>JAAGEH010000227.1:3271379-3315981 GCA_011751065.1 Lasiurus cinereus
ATGGGTGGATAGATAACTGGGTAGAAGGATGGATAGATGGATGGATGAAAGGAAGGATGGATGAATGGATGGATGATGGATGGGTGGAAGGATGGATGCATGGATGATGGATAGATGATAGATGAGTGGAGGGGTAGATGGATGGATGGATGGAAGGATGGATGGATGGATGGAAGGGTGGTTGGAGAGATGTATGAGTAGATGGATGAGAGGTAAGAAAAGGCAAAGAAAACACTGAGGCTGTGGCCCATGATAAAATGTCTCAGGGGTGGGGGTAGGGGGTGGCCCGCAAAGGCAGGAGGAGAGAGGCTGTTAGCCAGCCGGGGAAGCAGACCTGGAAGGAAACTGTCCAAGAACTTAAGGAAGCGGAGGACGTGGCTTGAGGGGCAGGTTGACATCCCTGATCCCTTCCTCTGTGCAGGAGTTACCTCAGCATCTCAGGAGCATCCCTCTGATGCTCACACCCTCACACCACATCCGATACCGGCGTTTGCCCACGCAGGGGAGCATGGGACCTGCCGGAGAAGACTGGCCACCTCTCGGGCCAGCATGTGGTGGCCAGGAATGGGGCCCATGTAGTCACCCCACACAGCTCCCTCCATGGGGCTGGAAGACCAGCAGGCATCTCCTGGCTCAGCAGGGGACGGTGCCGTGAGGGAAGGGTATCTGTATGGAAGCTCTGCAGAGGGCACAGAGGTGACACAGCCAAGTGGCAGCCACAGCGCTTGGGGCAAAGAGCAAGGGGCGGGGCTCTCTAGAGAGGGGTGGGGCTCTCCAGAGATGCCCGACCTTCCAGCCCACAAAACACCAGCTGCTGGCCCAGGCCCAGACACTGCTTCATGAGGGAGGCGTGGGCGAGGGGGCGGCGTCACCCCTAACTCACATTCTGAGGTGCCAGAGCCAGGCAGCAGGATGGACAAGAGGAAGGGAGGGTGAGGAACAGAGCAGAGAGTCCAGGTGAATTGGATCTCTGCTCCACCTGAACCCCCAGAGACCGAAGTGCAGGTCCTCACGCCCAGAGGCGCCCCCGGAACTGCCAGGCGATGCTGTGTCACTGGATGAGGACGGAGGAGGACAGCCCCCCCGCCGGTCCCCCTGCCTGTCTGACATTACAGGAAGGGATTTCCCCAGAGCGTCCTCTGCGAACCGATGGCCCGGAGGGTTCATGCAGCTGGAACTCCCGCCGGGTCCACTTCCCGGATCCAGCTGCCATGGCAGGCACCTGGCAGCGTGTCTGGCGGCGGCACCGCAGCTCGATGACCCACCACCGGTCGGCGCCCCACCCCCATCTGGGACCCCACTGTTCTGACCACTGCTAGAAGGCAGGTCACTGCTCCTCCATGCCAGGATTCGGGAGAGCCGGTGCAGGGGGCATGCGTGAACCTACATGTGTGCACATGCGTGTATGCATGCTTTGAGGGGAGGCAGGGCCGACACCGGGCGCAAAGCAATCACCATCCTTCCTGGCCGCGGGGTGAAACTGCCAGTTGGGGGCCTTCTCCTCTCCCACGAGCACGGGAATCAGCACCCCGACATGAGAAGACCAAAGCCCAGCGAGGCTCCTGTGGCCCGGGCCCCTCAGCCACGAGCAGCAGAACTGGGACAGGCACAGACCCGCCTCCACCTCAGCGCGGCGGGCCCCGAACTGGCTCTCCCCTGGGCCTGGGGGGGTCCCTCCCGCAGCCCCGGCTCCGCCCACCAGCGCCCAGAGGAGGGGCACCCACAGCCAGAGCGCTGCAGGCGTCCAGGGCACAGCACTGAACAGGCTCGGTGCTGGGCAGACGTCCTCCTTCAAAGGGAACACACACCGAGAGCCGCCGCCGGCTGCTGCGAGGAGCGCTCCCCGGGCCCTGAGGGCCCAGCCCCGGGCTGCGCTTTGATCCGGGTCCAGAGTTCGGGGCGAATGCACGGATGCGGAGGGAGAGATGGACGAACAGCAGGCCGAGGTGAACGGCAGCTCGCTGGAAGGTTTGGTTTTTTTAACAATAAGGCTCCGAGGGAGTGGGTGCAGCGTCAGCCCCCACAGAGCACCGCCCCTCCCCCAGGGCGGCCCGTGCCGCATCGGCCGCCTCCGGTCGCAGGAAACTGCACTTTCATCAGTCCGGTGCCACGGGGCTTCAGGGCCCGGCCACTGAGACACACGTGTGCACATCATGGGCCTGTGGCCGGAGGGACAGTGCTCGCTGTGGCCGGAGGGAGGGGTGATGCTCGCTGTGGCCGGAGGGGCCATGCTCGCTCCGTGTGCCCCCCCCCCCGCAGCAGTAAAAGTCCAGGTGGGTCTGCCCCCTAAATGCAGAAGCATCCACTCCCCAGTATTCACCCACCGGGTCCGGGACAGGGCTGGCCGAACAGGTGACGGGGGTGACTTCACTCCCAGGGAGATGTGCAACTTTTCTCAGCGAACATTCCTTCCCCAGATCCAAACGCACGTGTGTGTGTGTGTGTGTGCGCGGGAACAGGAAAAGGGTTTGCTGTCAGACTGGGAAGCGGCGTAGCACCACCAACTCCTAAAACGCCGCCTCGGCCAACTCCCAGAAGCCCCAGGGACGATGCCCACAGTACCCGAGTCTCCCGGCACAGGTCGGAGAGAAGAACCGATGAACCCGCCACGCAGCCCACCCCTTCAGCACGGCTGGGAGCGAGACGCCCCATAAACATAAGTGACCTGCAAGTTGGATAAGAAACCCCATTCCCAGCAAAGCTCTTTCTCCCCCAAAACCTTTGCAAAGAGCGAGGGGGGGTGGGCAGGGTCCCAACGCAGGATTAACAGGACTTGGGAGGGGACAGAAATTGCCAGAAGGAAGAGAACGCGCGCCCAGTGAAAGTAAAATAACAGTGAGGAAGCAGAGGGGCCAGAACCCCACTGGAGGGAAGGGCCTTCAAAGAGGGGCCTGGCTCGACAGGCGAGGGGACAGGAGACGGGAGGGGGCTGTTACCCAGAAAGCGGGCAGTGAATGGGAGAAAGGAAGAGGTGGACCTTCAGGAGCCCTCGAAACAACAATAAAGTAAATCCGGGGACACACAGGCCCCCCTCACCCCTGCCACAGCAGCCTGCCTTACAGAAGCCGCACTGTGCTACACTGCCAGCAGAGGGAGCTCTTGAGCTGCAAATCACCAAACCCACGCCAGCCAGCTGGCCCGGGAAACGCAGGGGTGTCAGCGGCTCCATCTGCCAAAAGGCCAGGAAAGGAGGAAAACAAACAGGAGGCTCCAAAGACTCCGGCTGATGGAACCCCCTCCAACAACACCCCCTCCGGCGGGAGGAAACTGAAACCTGGCACCGCAAGTGGCATCCGACGCCTCAGAGACACCCAAGCCTCCCAGCCTGCAGGACAGAAGATCACGTCCCTCAGGAGGCCAGAGACTCAGACCGTCGCTGGACTCCCCCAAAGCCACCGGCAGAGCCGGGCAGGGATGGAGCCCGTTTTCCTGAGACTCTCAGAAAGAAGGTGGGGGTCAAAGTGCGTGCGTCCGGCAAAGCAGATCTCCACAATCAAAGCGGCAGAAAAGGAGCTTTAAGCGCGGGGGGATTGAGGGAATAAGGGAGCCGTGAGCCCTTCTTATGGACTCTCCCGGGGAATGAGCTTCATCCCAGCAGGAGAGCACGCTGGCCAATGGACTTACGGGCAGCAGTGAATGCGGCTCAGTGATGGATCTAAACTAAGTGTGAAATAAGGGCAGGATAATATATATTCTGGAGTGGACTGCGGACGATGCCATGTCAGCCGAGGTGGCTACAGACGAAGCGCCCTGATATCTCCTTGAAAAAGCAGTTCAAAGTGAAGATGGATGGCCGGATGGAGATGTGCAATAAAGCAAGTGTCGTAAATGGTGACTAAGGAAGCCAGGCCTTCGGTATATGGGTGTCCACTGGGGGGGAAATCTGTTAACTTTCTGAATCTCGGAAATTGTTCATCACAAAACGCTGTGGAAAGTATCAGAGGGGGTTCGCAAAAGGACCCAGCCATCAGACTGAGGTTCCCGCCAGCCAAATCAGCGGCAACTTCTCCATCAAAATAGCTAGTTTCTACGCCAGGGGACAAGCATGCAACCCACTGAACGTAACTTAGATTAGTGGTCGGCAAACCGCGGCTCACGAGCCACATGTGGCTCTTTGGCCCCTTGAGTGTGGCTCTTCCGCAAAATACCACGGCCTGGGGGAGTCTATTTTGAAGAAGTGGCATTAGAAGAAGTTTACGTTTAAAAAATGTGGCTCTCTGAAGAAATTTCCATCATTGTCCTGTGGATATTTGGCTCTGTGGACTGAGGAGTGTGCCGACCACTGACTTAGACAATGCAACCCACTGACTGAGAGCAGAACATCGAGCCCATTTGGGTGTCCGTCAATAAATGAGTGAATTAAAAATGTAAGAAAGCAAAACTCTTCAAAAACACCGAGTCGGTAGTGCTAAACAAGATATAAACTTACAAAAGAAACACCATCTGGCAAACATTACAGTAATAATGGATGCAGACAAGAATGATCATTGGGTGCTAAAACGAGTTGAACGAAACAAGGTACTTCCACCAACCTGAGCTGTCTCCTCACGAAAGGGAAGACGGCGGGGTGACGTTGGGGGCAACCCAGCAGACATGGTCCTGCCCAGGGGTCAGAGGTCAGCGCCCCCCCCCCGCCCCAGCAATGGGGCGGCTGGTTCCAGGCATCTTCCATGCCAATGCCTGGAAAGGGGCCCGGTGTGACCTCTGTGGCGTTCCCACCAGCTGCCTGCGGGGGAGCTTCGGGGGATGAGGAGGATGGTGGTGATAATGACGTTTTGTTTAAAGAAATTACTGGGCTAAGTCTGAGACTGGCTAATAAGATTGCATCAGTGGTACTTTCCTGACTCTGATCGTTGTACTAAGTCACACAAGGGCGTGTCCCGGTTTTCAGGAATAGACATCAGCGCCTCAAGTCTGAGACTCACTTGCAAACGGTTCAGAAAAACGCTCACCCCGAGAACGGCAAAGCAAAGGGGGTAAAACGCAAACATCTGGGGAGGCGGGCGAAGAGGAGATGGCGTTTCTTTGTCCTGTTCCTATGGATGCTCTGATGTTTGAAAGTTATTTCAAGCGCCAACCGGTTTGGCTCAGTGGATAGAGTGTCGGCCTGAGGACTGTGAAGGGTCCTGGGTTCGATTCCGGTCAAGGGCATGTACTTGGTGGTGGGCACATCCCGAGTAGGGGGCGTGCAGGAGGCGGCTGATCGATGTCTCTCTCTCATCGATGTTTCTGACTTTCTATCCCTCTCCTTTCCTCTCTGTAAAAAATCAATAAAATATATTTTTATTAAAAAATTATTTCAAAGCTCCAAGTTTTTAAGCTATAAAAGAAAAATGCTACACACTGTAGGGTAGTCTGCTCCAGCCGGTTTGGCTCAGTGGACAGGGTGTCAGCCTGTGGATGGAAGGGTCCTGGGTTCGATTCTGGCCATGGGCATGAACCTGGGGTTGCAGGCTTGATCCTCAGCCCAGGTTGGGGCAGCTGCCAGAGGCAACCAATCGATGTGTCTCTCTGTTCCTCCCTGACCTTTGCACTCTCTCCAGAAATCAATGGAAGAATATCCTTGGGTGAGGATTAACAACAAATAAAAATAAATAAGCTGTAGGGTATTCTCTGACTCTGACCAGCCTCTCTTGGTCTTAAATGGCGAGAGGCCACGGCCTCAGGAGCCCCTCAGGACTGAGAGCCACTGGGGCCAGCGGACACTCATCGTAAGGACGCAGCATTCCAGGGGGGACCAGAAGCTAACCGCTGGGCAAGCTCTCGGGGTGAAGAGCAGGGCTGTGTCCTGGGTTACTCCGGCCAAGTCCAACAGAGAGTAGCTGACAGAGCCCCGAGCTCTCTGAGAGAGAGAGAGAGAGAGAGAGAGAGAGAGAGAGAGAGAGCGAGCGCCAGGGAACAGGCCTGACACCCCCCCTCCCCCGCCCTGCCCCCCAGGTCTGAACCTCCATCAGAGTTGCAGTGACCATCCAAGGGCAAGCCTCCTCTTCCTGCTCCGGCCTGGGACGCAGACCAGCCCCAGCGTGCTCTCGGACCAACAGTGCCCTCTCCTCGGGGCGCGATTTGCATTTGGGATGACATCGGCAATATTCTCCACGCCCGCGTGGAAACCACCAGCTGGCAGTTTTCGGAGCGGCAATTAGCGCGGCACCTAATCCCATCCGGGAGACAGGACGGCGTGGAGATCCCCTTTGCACCCCGGCGGCCGGGTGAAGCCCTCCCCCAACCCCCTCCACAGCCCCGGCTCAAGGGCGCATCACGGAGAGGGAGCGGGTATTAAGGAAAAGGGTAATTACCCTCCGGTTTCACCCCAAAATGCAGAGGGCTCAGCATGGCCCCCCCGGATGGGGGGGGCCTGGCGCAGAGTCAGGGCCACACCAGGTCTCGGCGGGGCCTCCTGCAGGGCCTGCCCAGGACAGAGGGCCCAGCACGGCCCCAGGCCAGCCAGTTCCGCCCAGCGGCGGCCTGTTCAGACAGCTTCCTCTGCACCAGCGCTTCTCAACCTGTGAGGGTCCATCGACCCCATCACAGGGGTCGCCTAAGACCCTCAGAAAACACAGATATTTACATTACGATTCACAACAGTAGCAAAATGACTGTTAGGAAGTAGCAACGGAAATAATGTTATGGGTGGGGGTCACCACAACATGGGGAGCTGTCTTAAAGGGTCTCGGCCTTGGGAAGGTTGAGAACCACTGATATAGCCGGGCCCCACGGGCTCAGCCAGCCACTGAGGGCTCCAAGGGTCTGAAACACGTGGCACACGCGTCCCGCTGACCTCCCGGCAGCGGGGACCCTCCCCGGTCTCCCCGGGTCTCTGGAGGCCACGGTGCCCCTCTGAGCTCACACAGCCAAGTGATCGCCCCAACACGATGCCAACCCCGACTCTGTCTCATGTCCACCCGCCCTCCGGGCCTCTGCTCAAGTGCCGGGAAGCAATCCCCAACCACCCCAACCCTGCGGGACACTGCACGGTTCAAGTCCTTCTCCCCCAAACCGTGACAGCGAGCACGCGGGGGCCGTGTTATCTCGTGTTTCCCGTGGGCTGGCTCCTTGGTTTCCAGGAGTCAAGAGCCGGTCCCGGGCAGCCTCCCAGCCCCCAGTACAGGGCTGGCATCGGGAGAAGCGGTGGGCACCCCCCCACAAGCTCGGAGACGCTGAGACCCCAGTGCTCCGGGCAGTGAGGGAGGGCGGGCGGTGTATGCAGCCGGCTCAGCGAAGCCCACGACCCGTGTCTGACCATGAACCAACGAGCAGGTGAACGGAGGGAAGACACGCCAGTGGGCTGGCAGGCCGGCAAGTGGGCCTAGTGAGGTGAGGGGTGCACCAGAGGCCGCACGGCCAGCTGGCATCCCCACACCGAGAACCACTGGCATAAACAGGTCATACCCGCGGTGCCACCTCGCTGCCGGAGAGGAGAGCGTGCTGTTGGCCACCGCAGGCCCGAGGGATGGAGACCTTGGCTTACATCTGGGAAGGGACACACCACCCTCTGTGGAGGGGATCAGAGGCCTTGTCAGACGCCCCGCTTGGGCTGGAGCAGAGGACACTGCTCACTGAGGAAGCAGCTGGTGGGAGGGGGTCCTCAGCCCTGAGAAGCCCGGGGTGGGGGTGGGGCAGGGCCCAGGCGCCCGGAGGGAGGAAAAAGGGCTGGGCTCAGGGAGACGGGAGACAGGTGGGGTCGCGGCGGCCGGCCTATCCTGGGGGCACCGGGGCTCAGCAGAAGTGACCGGAGGGAACAGCATGGCACCAGCCATGGGTCCCGGGAAACAAGTGGAGCGGGCGGTTCCGAGGACATGGCACCCGGGACATGTGACTAACCCAGGAGCCCGGTCCCAGGAGCTGGCCCTGGTCCCCCCAGGACTCAGGATGCTGAAGTCCGCTGCCTGGGGGATGGGGCTGCTCCCAGACCCACCCCCCGAGACCGGGCCGAGCTCCGGAGTGCAATGCAAGCTGTCAGCGGCGTGCGGGCTGGAACACCGGAGGAGACACTTCATTCTGGGGAGGCGTCAGCCTGTTTGAAACAAGCAGGACAGTCCCTGACAGCTTCCCCCGGGTTTGTAACTGATCGCAAAGGAAGGAAGAGACAGCCCTCTCTCTCTCTCCGCGTCCGTTCCGTGTGCGCCCTCCTGTCTGCGGGACCACCGGGCCCTCAGCATCCTCACGGCCCCGCTGATGCTGCGCACTCGGGTGACAGGCCCTTCTTGGTGGGAACTGGGTCTGATGCGTCGCTAACCCTGCCTGCCCAGCGTCTAGGAAAGTGCCAGGGACAAGTTGTTCCTCGGGAAATGCTCTTTGTTGCTAGTTACATAACGGTTATAACTGCAAATAACTCAGCAAAAATTCCACCGGCGCCCTGGCCCGAGGCGGGCGGTCCTCGCCGGAGAGAGAGAGGGCACATTGGGTTTTGGTAGAAGTGCCATGCCCTCCCCGGTCGTGGCCAGAGGCAGGGAGCTCAGCTCCGGTGCAGCCAAGCGTTTCCCAGAGGGAGGAGGCCCCGAGGGGTCGTGGCACAGAGCGTGTGACGCAGAGGGACTGCGTCCTGTGTGGAGGATGGACAGTCCTCGCGGGCAAAGCCATCAGGCACAGGGAGACGCACGCTAAAGCAGCGCTTCTCAACCTGTGGGTCGCGACCCCTTTGGGGGTCGAACGACCCTTTCACAGGGGTCACCTAAGACCATCGGAAAATGCAGATATTTACATCACGATGCATCACAGTAGCAACATTTCATGGTTGGGGGTCACCACTGCTCTAAAGTGTGGTAAACACAGTGCAATATACAGATGATGTATTACAGAAAGTATGAAAACGACATACTTTTATTAACCAGTATCATCCCAATCCAATCATTCAAAGCTTTGAAAAATAAAAAATGAGATTATAAAAATCAAATTAAATCACTAACAATTAAATTATAAAAAGCTGGGAAACGACGTGGCAATTGTGACCAACAAGAAGCAATCTGCATGCCCATCCACCTACCAACAGATAAATACTGTGGTGTATCCGCACACTGGAATTGTAGTAACAGATAAATAAACTAGAGCTACAGGTAGCCACGCGGATAAATCTTAGGAAAATATGCGAGAGAAAAAACCTGCTTATTTATCACTCAAACCAGAAAAAGGAATCGGGACTGTAGCAGAATGTAAAATTGGCAATCAGAAATCAATACCAGAGAGAAAACGCCATTTATAACGGCAATCAACGAGAAGGTCTGAAGGAACACACTCAGCAATCAATGTGGAAAACCATCATAAGGAAACTTCTCTCAACTAACACACAACACACGAATATTCTCGAGTAAATGAGGAGACATAGTTGTGCTTGGATGGCCAACTCAACATCATAAGCTAGTTGGTAAGTTCAACGCAATTTCATGGAGCCAGATGAGTGGGTACCAGAATTTATGTGGGGAAAAAAATAAACCTTCCACAAAGAGCTGGGGAAATACTGAGAAAGAAAAGCTGCGAACGACTGGCTGGATCCGCTAAGCGAAGTAAGTCCAGTGGAAAAGTCCCTCCATGATTTCCCTCAGATGTGGGATATAAGACCGCAAGTGACCAATGAACAAACACACAAACCTCCAAGGCTCAGAAAACGGTGTGGTAGTTACCGGGGAGACGGGGCGGAGGTAGTAAAGGGTGAAGTGGGTGGAATATATGATGACGGAAGATTTGACATGGGGTGGTAAACACACAGTGCAATACACAGATGATGTATCATAGAACTACCCTGTTTCCCTGAAAATAAGACAGTGACTTAGATTAATTTTTGCTCCCAAAGATGCGCTAGGTCTTATTTTCAGGGGATGTCTTATTTTTCCACCAAGAAGAATACGGTACACATTTACTGTTGAACAAAAAAAAAAGGAAATTTATGACCTGTCTATGGTACGGTAGTCGTTGTCATCACAAACCAGCTCACTGATGGGCCGCAGCGCAGCCGGAGCTGTTCAGGCAGGGCGAGGTCTCTTTAAATCAGGAGCCAGACACCTGACAGTAGCTTCAGGGGCCTTATATTCTGGGGAGGCCTTATGTTCAGGGGAGGCCTTATTATCGGGGAGGTCTTATTTTCGGGGGGTGCCTTATATTACAGCGAGAGGCAAAACTGGAAGTAGGTCTTATTTTCGGGGGATGTCTTACGTTTGAAGAAACAGGGTATCTACTTGAAAAACACCTATTTTTATTAACCAGTATCATCCCAATCCAATCATGAAAAGCTTTGACAAATAAAACACTAAATTATAAAAATCAAATTAAATGATTAACCATTAAATTATAAAAAAACGGAAAGGGGAATAAGTCCCACCAGATGTTAAAAATACTACAAAGCCTCCATAATTAACACAGTGGCGAGGCAGGAACTGGGTAGATGGAGGAATGGGAGGGAAAGGGGACATCGTGATGCTTTCAACAATAAGGAGTTTTTAAAAGCAGTTTGGCACTGGTTAGGAATAGAGAGGAGTGGAGCGGAAGGGGAAGCTGCGATCTGGGGCAGCTAATTTGGAAATTTTGGATATGATAACGGCGGCCTCTCAAATCACGGAGGAAACAGGGGCTTTCTGATAAATGGGGATGGTACTCGGGGTTAACAATTTGGAAAAAAGATAAAATAATATCCATACTTCATGCCAGACACCAGAAGAAGTTCCAAATGGATCAAAGACATACGTGTAGAAAATAAAACCATTCAGGTATCAGAAGAAAAGGTAGGCAAATTTCTTTATAACCGGAGAAGGGGGAGGGGTTTTATGACTATGACTCAAAAATAAAGGCGCAGTGAAAAAAAGAGAGACAAATATGACTGCATAAGCGCAAAGCACTTCACAAATGAAGCCCACTTTCGAGTCAAAGATACAAACAGGTTGCAAACAAAAGGATGGACAAAATACATCTGACCAAGAGCAACCAGCAGAAAGCTGGAATGGCTTTACCCGTAGCAGACAAGACAGACTTCAAACAAAGAACGTTCCCACAGGTAGGGGTAAAAGAGTCAACGCATCAGGAAATATAACAACTATAAACACACACAGGCTCCTAATAACAGAGCACCAAAATGCATGGGAAAAAAACGGACAGAAATGGAAGTAGAAATAGATAATTCTACAGAAGTACTTGGAGACCCCCAAATCCTACCTTCCCTAAAGGATAAAACAACTAGTTAGACCTAACACTATAAAACAACTAACCCAACGGTAATCGTTAGAAAACAGACTTCACCCAACAAGAGCAGAATTCATGTTCTTCTCAAGGTCACATCGAACAATCTCTAGGATAGACCATATGCTGGGCCATAAAATAAGCCTCAGTAAATATAAATGGTTAGAAATAACGCAAAGTATGTTCTCCAGCCACATGAAATGAAATTAGAAATTAAAAGCAGCCTGGCCAGCATGGCTCAGTGGTTGAGCATTGACCTATAAACCAGGAGGTCATGGTTCAATTCCCGGTCATGGCACATGCCCAGGTTGCAGGTTCAATCCCCAGTGTGAGATGTGCAGGAGGCAGCCAGTCAATGATTTTCTCTCATCATTGATGTTTCTGTCTCTCTCTCTCCCTCTCCTTTCCTCTCTGAAATCCATAAAAATATATTTTTAAGGTTTTTTAAATTTTTAGAAAAAGAAATCAAAAGCCAAAAAAGAAGGTTAATATAATTTTATGAAGCTAGACAAATTGATACTAGAATTTATATGGAAAAATAAACCTTTATGAGTAGTGGATAAAAACTTACCAATATGTGTAGCTTAAATGAAATATGCCGAAGTAACTAATGGGAAGTCAGAAAATACGTTGAAATGAATGAAAATGAAAACATAAGGTATAAAACTTACTGGAAACCACAAAAGCCGTCTTTAGTGGGAAATATGTAGGAAGAAAGATATTAAAAAAATGTACAATCAATAATCTAATCTCCCACCTTAAAACTAGAAGCAGAAGAAAAAAGAAACCCCAAAGGAAGGAAAGAAAGGAAATAATGAACACTGCAGTAGAGATTAATGAAAGAGAGAACAGAAAAACAGAGAAAATCAATGAAACCAAAAGCTGGTTCTTTGAAAAGGTCGACAAAATGGACAAGTCTTTAGCTACACTGACCAAGGAAAAGGAGAGAAGATCCAAATTTCTAGAGTCATAAATGCAAGAGGGAACCGTATGCATTATAGGAATGAAAGGATTATAGAGGAATACCATGAGCAATTATACATCAGCAAATCAGATAACTTAGATGAAATTAATCAATTTCTAGAAATACATGAACCACTAAAACTGACTCTAGAAGAAATACACCCAGCTGGCGAGGCTCAGTGGTTGAGCATTCACCTATAAACCAGGAGATCCTGGTTCGATTCCCGGTCAGGGCACATGCCCAAGTTGCAGGCTCCATCCCCAGTGTGGGGCATACAGGAGACAGCCGATCAATGATTTTCTCTCATCATTGATGTTTCTGTCTCTCTCTCTCCCTCTCCCTTCCTCTCTGAAACCAATAAAAAAAATATTTTTTTAAAAAAAGAAGAAATAGACAATCTCTACATACCTATAACAAGTAAAAAGATTGAGTTACTAATAAAAAATTACCCAAAGAAAACCTCAGGCCCAGATGGCTTCACCTATGAATTCTATCAAAAACTCTAAAGCGTAATTAATCCTTTACAAGTCTTCGAAAACTCTTCCAAAAGTATAAAAGAAGCAAACACTTCCCAACTCACTTTATGAAACTAGTTTTACCCTGATGCCCAACCAAACACATCACAAGAAAATTACACCAATACCTCTTAAGAATATACATGCAAAAATCCTCAACAAAACACTACCAAACTGAATCCCGAAACATGTAGAAAGAAGTACACACCATTAGCAAGTGAAATGTATACCAGGAATTCAAGGCTGGCTCAGCATATGGAAGTCATACTCTGAAGTAGTTCAAAGTAAAGGAGCCTCATGCTGACAGTTATCTCAAATGTTTCAGAAGAAAATTACAATGTTACATATGTAGACTGTTGTATGTGTGTGTATATGTGTGTATATATAAATACTGTGTATATACTGTGTATGTAGTTTGTATATATACTGTGTGTATATATAGTTTGTATATACTATGTGCATACTGTGTGTATGTTTGCATGTGCTTGTATATACTGTGTATATGTGTGTATATGTGTGTATTACTATATGCAATGTACAATCTGTATGTGTATATACTGTGTATATATACTGTGTGTGTGTATTTTTGTATATACCGCATGCATATGTGTGTGTACATACTGTGTTTATATACTACTAGAGGCCCAGTGCATGAAATTGGTGCACTTGGTGGGGGAAGGGGTCCCTACAGCCTGGCCTGTGCCCTCTTGCAGTCTGGGAGCTCTTGGGGGATGTCCAACTGATGGCTTAGGCCCACTCCCCATGGGCCTAACCCGGCAGTCGGACATCCTTAGCACTGCCATGGAGGCAGGAGAGGCTCCCCCACCACTGCTGTGCTCGCCAGCTGTGAGCCTGGCTTCTGGCTGAGCAGCGATCCTCCTGCGTTGAGCATCTGCCCCCTGGTGGTCAGTGCATGTCATAGCAATCGGTTGTTCTGCTGTTAGTCGATTTACATATTAGCCTTTTATTATATACTAGAGGCCCAGTGCACGGATTTGTGCACTGGTGGGGTCCCTGGGCCTGGCCTGCAGGAATTAGGCTGAAACTGGCTCTCCAACATCCCCTGAGGGTCCCAGATTGTGAGAGAGTGCAGGCCAGGCCAAGGGACCTCACCGGTGCATGATTGGGGCCAGGGAGGGAGTGCAGGGGTGGGGGGGGGGGTCCTCCAGGGTGTACCTGGCCCATCTCACCCAGTCCCAATAGGCCAGATCCCAGCAAGCTAACCTACTGGTCAGAGCATCTGCCCCCTGGTGGTTAGTGTGCATAATAGCAACTGGTCAAATGGTCAGTCGGACACTTAGCATATTAGGCTTTTATTATATAGGGTGATATGTATATACTGTGTGTATATTATGTTTGCATACACTATGTGTGTATATGTGTGTAAATACTGTGTGTGTGTACTGTTGCATATATACTATGTGTGTGTATGTGTGTTTATATATACTATGCATGAATATGTGTTTATATACTGTGTGTATGTACTGTGTGGGTACATGCTGTGTTTGTATATACTGTGAGTATATGTGTGTGTATATACTGTGTGTGTATATATATATACTGTTTGTATATACTATTTGTAACTATACAGTGAGTATATGTGTGTGTATGCTGTGTGCATGTATTATGTTTGCATATAGTGTGTGTGTTTATATGTGTGTATAGACTGTGTGTGTATACTGTGTGCATATATACTATGTGTGTATATGCTGTGTTTATATATGCTATGCATGGATATGTGTTTATATACTGTGTGTATGTACTGTGCGGGTACATGCTGTGTTTATATATTCTGTGAGTATATGTGTGTATATACTGTCTGTATATATATTGTTTGTATATACTGTTTGTGACTATACAGTGAGTATACGTGTGTGTACACTGTGTGTGTATGTACAGAGAGAGAATGATCAAGCATATGCAGTAAATGTTAACAACTGTGGAATCTGATGAATGATATACGAGTGGTATTTGCACTCCTTCTGCTGCTTTTTAACATTTTGAAAAGTTTAATTAAAGTGTCTGCAGGCAGGAGTGATTTACACGTGAAGTTTAAGAGAGTGGCAGGCAGTGCCTCCCAGTTTGACGCGCGCAGCCGGTGGCGGAGAGCGGGCGCCTCGGGTGTGCCAGCTGGGGGAGAAGGGGTGGGGGGGGCAGACAAGCACACAGCTCTGCTTTGGCTCTCAGCTCACGCAGGGGCCAGCCGCTCTCTATTCACAGTTCCTACCTCCACTACCGGGGAGTCCCATTCGTTTGAAAAGCCCCCTTCCTTTACGCACACTCCCTCTGCCCGCCGACCACGACCCTCCTTCCAGCGCTCCCTCCACCCTGGGCCCTGGCTCCCGGGGATGAGAAACTCTCTGCTCGCAGGGGCCGGCTCCTGGGGAAGGCGAGGGGCGAGCATCACATGGCTCGGCTCCCCCAGTGGGAAGGAAGCATGCTCCCCAGATGGCTGGGTGCGCCTGCAAAGGCCGGGGAGGGGCAGGCTCTGCTCGAGGACTGGGGTGTCTGGGCCACAGGGACCGGGGTACCCCAGCCTCAGGAGAAGCCTGGGGAGGGGCGCCCCGGGTGGGAGTGGGCATTCCCAGCGAGAGGGAGCGGGCACCGGGTTCTCGGTAAAGCGGCTGACACCGCCACCCCGCTCGCTCAGGCTGTGGGCGACAGAGTGGCCTCGGCCTGAGTCCCAGCGGTCCTCGGGGCCTGCAATGGCCGCGAGGTGGCTCCCCCTTCAGGCGGGACACGCCCCTCCAGGCAGGAGGGGGCGCAGGCGGGAACCCAAGGCCTGGGCAGGGTGCCCCACCGCCGAAGTCTCCGCTTCCATGGCTGCGGCAGGTCAGGGGGGTCACAAGGGTGCCCTTGGCCTGCAGAGGGACCTCACTGCCATCCCTCCGTCCCTCCTCTCCTCCTCCACCCTCCTCTTCTCCACCTTCTCTTTATCCATCCCCCTCCTCCTCCACCTCCTCCTTCTCTGCCCCCCTCTTTCTCCATCCTCGTCCCTTCCAAGAGCAGCCCCCCATCCAGGCGCCACAAAGACCAGACAATGATCTCGACCTTGGCCACGAGGAACGCCCGCCGGTGATGAACCAGAGGCTGGGAGAGCTGCTCTCGGCTCTGGGAATGCAGACATCCCTCCTGCACCCAGGCCCGCCACGGTGGTTCCCGACCGCCCGGGGAGCGGACCCGCCCCTGCCCCGCCCGCCAGCCAGTGCTCTGGACCCCACGCCTCCCCTCCCTCCCGCCCTTGGTTCTCGGCGGTTCCACAGCCTCCTCCTCCCCGTAGCCCCGCTCTGGAGCCCCAGAACCACGTGCCCGTTCCACGTGCCCCGCCTCCCCGGCTCGTGGCGCAGCGCCAGCTTCCAGCGCCCGGGAATGGGTGCCTGCGGACGGCAGGTAATCAAATACATATTCATTTCCATTTTTAATTAGAAAAACGACTGCCATCCCATCATGAGGGTTCCGCCTCATGTATTGAGTTCGGACTTTCTCTGGAAGCACTTTCTTATGGACTTTGCGGGGATCCCCGGGGCTGGAGTCGCCCCCGCCAGGCGGTGGGAGTGTCGCGGACGCCGCAAGCCTCCCGGTGAACAATCCCCGGCGGTAATGACAGGCCGCGGAGCTAAATCTTACTCCCGGACACGCGGAGAGACAGTGAAATCAACTCCGCCCATTTAAATACCATTTCCCGAGATCTCGACCCCATCTCCGGAGGGCTCCACAGCCCTGCGCCATCCCCCCTGCCCCGTTCACTCCCCGCTCCCCGGGGAAGCCGCTGATTTATGGGAAATTAGCTCTCGCCGCCAGGAAATGCGTTAAACTGTTTGCGCCTAAATCACTCCGAGTCTGCGGGGGCCCGCGGCCCGCAGAGCGACTTCCTGTGCGATGCGCAGGCCACCGGCCCTGCCTGCCGCGGGGACCCCACGCCCTGCCCACCGTGGGGACCCCGGGACCCGGCTCAGGCAGGGAGCTCCGTGCAACAGGCAGACCGGTCTGCAAAGAACCTACATTTTCTTCACACACACACATATACACACACACACACAGAGCACAACATACACATGCCACACACATCACATGGATGCACACATCACATGCACGTACACACCAGACACGTGTGATGCTCGTGCATGTGCATGCACATCACATCATGCACATGTGCAGATATGCACATGGCACTCATGCATGCACATGCCACATACACACATACACGTGCACACACATGCACATATCACATGCACATGCATACACCACACGCACACCACTGGCATATGCATACATACTACACACAAACATAGGCATACACACGACACTCATGCGTGCACACACCACACCCCCTTAGTCAGACTGCCCCTGCCCCTGCCCCGGCTGTGGTCAGGCCTGGCTGTGTGTTAGCATGTGAGCAGCCAGCTTCCCGTGTGAGAGAGACCTCCCGCCCCAGGAGCACCAGCTGCACTGCTGCCTCCACGGCTGTTGGGAGGGGACGCTAGCCTCTCCGCAGTCCCCGCCGAGGCTCGGCGGGGGGCCGGGTTGGACCCCGCCCTCGCTCAGGAACCCCGCTGATGGAAGCTTGTCTCTACCTGGGCGCCCACCATCACCTCGCCAAAACCAGGCCTGGGGAGGCCTCTTCCTACCTGTGCCTTACACCAGTGCTCGCCCGCCTTCTGGACCCCCAGACCACAGTGGTCCCGGAGCACCAGTTGGGACCGCTGCCTGGAGTGACACATCGCGGCCACTCATGCGGCACGGTGGCAGGCTCCCTCCAAACATTGATGGCCCCACGAAGGGGGGAACACATACCTGTGCCAGAAGACCCTCAAATACACACGCCACTCACTCCACTCACTCAACTCACTCCACTCACACCGATGGCCATCAAACCCCCGAACCTCAGTCCCCGCAAATAAAGAGTGGCTTTCGGGGGAAAGCCCCAGCCCTGCGCCCCAGCAGGACGGGACGCATGCCCCGGCAAAAGGCGTGCGAGCGATTCTGTAGAAACCGTTTTCAAGGTCAGGTGTCGTCCCAAGGCCAAAGTGGGCTAATGCGGGAAGACAGTGGCCATATGTCATTCAGAGAAACGACAGGCCTCCTTCCCCAGTTTAAAGAGCAACACGAATTCCCATGTAAATACCTCCGCGCAGTGCATTATATTCACTGCCTGTCCACACCCATCCTCCGGGGAGATCTGCCCCTCGTCTCCCCCCCCCCAACCCCCCGCACTGACAGCCCGGGCGCTCTACGAACGCCGGGCAGGACCGGAACCATCACCCAAGAAACTCTGCCTCCGTTCTGGAAGACAAAACTAACTTAACAAAGAAAAAAGAGCCAAAGCCGGTGTGGCTCAGTGGATAGAGCGTCGGCCTGTGGATGGAGAGGTCCCAGGTTCGATTCCAGTCAAGGGCATGTACCTTGGTTGCAGGCACATCCCCAGTAGGGGGCATGCAGGAGGCAGCTGATCGATGTCTCTCTCTCACTGATGTTTCTAACTCTCTATCCCTCTTCCTTCCTCTCTGTAAAAAGTCAATAACATATATTTTTTAAAAAAGAAAAGAAAAAAGCCGCTGTATTTTGACCAGAGACTGGGGACAGAGCAGGCTGCAGAGGGAAGGAATTCAGGAAAACTGCTTTCAATTGTTTCCATGCCAAGCTCCTAAACACCACACGTCAGGAGCTACAAATACGTCACATGATCGGGTACCGTTCTGGACTTACAGTGCATGCTTTCCATGTAGGCCGCACACAGACACATACAGGTGCGTGTCCCCACGCCTCCCCTTCACGCGTGCCCATCCACACAGCGGTGAGCGATGGCGCCGAGGGCAGGGAAGCCTATGAAACGTGGGTCCGCGGGCTCCATGGCCATATCCGAGGGCCCGCGTGTCAGCACCAGCGACCGTGGCCGCCGCGGGCGGGTCTGACCGCTGTGACAGCTGCAGGTCAGGAGCCTTTTCTGCAGAGTCTCCCCAAAAACCCAGGGAGCACCTGGGACAGTGCTCGCAGCCCCTTCTTTCCCGGGGCCTAGGATGGGACTTGGGGTTCTGTCACGCTCGGCCGTCAAGTTCAGGGAGCCCTGCCGGAGCTCTGCACCCCCAGCTCCTGCCCCCCACTCGCCCTCCGGCTCCTGCCCCCCACTCGCCCTCTGGCTCCTGCCCCCCACTCGCCCTCCGGCGCAGTTCTGTGCCTGGTACTGCCCCCCGCGTCCCTGCCACTGACCCCCGGCCCGGCCGCTGAAGCCCCCGCAGCGGGAACCCGGCCGGAGCGCAGTCGGCAGCAGCGCGAACAGCCGGGGAAGCAGATGCGGGGGGTGGCGGTAACCCACTTAAGCGCCGGCAGTTCCAGAAGGAGCGGCTCTCCTGGGAGGCGTGTGACTTGAAAGATGACACTCCGGGGAGAGCGACCGGCTGCACGGGACCGGCAGAGGACGCCGCCCGGAGCTCTGGCGCCTGCGGGGCTGTGGCCCGGGAGGGAGCCCCTTCCCCAGTGCGGCCGGACCTGAGGGTGCGCTGATGACGCCATCATGGGGGGACTCACAGGGAGCCCCAGACCGGGGTGTGGGACCTCCGGCTGACGGCTGCCCGCAGAGGTGCCCGCACGTTCTCAGCTCCTGCTCCTCTGGGAGCCCACATTCACCCCTCCCCGACCTCCCCCACCGGGGTCAGATCCTAAGCTGCCACCTGCTCACGGTGGGAGCGGCTTTCAGCGAGTCACGTGACCCTGCGCCCGGCCTCCTCGGCAGAATGGGAGTCGGTGCCCCCCCTGAAGGTGGTCTGGAGGCCATAAGCCCAGGATCCCGGGCACCGGGCCTGGAGGGAGCGGCACCCGGGCCCGGCCTGCCCACAACTGGCACTGCCCTCAGTGGTCAGCCGCGGGCACGGCACACAGAGTCCACTGAGGAGCCTCTGGCCCGGGCTCCGGCTCCGACTCAGGGATCCCCCCACGAGAGCCCAGGCTTCCTTCCAGTGATCCCCCACCTTCTCCCACCCCAACTCCCCCCCTTCCCCTGTGTCCCAGGCTGAGATGCCCACAGGGACTCTGGGTGAGAAGACACAAGGGCCCTGGAGGTGCACCCGCCTGTGGGGGGCAACGTGGTGCTGTTGCAGCGGAGGCCGCACGCCCAGGCCCGGGCCGGGTCCGCCGCCCCCACAGCTCAGAGGGGTCCCACCCCAGCCTCCGGGCAGAAGCGGGCAGATGGAGTCCCACCTGTCGGGGTCTTACAGGTCCCACCTGCCAGCGACCAGGGGAGCCAAGAGCCGGAGCCACAGCCAGCAGCCAGTCCGAGGGGCTGAGCGCAGCACCGCCTCCGCCGTCCGCAGCAAAAGGGGGTGCTCTCCCCGCGCCCGCGTCACACCCATTTCACAGATGGGGGTGTCGAGGCCCAGGAGGAGAAATGTGGGCCGAGGGTAACAGGGCGGGCTCCCTGGGTTCTCAGGGCGTGAGCCGGCTGCTCTGCAGCGTCCTGGCCCCGGGGAAGAGGATGGTCACCGGGACGCCGGTTCCCGGGGTGGAAGCCAGTGGGGCGGAAGCCAGCAGGGACCGAGCGCTCCCTCGCCGCCTGGCATTTGTCACCGCCACCCCGTCCTCACCCCTCACGCCCGCAGCTGCACCAGATGTGGAGAAAATTGCATGTTCCCTGAAACTTAATGACCAAATTTAAAGCAATTTCGAGCTAATCGGGTTCTGCGGAGCTGATTTTATTAATTGAACAGTTTGAGGAGTTTAACACAATGAGGCACTTGGCAACCTCTGCTGGGAAGCGGCTCGGTGAGCAGAAGGCACGGCGCCACCCAGGGTCCTCTGCGCGGGATGAAAGGGGCTCCTCGGGGCACACGGGACTGTCACCCCGAGGCCGCTGGACAACGTACTAATAAAAGGCTCCCTCTCGAACCAGAGGCGACTTTCAAACAACCTGTCCGGGCTCGGAAGGAAGCAGAGAGGGGTCCCACCTCACCAGTCATCCTATTAAAGTGGAAACGAAGCCCCTATCGTGTCTGATGAGCCACTGATGAGCTCCCACACCCTCCCTGCGACCCGCACCCTCCCGCGATGCGGGCCTCCTCAGCAGAGCTGTGCTCAAACCGCAGCCAAACACCCGGGGGAAAGCCGGAATGGGCCTGGAACCTCGCAAACACGGCCACAGCATCACATCCCTTTAGATGGCAAATCAGAAGTTCACGGCCACGGTTCACAGAGGAAAGCGGTCTGGCCATTGAAGAACTCAACGTGCACCTCACGGCGGAGGGAATCGAACCTGGGACCCTTCGGTCCGCAGGCTGACACTATCCACTGAGCCAGGCCAGCCAGGGCTTGTGAGTATTTTTATCACAATTTGTTTAAAAGATGCGGCAGCAGGTTTTAGGCTCCGTCCAATGTCCCTGCACCCAAACAGCGCGTCTCAGATGAACGTGGCGGCGAACTCACGGAGGCCACGTGCTGGAGGGCATGCAGGACCGGGCCGGGGCTGCCTGCCGGGGGCAGGTGGCTGGGGGCTGAGCAGGTACGACGTCACCAATGCCGGTGCCAGTGCCAGTGACGGCGGGTCCAAGGCTGGCTCTCCTGGAGCCCAGGGGCAGGCAGGTGGCACCTGCCGCTCTCGGGCCTCCACGGTCTCCGGGGCGGCCGGAGCGTTTCCGTGACAAGGACAGGGCGCCCTGTGAGCCGGAGGGCGCGGGGGCTGCGGGCTCCGGGGCTGCTTTCTGATCCGGCTTCTAAAAACGCGGCGGAGACGAACCCAGGATTGACAACTTCCATTTTGCTAAGTAAGGACGTTTGAAAACATGGCCATCTGCTTTCAGTGTTATTCCCAACAAAGGGTTTTTTTAATGTTAAAAATAAAGTGAGCGTGGACAGACTGTCCTTCCCGAGAAAGAGAAGCTGGCAGCCTGTGGGCACGAGCTTCCTGATGCCACGCCGCCCCGACTCCTCCCTTCACCGCTGAGGCTGGACGGGCCTGGGCCCCTGGACCTGGGATCCCCTCAGGCGCCCACACTCCTCACCTGCACACCCAGATCACTGCCAGTCTCAGCACCAATGTCCAGAGCGCTCCCCTGCCCTGAGCCCAGACATTCTCCCAAACTGTCACAGGCAGAGGTGCACCCCATCCTGCGTTCCTCTCCAACAGGGAGCACCTCCATCTCTCCTCCCAGACTCGCCCCGGTAACTCCCCAGGGAGATTCCGAGATACACTTTCCAGGGAGACCCTAACTTACACCCTCTAGGAAGACCCCTGAATTATACTCTCAGGGAGACCCCTGAGTCACACTCAGCAGGGAGACCCCTGACTTACACCCTCCAGGAAGACCCCTGAGTTATACTCTCAGGGAGACACCTGAGTCACACCCCCCGGAAGCGAGCGGGCTGTCTCTCTGCGCTGCATCGCTTGCATAGTCTTTCCCCTCCCAGATGCCACGTTCACCCCCTCAGGGGCTGGCAAGAGCGAGGAGAGTGCCATCAGCAGCGTTTGATGAGTGAATAAATGAAATGACCAAGGACCGAACCTCATTCTAACGCGCTTCTTCCCATCAGAGAGATCGCCTGCCAGAAATGACGCCGCGACGGGGCCACCCACTGGCAGCCGCGGAGCGGGTGGGGCTCAGCGTGGAGCCAGACACGAGGCTCCCTCCTTTCATCTCCAACAACAAACGCCCGGGGCCTCTGGGCAGCACCGCCGCGCGGACAGGCGAGGTCTGTGTCAGACCCCGCACTGCGCAGCACGCGTGTTATCGCACTTAATCCTCCACCCGACTGCGGGGCATGTCGCCAGGGCCTGTGACAGATGTTTATCTCGGGACACTAAGACCTGCAGACTTTGCAAAACCGTACATTCTTGTATGTGTTTCACCCACATTCACCAAATGTCAGCATTTGCGCGCTCCCTCTCTCTCTCTCTCTCTCTCTCTCTCTCTCTCACACACACACACACACACACACAGTTTCTGAACTGTGTGAGAGGAAGATGAAGCCCCAATGCCCTTCACTGCTGAATATTTTTTATTTCCCAAGAATCCGCACGCTGACACTGACATAGAACTAGGATCTCCAGACCCTGAAATGTGACCAGTTGTCCTGAAATGTCCTCGGTCTTTTTAATTTCTGCCCATCGGAAGGTGAAAATGGTATCCCGGTCATTTTGATTTGCATTTCTCTACTAATGAGTGACGCTGAGCCTGTTTTCACATGTTTAAAGGCCATTTGCATCTTTTATGCAAATGATCTTTTTATGTTTTCTGCCCATTTTTCCACCCGATTCCTCATTTTAACAGATCTTCATGTAGTACGGATGCTCACCCTTCAGAGCTGATGTATGTTGCAAATGTTTTCTCTCACTTTGACATTTGCACGTGGCTGTGCCTATGGTGGGGTTTGGGAGTCATTTGCTTGTTTGCTTTGCCATGGCAAAAGTGCACTGTGGCCGAAACCGGTGTGGCTCAGTGGATAGAGCGTCGGCCTGCGGACTGAAAGGTCCCAGGTTCGATTCCAGTCAAGGGCACGTACCTTGGTTGCGAGCACATCCCCAGTAGGGGGTGTGCAGGAGGCAGCTGATCGATGTTTCTCTCTCACTGATGTTTCTAACTCTCTCTCTCTCCCTTCCTCTCTGTAAAAAAATCAATAAAATATATTTTAAAAAGTGTACTATGAACTGAAATTTTTCAACCTTTTACTACATCAGGATTTTGAATCATAGTTAGAAAACCTTTCCCTATACCCATGCTATAGGAAAATTCACTCGTGTGTTCCTATAGTAACTTACTATCAGAAATATTTCATTTTAAATATTTGGCTCTCGGATCATTTGGAGCTGACTGAGGATGTAGTGTAAGGCGTACACCTAATCTTATCTTTTCCAGAGACCACCCAGTGATCCCAGCACAGCTAACTGAAAGGTAATCTCTGCCCCTATGGTGGGAGATGCCACCTTTACCACATTCTGATTTCTCTATGGAATGAGCGCTGGCCCTGCATGTGGGATTCAATTCCACTACTTAGCCTACGCCTGCACCCATGCCGCCCTACTTTGATTATTGAGGCTCCACACTTCATTTTCATGTCTGGGAGAGCTATTCCCCCTAGTAGCTTTTATTTTTAGCATTTCTGTGGTTCTTACAACTTTGCTTTTACATATGAACTGGAAGCATCAATTGTCTGGCTCCATAAAAAGCTTACGGGTATTTTCACTGAGATTGTGCTAAAGTCATTAATTAAATGAGAGAAAAAATATTGGCTTTTATTTCTTTTTTGTGATCTTAGACCCGTGGTCGGCAAACTGTGGCTCGTGAGCCACATGCGGCTCTTTGGCCCCTTGAGTGTGGCTCTTCCACAAGATACCACGGCTTGGGTGAGTCTATCTTGAAGAAGTGGCGTTAGAAGAAGTTTAAGTTTAAAAAATGTGGCTCTCAAAAGAAATTTCAATCGTTGTGCTGTGGATATTTGGCTCTGTGGACGAATGAGTTTGCCGACCAGTGTCTTAGGCCATCCCATCCAAGATGTCATTGTATTTGCTCGAGACTACTTCCATGTCTTCAGCAGTGATTCTGAGTTTTCCTCATTTAGACTCTGCCAGTTTCTTGCTAAGTTTACTCCTCAGTATTTTCTTTGCTCCTATTGTACCCTCTAACAGAGTCTAACTGGTTTCACTTACATACAAGGAAGCTGTTGATTCTATATGTTAATTTTTTTGTCCTCTTGCCATCATGATTTCTTGACCATTTGATTTACTTTTAACATCGACGTCTAGGTTTTCCGAAATATATTATCACATCATCTACAAATTGAGATAGTTTTGAATCTTCTGTTCTAGTACTCACGCCTCTAACTGATTTCTGTCACCTAATGGCTGATGCCTCCAGTACAATTACGGGCTCCTCGTGGAGACAATGGGCACCTTTGTCTTGGTCCCGATCTTTGCAAAAATACCTCTAGTGTTTTCCCATCAAATATGATGCTGACCTTAGGATTCAGGCACGTAAAATATTTTATCTTTTTATTGTGTTATTTTATCTTCTCCCTCCATTCCTATTTTCTTGATGGATATATCCAACATGGGTGTCAAATGCTATAAAAAGCTTTCCAGCATCTATGGAGATCATCACATGATTTTTTTTCTTCAAGTATACTATTACATCAATACACTGCCTGTGGTTGAACCAACCTTGCATTCCTGGAAAAAATACCATTCGGTCACAGTGGCTTCTTAATGCTGTGTTAAATTTGGTTTACAAATAATTTGTTTCGTACTTTTGCTTCAATATTTATGAGGGATATTGTTCTGTAATTTAATTTTCTACTTGCTTTCTCAGATTCAGGTATCAATATTATATCTGCTTTCAAAAAAGAATTTGAATGTACTTCTTTATTTTCAATACTCTGAAACAACTCGTAAAGAATGGAGAATAGCTGTTCACTAGAAGCTTCGTAGATTTGCCCCAGGAAACCATCTAATCCCAGTGCTGTTTTGTGGCTTAGCTCTTTAATAATTTTTCTCTATATCTTTTGTGGAAACTGGTTTCTTTAAGCTTCCTAAATCAAATGGGGCCAATTTTGGAACTGTGTTTTATCCTGGTTTTCATATTTATTTTTATAGCGGTCTGGAAAATAGTCTCATGACTTAGTCAATCTCTTCTATTTCAATGGTTATGTGCCCCTTGTCATTTCTTATTTTATATGTTTGTGTCTTTTCTACATTTTTATTGTTAGAAGGTGGTGTTTGTATATTGTGTTGAAGTTTTTAAAAATTAAAAATTTGAGTTATTAACTAGATCTATTATTCCTTTATTTGTTACCCTATTGTTTTCTGCTTTATCCTATTATTGTCTTCTTGTGCTTTCTTTCCGTTGTGGTTCTTTTCCTATGTTCATTTTGGGGTTTTTAGGGGTGTGAATTTTCCTCTGGTCGCTACTTTGTTTTCCATAAATTCTAATAGGTAGTGTTTTAATTATCATTACTTATTTTTAATTTGTTAATTCCCCCCCTGTCATCTAAGTGTTGTCTAATAGAGAGTTTTTCTAAATTTCCAGATTAAATTTCTTCTTTGCTTTTGTTAACTAATGTCCAGTTCAGTGCATGGTGATCAGGGTATTATCTGGAATATTTCTACTTTATAGAACTTACTAGATTCTTTTGTGACCTAATATATGACAAATTTTTGTAAATGTTCCAGGCTTCTTCAGAAGGTATATTTTATATTGTTTGGTATAAATTTATACACATATCTCACCTGATTATGTACATTTTTGCCCACTCAATCTGCCCTTTGCTGAATGTGGTATGTTAAACTCTCCATTATCAGTGTGTCTCTATTTCAGTCTCCTAGTTTGTAGTTGCTGCTTTATAAAGATGGTCCTGGTGTTGTTTAATGCACAGCTACTTAAACTGTTGTGTCATTATTGTGAATTAAGTGTTAACCCACTTTTCAGAATGCACCATCGAGCAGCCGCTGTTGGAAGGTACTATCCATACCATCATTTACCCATCCGGGTTCGGGGGACACAGAGGTGCCTCGCTTTGGTCAAGGACACCCCAGAGCCCAGAACAGACCCTCCACCCTTAGGGCGCCAATTGTTCTAGAAACAACTCATGATTCCTGGGCTATGCCCACCTGACCACTCAGCCAGCATTTTCACTAATCTGGTGCTTTAAGAAAGATGTTGGGCCGAAACCGGTTTGGCTCAGTGGATAGAGCATCATCGGTCTGTGAACTGAAAGGTCCCAGGTTCGATTCCGGTCAAGGGCATGTACCTTGGTTGTGGGCACATCCCCAGTAGAGGGCGTGCAGGAGGCAGCTGATCGATGTCTCTCTCTCATCGATGTTTCTCTCTATCCTCTTTCTTCCTCTCTGTAAAAAAATCAAAAATATATATATATTTTTTAAAAGAAAGATGTTGGGAGCCTCTGGACCAGAACAAACCTACCGAGGTGGAGAATGGCTGTGCCCAGTTCGGCTGCGGCTTTAAAAGATCCCAGCACAAACCAAGCAAAAGCCGAAATTACGAATTCTGGACACGACACCCTGTTCCGTTTGGCTGGGTCCTGGCAAGTTTCCCCAGAAGAGACGGAGGAGGGCTTCATCCCACGGCTCCCCCAGAACTGCAGGGAGCCCCCGGCTGCACTGCCCCGCCCTCTGCCCCTTTACAACCCCGCTCCCTGCCCAACGGGGAGCCAGCCCCCCTGGAGAAGAGGCAAGCAGAGAGGCAGCCTCTGGGCACAGAGCGCACTTTGGAACCAAAGGCGGCAGCCCTGGGCGCAGAGTCAGGCCGGGATGCAAGCCCAGAGGGCGGCTGGGTTTCACTGATGAGCAGGGCACCCGGCGGCCTCACCTGCACCTGGGGCTGATGGGCAGTCTGGGGACGGGGTGGCTTGGTTCAAGCCTTCCACGCCGTCGAAAAATGCCATGTAGAATTTGCCAGCCTCATTACAAATGCGGAGCTTTCATTGGTGGGCCATTAATAGTCGCTAGGAATATACATCCGGCAGAGACACCAACCGGATAAACGTTCACACGCCTTTTCAAAGCGCCTTTTTAGCAGCATCAGCAGAGACGCAGGCTGGCCCGGGGCCGGGGGGAGAGGGGATCGCTCCTCCCAGTCCGCAAGGCGCCAGCCCTGCAGCCCTGGGCGCAGAGGAGCAACGGCGACCGGGAGGAGAACCTCCTGTTCTGTGGAAGCGGTCACGCCTTTCCCTCAGACCCGCTTTGCAGCAAGAGAGGCCTGTCAATGTGTGGGAGGGGCCTCAGTTTGGGGGGGGCCTCAGTGTGGAGGGGCCTTAGTGCATGGGAGGGGCCTCAGTATGGGAGGGGCATCAGTGTGGGAGGGGCCTTAGTACATGGGAGGGGCCTCAGTGTGAGCCAGGAGCTTCAGTGTGGAGGGGCCTTAGTGCATGGGAGGAGCCTCAGTATGGGAGGGGCCTCAGTGTGAGCCAGGAGCTTCAGTGTGGGAGGGGCCTCAGTGCATGGGAGGGGTCTCAGCAAGAGAGGGGCCTCAGTATCAGAGGGGCCTCAGTGCACGGGTGGGGTCTCCATATGAGAGAGGTCTCTATGTGGGAGGGGCCTCTGTCTGTGAGAAGGGCTTTGTTATGGGGGAGGCTTGTATGTGTGGGAGGGGCCTGGGTGCATAGGAGTAGCCTCTGGGGGAGGAGCTTCATGTGTGGGAGGGCCTTCGTGCCTGGGTGGAGCCTAACCTATTGGCTGGTCTGTCCAGGTGCTCTCTGTGCAGGTACTCAGCAATGTGCTTCCCTCCTCCTCTTTCTGGGCACACCCCAAAACTGTATCTCCCAGCCCTTTGTCCTCTGGGGTCATGTGACTGAGCCCCAGGTTCACATGATGCATGCCACTTCCAGGCCTGATCCATACCTATTTCCCTCGTGATGGCCCACCTTCATCTGTTCCTCTGCAGGGCGGCAGAGTCCAGCCTTGAATATCCTGCCCCCCCCCCCAAGTACAGAAGGTGCCTAGGCCCCTGCATGACTGTGTTGAGGGGCCTTCCCCACCCCAACAACTGGACCAGGACCTGGGTCTGGACACCATGGGCCACAGGCCAAAGTGGGTGTACCCCTGCTTTTATATATATATATATATATTATTGATTTTTTACAGAGAGGAAGGGAGAGGGATAGAGAGTTAGAAACATCGATGAGAGAGAGACATCGATCAGCCGCCTCCTGCACGCCTCCCACTGGGGATGTGCCCACAACCAAGGTACATGCCCTTGACCGGAATCGAACCTGGGACCTTTCAGTCCGCAGGCCGACGCTCTATTCACTGAGCCAAACTGGTCTTGGCAGCACCTGCTTTTGTAAGGAACGTTTTATTGATACACGGCCACGCCCGCCCAATGCCTACTGTCCATGGCTGCTTGCACACTCTGGGGCAGAGGATCTATGACCCCCAAAGCAACATGTTCACTATCTGGCCCTTTAAGAAAGATGCTGTGAGCCTCTGGACCAGAGCCAACAAAATATTCTGATGTGAGGCCCTGAGGTCCAGGGTGGCTATCACTCATCAGAAAAGGCTTGAAAGGAGAGGAAGCCCCTGACTCCGGGACCCCTGTGCACCGAGAGGGGCGGTGGTGACAATTCCAGGTGACCCCGTGCTCTGGGTGTGGATTCCTAAAACCCTCCCAATAGAAGAAATCGGGGTTCCGTGGAGAGATGGCTGACTCCAAGGCTGATGCAGGAAGAGAAGCTGGAACCTGCTAGGGAGTAAGGAAGCCGTGGCTTGCCGTTCTGTTGACTAATGAGTTTGCTGACCACTGATCTAGACGACCAACGTTTTGTCATAGAATTATCCTATATAATAAAAGCCTAATATGTTAAATGTCTGTTTGTTCAACCAGAGTGTAACATGCTAATGATATGTTAAGGCCATTCAACAGCTCACTATGACATGCACTGACCACCAGGGGGCAGAGAGTCCACCGGTTGACAAGTTGCGATGATGTGCACTAACAAGGGCAGACACCCTGACCAGGGGTCAGCTTGCTGCTGGGGTCCGGCCAATCAGGACTGAGCGAGACAGGCTGGAGCCCTCCCGTGGCTGGCCAACCTCCCGTGTCCCTCCCCAGCCCCAATCGTGCACCGGTGGGGTCCCTCAGCCTGGCCTGCACCCTTTTGCAATCTGGGATCCCTTGGGAAATGTCAGAGAGCCGGTTTCAACCCGATTCCGCAGGCCAGGCCCAGGGATCCCACTGGTGCATGAATTCGTGCACTGGGCCTCTAGTTCATAATATTCCTTCGTCATGCTCTGAATGGCCACGAACTCAGTAGGGGTGGCCTTTCTTTCTTATTCTTTTTTTTCATATATTCTTATTGATTTCAGAGAGGAAGGGAGAGGGAGAGAGAGATAGAAATATCAATGATGAGAGAATCATTGATCGGCTGCCTCTTGCATGTCTCCTATTAGGGACCAAGCTCGAAATCCAGGCATGTGCCCTGACCGGGAATCGAACCATGACCTCCTGGGTCATACATAGATTGATGCCTAAGCACTGAGCTACGCCAGTTCCCTCTTTCTTTTTTGATGTTAGTTATTTGTGTCTTTTTTCCTTTTTTCTTAGCCCAGCTAGCGGTATATCAATTTTATTGATCTTTTCAAAGAAACAGAATGTTTTATTCCCCTGATTGTGTCCATTGGCCGCCCACTGTTACCTTCAGTTGGGGATGTTCATCACCTCCGCCTTCAAGGAGAGGAGGCTGAGTTTGGGAGACTCCCCTGGCCTGGCCTGGCCCCCTGTTGCAGTTCCCACGCCATCACTGCCCTGCACTGCCCCCCCCCCAGTCCATCCAGCCTTCCAAAGACTTATCCCCTGAATATGGCAGGCCCTGACCTGCTCTAGAAACCCCAACCATGCCCCCATGCCCCAGAGCAGATACCAGACAGGGGGTCCGGGGCAGTCGGCCGGGACCTGTTTGCCCCCATCCCTGGCCCAGGCCATTGAGGAAAGTGCAGGTGGCGACCCCGTCAGAGCAGCCAGAGCCGGTGCCCAGGGGGCCGCTCTCAGAGGTCCCTGCACTGCAGCCTGTGCGCCCAGCCCCGAGGCCCCCCACACCCTCTGCGCCTGTGCGGGATCGGAGGGGCCCTAGAACATCACCCATCTCTGGAGGCCGCCTGGATGCTTCCAGAACAGGAGAGCTCTGCTCCCTCAGAAGAGGTCCCTCTCCCGGGCTCCTCACAGCTGGCAGGAGGGAGCAGGCCCCTCTGGGTCCTCACGACCCCCGGTGGCCCAGGAGCACACGCCCTCAGTTCTCAGAGCTCCACATGCCCTGTGTCTGGGGTCTCCTTCCCGCAGCTCCACCTCCACACCACGCCCTGGCCCCCCCTGGCCGGCAGACACCCCCGCAGGGCCCAGGGCCCCTGACTCTCAGCCCTGCTCCGGTGTCTCCTCTTACAAAGGCCACAGCGGGCCGTTCCCAAAGGTCCCTACATTTCATCAGCATCCAGCTGCTCCCCCCACCCTGGGTCCAGAGGAGGGATCCGGGTCAGAACGGGCACAGGAGGGTGTGTGCCCAGGCAGCTGGCAGGAGCCACGGCCCTGGAGGGAGAGTGGAGGTCCCTCAGGCCAAGCGCACCCCAGGAGTGTCTTCCTGGATGATCCCAGCCTTTGCCCACAGATCCTGAATGCGCTAAGGGTGAGTGAGAGGTGAGAACGAACACGAGCTCAGCACCAACGAAAATAGCGTGTGAAATCGTAGTTCAATGGTCGCAGAGGGCTGCCCCTGATCCCGGTTTTCTGAAACCACGCATTTCAGGAGGACGTGTCAGTACAGGACCTGCAGCTGGGCCAAGACTCGGGGGACCCTGCCTTCCCTGCACTGCCTGCTGCCCAGAAGACGGGCAGAGATCTAGCAGGGACCGGGCTGTGCATGGGCGGCATCCCACCTACCCCCACCCCATCCCCTCGTCCCCCCACCCCACCCCCACCCCGCGGCAGGAGGAGGCTGCAGGGCACTCTGAGGGGCTTGCAGTCTGTTTCCAGGGGAGTGGCTTCTGCAGAGGCCATCTCCCCCAGACTGACAGGGGCTCTCTGGGTGGCATGGGGGTGGATCCAGGGCCCCCCGAACCCCTCCCCATGCTCAGAGCAACACCAGTAGCACTTGGGTGTTGCATGGAGCCCAGGGCTCCTCAGACCCCGCGGGAAGCCCCAGATCTTGTGCCCAGGAGCCCTCTGACCGGGGGTGCAGGCCTGGGCCCAGCCTCCCACGCAGCAGCGTGAACTGGAGAATCTGACTTCACCTTGGCCGGCCTCAGCGTCCGCTTGTGAAATGGGCCTCCCCCGCCATGGCACCGCACACATTATCCAGCACCTGCCCCGTGATGAGCCCCCATCACCCCCAAAGTGCCGAGATGCGCACAACTCAGGGAGGCAGGTGCCGCTACGCAAAGGAGAAGGCGAGCCAGTGGCAATGGCCACTTGGAGCCCAGAAAGGAGGGGACAGCAAGGACCAAGGAGCAGCCAGGGCCACTGCAGGGAGATGTGGGCAAGGAGGGGGTTCTGAGGCACGTGTACACACGCATGTGCAACCGCACACACATGCACTCACTGACACATGTACAGATATGCAGGCACACAGACACGTGCATGCACACCCACACAGATGCACAGACACACACATACACAAACAGATGTACAAATGTGCATGCGTGCACACACACACACAGAGGCAGACTCAGCCAGAGCCAGATCCCACCTGAAGGACTTCAGCCCCGAACTAGAGCAAACAGGGGCAACCCTCACAGGTCTGTGCTGGGGACAGAGAGAAACCGCAGCCGGGAAGGGGTGCCCTCCAGGGAGGTCCCCTGGGCGGGCAGCAGGGCTCGGCCCCAGCATCGTGGGCCCTGAGAGAGGAACAGAGAGCCTCCAGGGCACCCCTCATGGCCAGACCAAAGGTGGGCACCCATGCGGGTAGGTCCCGGGGCCGGCCCACCACCCCTCGGGCATGCAGGCAGCCCCGCCCCCAGCCGCCGCCTGGCGCCCCCACCAGCTCAGCCTCCTGGAGGAAAGCCCACTTGGGAAAGGGTGGGATCCCCCATTTTAACTTCGATGACAGCTCCATACCACGCATACCGTTTGGCACGGTGTCTGTGTGCTGATCAGAAGGGATGCGGAGAGAACTGGGTTTGCACATGCATGTGCGGCCACTCTTCAAAAGCAAGACATGCTGCCCGCCTCCCTGAGGAGCTAAGCTGGGGCAGGAGATGATCGAGGGACACGGTCCCCACTGAAAACATTCCCCCTTCATTCACCCACACGCACCTAACGTCCCATCACACATTCCGCGGCATCACCACTGCCACCAGCAGCCCCAGGGGCCCGTGGCCCTGCCCTTGTCCTTCCCAGAGGGACGAAGGCGGCACCTGGACCCCTGGGAGGTGCCACCAGCGAGGCTCGTGCGTGGACACCAGGCCAGTGTCTGTCTCTCTTACCAACACCCGCACCAATTGTTCTAAATTCCTAATTTCCCAAATTATTTCTTAAAAAGAACCACACTCTAGCCCGGCCAACAGAGCTCAGTGGTTGAGTGCCAACCTAGGAACCAGGAGGTCAGGGTTCGATTCCCGGTCAGGGCGCATGCCCGGGTTGCGAGCTCTATCCCCAGTGTGGGATGTGCAAGAGGCAGCTGATCCCTGAGTCCCTCTCATCATTGGTGATTCTATCTCCCTCTCCCTTCCTCTCTTAAACAAATAAAAATATAATATAATAACAATAATAATAATAATAATAATAATAATAAAGAACCACAGGCTAACCTGGGGAAGGAGAACTGGATGCCGGAGCCTGGTGGCGGAGGCCTGCGGGCGATGCCAGGCACACCTGTGGGTCCATCCTGGTGTGGCTCCGTGGCACGCGGCCCCCTCCCGCAGGAAGGAGAACCCCGCCCGGAGACCACAGGTGCCTCTGCCCTCTGGGCTCCACGCTGGCCTGGGCCCGGGTGCCGTGAGTCTCCGAGAAACTCGAGCCCCAGGAACCGCCACCTCCTGCTCTCCCACCAGCCGCTGTCACCACACCTGGTCCTGGCTGGGTCCCCATTGCCGCCCCTCGCAATGGTCCCCCAGCTTCTCGCCGGGAGTCGCTGGCAGGCTCTAGGAGGCAGCCCCTACCCCTGGGGCTCTAGGTCTGTGCTCCCGGCTCCGGCTTCTCCCTTCTGGAACCTTCCAGTCACTCAGGGCTGCCTGGGTTACCTCCTCCGTGGCCAGGGCCCTTGTAGACACGGCCTTTGGGGAAAAGGGCCTGTGTGTTTGCGTGCAGCCAGGATGGATGGAAATAATTAAGAAATGTGATTACAAGTCCGTGGTGGCTGTTTATGGGAACAAACCTTGCCGGCGAACACTTGCTCACGCTGACGGATGCCCCGCGCGCTCCCTGTCTCTGCCGCATCCCCTCTCCCCGCGGATGGGGCCGCCGTTACCGAGTTTCTGGCCTAATCAGCTCTCAGAAGGATAATGCCGGCGTTTCGGGGTGACGGAGCCCCCGTGGGGACGGGGCCTACAGAGCCTTCTTTCCACAGTGGCTGGGCTATTGCTCCCCCAAAGAGGGGATGCGGGGGGGAGGGGGGGATGCGAGTGGCTTCCAGGCCAACTGACCAGAGAGTCTGATGGTCAGGACAACAGAGGAAGGGACCACGGGCCAGGCGGGGTTCCCGAAGACGCCTCAGAGGGTGGGGGTGGGGAACCTCCGTGGCCACGGTGACCCACAATGGAGGCGGGGTGCCAGTGGTTTCCGCTGGCTCCTAATGGGTGCTACCGGTCTCGGGGAGATCCAGAGGGTTCTGTGGGAAGGACAGCCTCCTGCTATCTTCCTCCCTACACCCCCTCCCCCGGTGAAGGGTCACACAACGTCTAGAGACAAAGAAGTCTGATAAACGTTATTCCGCCTCCCTGCACTGGCCCAGCAGCCCGGCCAGTGTGGCTCAGCGGTTGAGCGTTGACCTCTGACCCAGGTCAGGGCACAGGCTTGGGTGGCAGGCTCCGTTCCCAGTGGGGGGCGTGCAGGAGGCAGCCAATCGATGATTCTCTCTCATCACTGATGCTTCTCTCTCTCTCTCTCTCCCTTCCTCTCTGAAATAAATTTAAATATAGGCATATATGAAAAGAAGGACCCGACATGAGCTGAGCCCCTGCTGGCGGTGGCTCCCCCGGAACTGCGTGCTCCCCCATTTAACGGTCGCTGCCCCGGGAGGCAGGGTAGTGGCCCAGCCTGAGCCGCAGTGCCGGGTCCCAGGCCTGGGAAGTGATGAATCTGATCCGAGTGCAGATGCGTGGACGCTCAGAGCACAGGCCGCTTCTGGGCCTGAGGACGGCGGGCGGAGGGGACGGCAGGAGACAGCAGGGGACAACGTGCAGCAACTGGCGATCGGCGGCACGCCTCCCGCCACGCAGCCTGTCGCCCGGCCGGCGCAGGATGGATGGACAGGCCTCCCCGCTCCCGCCGCCGGCGGGATCTAATTTTAGCGCCGAGCCCGGAGCGGCTGGTGCAGACCAGGAAGCATCGCTGCTCCCAGCGAGGGGGAGGCAGGCCGGCGGCAGACCCTCCGTGCGAGCAGTGGGGGGCTGTCAGCGTCCCTCACACCCACTGCCGGGGCCCCGGGGTGCCAGCCGCTCAGGACGCTGTCCCAGAGCCCAACGCCCTTCCCCCTCCTCAGGGAGGCCTGGTGAGGACGAGGGGGGTGGGGGGTGGCTGGTGGAGATGCGGCAGCCTCGTGAGACAGTTCAAAGATCAGCGAGAAGTCCCGGGGCTGGAACCCCAATAGGGTCCTGAGGCTGGGCCCTCCCCCAACAGGGGTCCCAAGGCTGGAAACCCCCCACCAGGGTCCCGAGGCTGGGCCCCCCTCCAGACACCAGACACCAGGCTCTCTGGCACATTAACTCCTCGGTGCCCTCGCCCCTTTGCTGAGGCCTCATAACTCATTTGGTGGCTCCTCCTGCCTCCGGCCCCTCAGGCTTTGGCAACCACCCCCCTCCCTCCCAGAAGTACCCCTGGAGATAGCAGCAGTGGGAGGGGAGGCCCCTGCCCGTCAGCCTCACCTGCCTCCCGGTGACAGCAGAAACAAGTGCTGCGAGGGCAGCGACGGGAGAGGAGAAGCGTGGACACAGCCCGGTGCCCCTCGCGGGTGATGGAGGCGGTGGGTGGTCCACCCCGCGGACATGCCCGGCCACGACAGGGCAGAGCACGGAGTCGGCTCCCACATGACAGCCTGCCAACCCCATGCCAGGACAAGAGCCAGACCCCAGGCCACATGGCACAGTCCCACTCGCACCCCGTGTCCCTTCGGCCACCCACACGGACAGGAAGCAGACAGTGACCTCCAGGGCCTGCAGGGGCAGGTGGGGGACAAAGAGGGTGCAGAAGAGGCTCGGGTTTCCCTGGAGTGGGGGTGGCGTGGAGCTGGGCAGAGGCGCTGCTGGCCCGTGGCTGCACTAAACGCCGCTTAATTCTGTACTTTAAAGGGTTGTTTTGTGTCGTGAGAATCCACCTCCATAGACAAACCCTCAGGGATGGGTTTGATTTGGGGAAAATAATTCCTAGGGGGGAGGTCCTGGAGGGCAGACTGTCTCAGCCCAACAATATTCCCGACCACTGACCACGCCGGGTGGTGCTCCCATGGTGACCAGGACACAGCGTGGGACCAGCACAACCAGCGGAGCAGCTGCACCGAGCTCGCAAGATCGAGGTTCCCCAGGGAGCAGGGTGGAGGGGTGCGCTGAGGCCTCTGGGGACAGGGTGGAGGGGGAGCGCTGAGGCCTCTGGGGGACAGGGTGGATGGGGGGTGCTGAGGCCTCTGGGGACAGGGGGGGCGCTGAGGCCTCTGGGGACAGGGTGGAGGGGGGGCACTAGGCCTCTGGGGACAGGGTGGAGGGGGGGACACTAGGCCTCGGGGGACAAGGTGGAGGTGGGGCGCTGAGTGAGGGGTAGCAAGAGCCACATGGGGCTACCCCCGTCCCCACGTTAACACAACTGCGCACACTGGTCACAGCTCGCCGCCGCCGCTGGACTGACAGATGCGGGCTGGCCCCCCGAGGACTGGCCGCTGGACAAATGAACGAGGAATGAGTCGTGCTTTCCTCGTTCCAGGAGAACGGGCCGCGGACAAATTCATCAGGAAGCCAAGTGGTCGATACAGGACGGCGCTGACAGAGAGACCCAGAGCCTGCCAGCCCCAGCATGGCGAAGTGGGGGCCGGGGGTGGGGATGGGGTCCAGCACAGCTTTCTCCGGAATGTGCAGGTCAAACCACCACTCGCGTCAGTGAGGACAAATCACACGTGAACGACAAGAGGAGCAAGCCCGACCCAGGGACACAGTTCGAACACGGCCCCACCACGTGGAGTGCGCACAGCCCGTGGTCCACGTCACGGGGACAGCGCTGGGTCTCTGACATTCCAAAGGACAAGCATCAGAGAGTCCACGCTCACATGACAATGAATTAAACGAGACCTCAGACATTGAAGGAAAAGTCAGTAGCAAGAAGATTCCAGACAAACCCCTTTATGTTTGGAAATTAAGATCTTCGCTTCAAACAAGAAAAATGAACTATAATGGGAGTTATACAATATTTAGAACTGAATGACAAACAAGACACTATGCATGAAGACGTGTGGGATACAGTTAACACATATATAGAAAGAAACATTTAAGTGCTCATATATATAAAAGTGAGAAGTTTAAAATTAATGAGCCAAGTTCCCAACTTAATACATGAGAAATGGGAAAGCAGAATAAACTCAAAGCAGGCAGTAGGTAGGCAATGAATATAAGAGAAAAATCAATGAAGTAGAAAACAAATGGGAAATGGATACGAACAACAGAGCCAAAAGCTGGCTCTTTGGAAAGAACAGCTCCGTCACCAAATTCTGATGATGAAAGGGAGCGATACAGGGAGTGGAAAGAAAATAACCGAAGAAGCTATCTGACAATAAATTGGAAACTTAAATGAAGCGGACAAATTCCAAGAAAAAAATTATTAAAACTGCCTCAAGAAGATAGAGACCTGCATATTCTTGTACACACACACACACACACACACACACACTCTAAAGCAGCAGATAAAAGGCCCAGGCTCAGATGGCTGCACCATTTCAATAGTTCTGTTAAATATTCAGGCAACAAATAATTCCAGTCTCACCTACATTGCTCCGTAGGCTCACACTAACACAGTGTCACACCACGCTTGAGGGGAGCATCAGGAGGAAAGAGAGACAGCTGTCAACATCGCTCAGGAGCCCAGATAAAGACCCTCAACACCGTCCAGAAACCAACCAGCAATGCGTGGAAAATGGTGACACTTCCCCACCCAGTTGGGTTTATTCTAGGCTTACAGGCTTGGCTTCACATCCTATAGGATAAAGAGCTAACATGCTAATTAAACTGAACAGCAGAACAACCGTCCGGACAACCTTCCGGACGAAGCCAGAGCTGCGAGGGCTGAGCCCCTTGCCCGAATTCCGTACATTGAGCCTCGAGTTAAAAATAACTAAATACAATTCACCACACGGACAGATTATAGGAGAAGATGTATGTGATCATTCTTAATAGCTACATTAAGAGCATTCAATAATATTCAACATCCATTTGTGACCAAAAACTCTTAGGGAACTAGAAATAGAAGAAAACTTTCTTGAATGTTTTTTAAGGGTTTATATTATACCGATAACAGACACCTCCAGCAAACATCACTGCTAACCACGAAATATTAGAAGAATCTCCTTTAATACCAGACATGAAACAGGAGTACCTGCTCTCCTCACATCTATCCAACATTGTTCTAGATGTCCCAATCTCCCCAATAAGGCAGGAACAAGAAAGAAAAGCTGTAAGTTTTGGAAAATAAGAAATAACATTCTCAATATCCACATGTGATTATCTATATTGAATCCAAAAGAATCTACAGATACGTATCCTATCTAATAAAAGAGAAACATGCAAATTGACCGTACCTCCACTCCCACCAGCCAATCAGAGGCAAGTATGCAAATTAACCTAAACCAAGATGGAGGTTAATTTGCATACCCAGGCTCAGAGTAAAGACTGAAGACTGTAGAAGGAAGCCAAGTGTGCAGAAGGGAGCGAAGCTGTGGAGAAGCAAGCAAGTGGGGTGGTGGAGAAGGGAGGGGAGCAGGTGGGGCTGCAGAGACCACAGCAGGAAGCCCTACTGCAGGAATCTTCCTGCAACAGGCCTCTAGTTAAATTACTAACAGCTTTTACCAAAGTGGCTGAATATGAGATCAACATCCAAAAATAAATTACCTTTCTATGCACCAGCAACAAAAAGAAAACATAATGTCAAAGATACCATTGCCGTTAAAAATGTGAAGTTTCTAAGAGTACGTTGATTCATAAAGTATAAAATGTCATGGAAATACATTAAGGAAGGCCCACATATGTAGAGAAGTATACTGTGTTCAAAGGTAGAAGACTCAGTATCATGAAAAAGCCAATTCTCACCAAAGTGATAAGCAGAATCAATGGAGTTCCGATCAAAATCTCCACAGAAATGTGCCCATCTTGATGAGATTATCTCCCAAGATATTTATAAAACAGCAAAGGGCCAGAAAAGTCAAGATGCATCTGAGGAATGCAAACGATGTGGGTGGTGAGAGAAGAACTGACCTACCTCTTTGCAAGACAAGTCGAAACCACAGCAAACTAGCGATTAAGGCAATGAGTGCTGGGTAGGCACTGACAGACTGACCACAGGGACAGAATACGGAGCCACAAATCACTACATAGCGTAAGACAGGAGTCAGACACGGAACGTGACACACGGAGATCTGAGAAAGATGGACCATTCGGTCAGTGGCAGGGGGAAGAGAAGAATTTTCCTACACAGAGTGAATTCCGGATGCATTAAAAGTTAAATGGAAATCAAAACCATGACTCGTTTGGAAGACAGCATTTATGGCTTGGGATAGGAAAACATTTATTAAACGAGAACAAACAGCACTGACCATTACAAATAATAAAACATGAAATGCACACAGCTAAACTACATTGGAATTAAGAATTCCTACCCATCAAAAGACAACATGGAGAAAACTTTCTTTAAGCCTCAAAACGGAGAAGACATTTGTAATACGTGTAGCTTAGGGTCAGGATCTAGAAGATACAAAGCGACTCTGCTAATCAATACGTAATCACTGACAGACAAACAAGAGTCAACAAAAAGGGGGGGAAACCGAGGAATGAAGGAGCAGTTCCCAGGAGAAGCCGAGGTGGCCAGCAGGGAAAGGGACCGTCGGGCCTGGTGAGACAGTCACCGTCTCCGTTCGGCAGCACCTTTGAAGTCGGAAGCGGGACTGGGAGAGAGGCGAGCTCGCACGCACTGGTCGTGGGGCGTGGGCCATACAAGGTCTGGAGAGACACCTGACATTGCTGAAGCTACAGCTGCGCACACCCTCCCGCCAGGCAGCGGGCAGTTCCACTTTCAGGAACACGGGATTATCTCCACCTACAAACACACACACACACATACAGACACGCATGCACGCACCCACACACACACACACACCCCAGGATTGACATGTCAGTGTGATGACATTCCACACAGCATCAAAGTGCGTGAACTCCAACCCTGTGTGTGCACCTCGCTAAGGAGGACATGGATCGTCTCATTTTCCTAAAGTTTTAAGCTCTGCAAACGACGCCGTGTGGCGCCGATGAAGGCAGAGTGTGTACAAGCATAAACACACACTGGGATGAACGTTCCGCGTGAGGAGGAGCCACACCGGCCCGGGCAGGAGAGAGGCAGCGGGTCAAGATGTGCACGTTGTTGTTTTATTTCAGAAACAGCCGGGGAACCGGGCAGAGGGTAAGATGGATAGAGTGGGGTGGGATGCCAACAGGTTTGCTCACACTGTTCTCCGTACTTGTCCGCAAGAATAGGTTACGAAGCAGATAACAGCACACTTTAGAAATACATTTTATCGATTTTTTACAGAGAGGAAGGGGGAGAGATGGAGAGCTAGAAACATCGATGAGAGAGAGACATCGATCCGATGCCTCTTGCACACGCCCTACTGGGGATGTGTCTGCAACCAAGGTACACACCCTTGACCAGAATCGAACCTGGGACCCTTCAGTCTGCAGGCTGACGCTCTAACCACTGAGCCAAACCGGCTTCGGCAGAGAACAGCACACTTTAAATGAAGCTCTCCAACCCCCAGTTGATAATACAGTGGTACCTCGAGATACGAGTGCCCTAACATACGAGATTTTGAGATACAAGCTATTTTTGCTTTGAAATACGAGCAACATTTGAGATAGGAGTCATCGCGCGGATCGGCCGGCTGCACACGACCCACCAGTTTACCACGACTCGAGCATCTCATAGTTTCCCACGCCTCAAGGTTACGGAATGAATTAAACTCGTATCTCGAGGTGCCACTGTATACACAGTTACTGTCATCTTAACCAAAGGAAAGTGCTGGGACCCGCTCTCATTTAGCTTTCTGTTTTAAAAAAACAGATTCTTTTCAGCCAGTGGTGGCAACTGTATTGCTGTCATCCTTCCAACCCTTCCAGTGATGCCGCACGGAAGCCGCTTTTCTGGACACCTTTCCTAAGGAAAGCGCCAGTTCCAGAAAGGGACCCAGGACACGGTGTGAAGGCAGGTGCTCCTGATACGGATGTGTTTCCCACCCAGAGACCCCACAGGCGGCTGAACGCTCGCACTCGCGGCCCATTTCTCCGGGATCCCAAACAGCCGCAGGCGCCGGGCCTGCAGCCCAAGACGCTCACAACACGAGCTGTGCTCTCCGCCTCGCACACCCATCATCCTCATCACGCTGCCGTACCCCGACCGGCGAGGCCCTGCAAAGGCAAGGCGCAACCTCAATTCCCTTTCCCGGGTCGGAAGGTACACATGTGGGGTCTGTCTTCGAGCCCCCCTCGGCCCCCCGGTGGGACGGGCCCAGGCCCGGGCAAGGTCTCGGGACGGGCTGCCGCATGTTGCGGGCTCCGCGCTTCGGATTAATGACGCGCCAGGCGGAGCGATGCCAGCGCAAACACAGGCCCTGCTGGCAGCCGGCCGCCTGGCCATCAAGCCCAGCACTCCGCTCGCATCCTCAGATTCAATAAATATTTGGCAAAGGAGCCCTGGCCCAAATGATCATCAGTTCAACTCAATTCCCAGCACAAACTGGAAAACTCCTGCGACAGCCCAATCCAATCTGTCTGCCTCGACTTCCAAACGCCAGTAACGGGGCCACAGGGCTTGGGGGGCTCTCGGAGCGCTGGGTCAGTATCTTCCGCCTTGTTGTCTGCCGAAACCCCGTGACAAAGTGCGGGCAGGCTGGCCTTCTACGCCGGGGTCAGGGGGAGGAGGGGCTCTGGAGGAAGCGGGGCGCCTGTGATTTCAGGTGCCTTCTCCCAGGACCCTCAGCTCACGGCTGCGCTCGCCTGTGTCCCCCTCACCCAAACTCACACCTGTTCAACAAGCCGCACGGAGCCCCCCTGGGTGTGACATCCTGGGTGAGCAATGAAGACAGAGCAGGAGTACTCCCTCCGAAAGGAAACCCCAGGCCACAGGGAGGACCCCACGCCAGCGTCGCCCGCCCGTCCTCAGGTGGCCCTGGATGGGCCTGCCTCCCGTGGCCTCCCCATTAACACACCGCACCCCAACCCCAACTTAGAAACTGGGAAATCGCACACAAAGCCACTGTGGGCATTTCTCGGAGCCCCCACCAAAAACCTCACCCAGAAACATAACAACTCTCCTCATCTTTGGCTCGTAATTCCCCTAATTTTTAACATCAAATAGATGAGAACCCCTAAAAGAGACATGGCTTAGTTTCCCTCGAATGTTTTATTTTGTTTTTTAATCTTTACCCAAGGATATTTTTCCCCATTGGTTTTTAGAGAGAGCGGAGGCAAGGGAGGAGGGCAAGAGAGAGAGAGAGAGAGAGAGAGAGAAACATCAATGTGAGAGAGACACCTCGATTGACTGACTCCTGCACATGTACTGGATCGTGGCTGAGGCACCTGCACCTAAGGCATGTGCCCTTGACCAGAATCAAATCCGAGACCCTTCGGTCCACAGGCCGGTGCTCTAACCACTGAACCACCGGCCAGGGCTCCCTCTGTCATTTTACTGTCAGCACTATCAAGCATATAGAAAAGCTGAAAAAAATTCACAAAGAAAACCCTTGTTCCCAATGCCCCGTCTTGTCACTAACATTTTGCTGTATTTGCTGGGTCTACTAACTGCCCATCCTTCTATGCAGACATCGATCCTTTTCATTTTCCGACGCATTTCGGGGTCAATGGCAGCCATTTCTACCTCTGAAGCTGACATGAACTGCAGTTCCATCTGTTTGCAGGTTTCAGGTAGAATTGAGAGTGAAGGGACCTCTCTGCTGGCCGAACACCTGCTGCGGACCCTGCTGTGACCCAGGAAAGTCATTTCCAGCAAACCACCGCCAGCCTGCCTCCCCCAGGCCCTGTACCCCGTCCTTTCTCTGCAAGGAAGAAGCTGCTGAGTCACAGCGCAGATGCGCTTCAGTTTGGTTAATAAGAGCCCTCCGGATATGCTCCCCAAGTGGCCACGCCGGGCACTTTCCTGTTGCCCACACGCTTGCCAGCATCGGTGCCCACAGTCCCCTCCCCGCTTAAGCAGTCGGTATCTCCCTGTGGCTTTCCTTTGCGCTTCCTGACTGTGGCCATTTGAGAATTACTCTTCCCTCTCCCCAAAACAGGAAAGGCTATTCTCCGCCTAAATTACTCCAAGGTTGTATCACTAATGGCGAGAGTTTTTATCAAATATTTTCTCCCGCGTGTGAATTCCTTCTGGCGCGTAGTTTTCTCAGGGGCAAAGGGGGGGAATTTTTTGCTTTCAGAGTCCACCCCCTCCCCCCACAGTGCTGCGGGCCCAAAGCCGCTGGTGATGGTAGAAGCGTGTGGGTGGTGGTGGCCTTCAAGCAGGGGTGGGGACGTCTGGCCCGCGGGCCCATCATGAGGTCTGGCCCCTCCAAAGCAATAGGGGTGAGTTCATTAAGTGTTAGACCAACTAGAGCAGGCTCGTTTTTAAAAAAATACATATTTTATTGACTTCAGAGAGGAAGGGAGAGGGAGAGAGAGAGAAACATCAGTGATGAGAGAGAATCATGGATCGGCTGTCTCCAACATGTCCCCTACTGGGGATGGAGCGCACAACCCAGGCCTGTGCCCTGACCTGAAATTAAACAGTGACCTCCTGGTTTCTAGCCCCGTGGGCCAGGCTATGTTTTAAGCTGATGATCCTGTGTGGCCCCCCAAGATGTTATAAACACCCCCTGGCCATTGGCGGAGAAAAGGTTCCCACCTCCGCTCGAGTAAAGGGACGGTGGAGAATCAAGGTCACGCTGTCTACAAAGCGGTGGAGGTGAGACGTGGCCCAGACACCTGAGACTGTGACCCTGTGTCTGCCATGAAACTAGGCTGGGCCACGGCGTGTCCACGGACGCTGGCGCCTCCACTTCTGAAGTCGCCTCGGTCTTGGCATGAGCCGGCCGGCCGGGCTTCGCGAATCTGCAGGCGCTGAGGGCACGCTCACTCCGGCGTGGTCCCTGCGGGTGAGGCCAGCCTCCTGCGGGTACGGGGGGCGCCTCTGAGGCCTCGCCAGCCAACCAGGCGCCTTGCCCTCAGCTCCCACGCATGAATGCCCACCCGTGTCCTCCTCCCTACCGCACAACCGCCCTCCATGGGGCTGCTTCCTCCAGTGGTTCCTTGGGACAGAGACAAGCTCCTTTGTATTTTAATTTATATTTTTAGAGAGAGTGTAGGGGGGGGATGGGGGAGGAAGAGAGAAGCATTAATGTGAGAGAGACACATCGATTGGTTGCCTCTCACATTCGCCCCTGCCAGGGTCGGGGTTCAGACCGGCAAACGAGGTCCATGCCCTTGATTGAGGCCGCATGCAGCTGTCACCAACAACATGTAGGCCCACAGCTGACCTCAGAACAGCTGAGAGTCAAAGATCCGGCACCCAGAGCTCAGCCAACGGGCTCTTATCAAAATGGCAGAAACCCTCGGCCAGGGACACCTGTGGAAGGTGAGGGGGAGCCCCTCCCTCCAGCTCACATGACGCCAACCAATCAGGGCAAAGGAAGCAGGATCAGGCCGCTGAGGCTCCTGTATGCCCACCCACCTCTCTCCCAAGAGGGAGCCAGGCCTGGGCTCTCCTTGGCCCCCTGGAAGGGCCCCTGAGAGACCCCAGGAGGCCGAGAAGCTACTGGAACCTGTGTGGCAGGGACAGCCAGGCCTGCAGCCCCGTCTGTTCCAGAGGGGTCTGCAACCTCAGAGTGGACCGACATCCCTGCCCCATCAATAGCCCCTGTCCCTGCAAGACCTGGGGGGGTCAACACAAGAAGAGGGGGAAAGTGAGAATGCAAAAAACAAACAATCAAACAAAAAAACAAAAAAACAAAAAAAACAGGAGCTTCTGGGTACATTCTCCTGAAGGCTGCATCACCTGTCAAACCATCACCTGTCAAATCCATCACCTGTCAAACC
>JAAGEH010000227.1:3321322-3349592 GCA_011751065.1 Lasiurus cinereus
CTGACTTGCAGGAGAGTGACCCGGGGAGGGGCAGCCCCTGCAGGACTCAGAGGTTGACACCCAGACCTGGCTCAACCTTCCCAACAGGAGGCCTCTGCAGGTTAACGTGGTGCTGGAAGCCGAGAAATTGCTTCCCGGGGCCTCTACTCCTGGGTCCTCATCAGCTAGATGGCACCTGGGGCACACGAGGGGCTCAATCATCCTCAGACTAGGAGTGGTGTGACCTGAGGGAGGGAAGGGAAGGTGGAAGGGGACTTGGCATCTGAAATCCAGTGCCTGATCTGGTGGGGGAACCAGGCTCAGAGCTCTTGGAGGGCTTGTGGGTGGAAAACAGGGTGCAGACAGCACTTAGAATAGAAATAAGGGCGCCATCTCTTCCCCTCTCCTTCCCTGACCGCCATTTCTCTAGGTTTTCACCAATAAAAAGACATGGGGGGGAGGGGAACGGTCTTTGTTCTCGAAGCGCTCACCACAGAATTGCACAAAACCTGGAGAGCAGACATTGTAGCTCAGAGAGCAGCTCCATCCGTTGCCTACCCGCCTCCTGAGTCCTATCTCCCTGTCTGGGCCACGCCTCACAGGGGATTCAAGCAGGCCCTGGGCTTAAAACCAGTCAACCACCCACTGGGTGCCCCCACCTGCCACGGAAAGTGCTGGGCATCACATCGCTGCTAACTTCAGTGAGGCCATGGCCAAGTGAGGGACGGACAGGGAATCAGTGTCCACTGAACGGTTACAGCTGACAGGTGTCATCGACAAGCCACGTCAACTCTCCTAACAAAGAACAGGCAATGGAACAGGACTGTGGGGTGAAGGCCTCCCCGAACAGGGCATCGGGCCAGACCGCAAAGGACGGACCGAACGTTCCAGGCAGAACTGGTTCCAACGGCAGAAGGGCGCACGGCCGCTTCGCCAGCTGCCACTCAGCTCTCGGGAGCCAGACTCTGGTCCCAGAGCCGCGACAAAGAGTTCCTCTGGTATAAGCCACGCAGCTCTTGGTGCTGTGCAGTGGCTGCCCCGGAAAACGAAGAAGCACCTAACCATCAGGGGGCGGTGTTGGGAGTTGGGGGTTCAAAGAGGGGGGGATGCTGGGGCCTCACAGGGCTTGTTAGCACCATCCGGGTCTGGAGTTCCACCCCAGGAAGGGCTAAAGTGATATGATCAGCACCACCCTTGCTTGTGGGGACAGTGGCTGGTGGGAGCAGGTGGAGACGGGGAGGGGGGGGAGGGCAAGGGCAGGGATGGGCATGATGGAGAGGGGAGGACAAGGACGGGAAGGTGGTGGGTCCAAGGTTGGGCCAATCTGTCCCATCCCATTTCCACATCAGGCCTGAGGCATCCTCAAGCCCAGAGCCTCTGAGGAAGGGACCCATCCACTCGGACATCTTCCCGTGCTAACTGGGCAGAAAATGAGGGGTCCCCGCCCTCGTGGCAAGGGGACTGGGGTCTCCATCAGGACTGCTGGTGGAGAGGAAGGAAGAGTGTCGCTGCCGTCCCCCTCCCCGTGCTGGATACGTGCTGTCCCCGGGCTGCAGGGACCCGTCCCCACCCCTCGATGGGTTTGCACAGATTCCACAGGAAACGATTCAAGAATCCTCCGGAGCGCGCCGGCTCCCAGGCCTCTGAACCCTGTGCACCCCACCTCCTGTCTCACGAGCTCTGCTTCATGAACCCTGAGCTCCTCGGGGAGGGGACTAATGTCAACTAGTCACAGGTGCACGTCACGGTGTGCACATAGCCCGGCACATCCCAACAAATCCGAAACGCAGGCAGCTGGCGGAGGGGGCAGTTCACGGCGCTGTCAGGAGAAAAGACCCAAGCGCTTCAGCGGCTTTAGGGGAAGGGGGGGGGGAGGGGAGGGGCAGGTGCACGGGTAGCATCGCTCCCCCTCGGCCAATCTCTACTCTCCGAGCCCAGGACACTCTGCAGAGAGCTCCCTGCTGCGCTGGCTGCTTCCCACAGGCCTGGTTCCCACGGGGCTGGTTCCCACGGGGGCCGGTTCCCACGGGGTCTGGTTCCCACGGGGTGGGGCTGGTTCCCACGGGGCTGGTTCCCACGGGGCCGGTTCCCACGGGCCTGGTTCCCACGGGCCTGGTTCCCACGGGGCTGGTTCCCACGGGGCCTGGTTCCCATGGGGCCGGTTCCCACGGGGGCTGGTTCCCACGGGGCCTGGTTCCCACGGGGGCTGGTTCCCACGGGGCTGGGATGTCACTCAGACTGGTTCCCACGGGGCCTGGTTCTCACGGGGGCTGGTTCCGACAGGGCTGGTTCCCACGGGGGCTGGTTCCCACTGGGCCTGGTTCCCACGGGGCTGGTTCCCACGGGGGCTGGTTCCCACGGGGCTGGGATGTCACTCAGACTGGTTCCCACGGGGCTGCTTCCCACGGGGCCGGTTCCCACGGGGGCCGGTTCCCATGGGGCCTGGTTCCCACGGGGCCTGGTTCCCACGGGGGCTGCTTCCCACGGGGCCTGGTTCCCACGGGCCTTGTTCCCACGGGGCTGGTTCCCACGGGCCTTGTTCCCACGGGGGCCGGTTCCCACGGGGCCGGTTCCTACGGGGCCGGTTCCCACGGGGCCTGGTTCCCACGGGGCTGGTTCCCACGGGGCTGGTTCCCATGGGGCCTGGTTCCCACGGACCTGGTTCCCACGGGGGCTGGTTCCCAAGGGGCTGATTCCCACACCTTCCCCTGGAGCAATCCTGAGGAGCCCAAGGAGTGATTACCAGCCACAGGACAAGCCTGTCCCCAGGGAGAAGGTGACAGCAGTGAGGGGGTAAGATCAGTGCCTCCTTCCACGGGGCCTCTCGCCTATCCAAACCCCGAAGACTCGGGGACACAGTGCTCCTGAGGAGTGGTGGCCCCACCTCGCGCTCCTCTCCATGGCGGTCAGCTTCCAGGCCTGAGCACCACCACCAAGGACAGGCCCCCACAGTGCCGCCTCTGGGTCCTCCCCTCCCCCCACCCTTGTGAGCTGGGCTAAGAGCCAAACTGTCTTCTGTCCAGCAGCCCTCAGGCCAGAGGTGGCCCCACATTGCGGTCACAGTGCGCGTAGAACCCACACGTGCACCAGCGGCGCCCAGGAGCCTTCAGAGAGAAGGAAATTCATGGCCATTACCACGGCTCATGGACACTCTGACCTACACTGTGACCCTCTAGGGGTGTCTCAGTCTTTCAGCACCGCCTGTGTCTGCGGGTGTGGACGGCTGCTCTCCAGTGACCAGAACATTCTATTAACGGGAACCTCTCGCTCCTTGCCAAGCAGCAGCTTCCGGGATCCCCCTCACTCACCCACCGCCCGTGGGAAAGCGGGGCCAATGCTTAGGCCTCGCACCCTGTCTGCCAGGATGTCCCCCGGGTCCCCACGAGCTCCCTTTCCAGAAACAGGCTCCTCCCCATGACGCCAGGCCTGGACCAGCAGGTGCAAAGCAGGAGGGACGCCCAGTGACCATGGCTTCCCCGGCACCCACTGCCCCGTCGCCCTGCCAGACTCGGCCTCTCCCGGAATTGTCCCTCCCACAGCCGCGGCCCCCGGAGGCCATCTGGAGCCTCGCACCCCCAGCAGAACCAGGGGCTCTCCTGAGCTGCCCGCGCGAGCACTTCCTCAGACGCCTGCGCCCTTGATATCCCTCCTGCACGCGGCTCCCTTTCTCTGAAGGTGATTCTCTGAAACCTGGAATACTGCACCGCAGGCATTAATCAGAGGTGTGGCTCGGAGACTTAATTCTGTCCCTGATAACATCGCAGCTGCAGGACACAACGGAATCATTCCGCCTCGAGCCAGAGGCCTAATTAACCCTCCGGCCAAGGCGTCGCATCTCCACGCTACCGCCACCACCGGGCGGTCCTCTCTGCTCCGCCGGGGGAGCGGCGGCCAGGCTGGGCCCGGGAGCCTGTGGTGGACAGACTCTAAGGTGCCCCAGTCGCCCCACCTCCAGGTGGTCATGCCCTCGTGGCATCCCCCGTCCTCGAGTGTGTGGAGAATGTGTGCTTTGCTTCTACGCGACAGAACACAGCAAAGCTGATGGGACATCACTTCTGTACCCATTTGGGTGAGACTGGGACTTCTGTCTTGCTAGAAGGCTCTCGCCTTTAAGGAAGCAAGCGGCCACGTGGAGGGGCCCAGGTGTCAGGGAACTGAGGGCCACTGTCCAACGGCCTGTGAGGAACTGAATCCTGAAACAGTGCGTGAGCTCAGAAGCCACCCACACCCCAGCTGAGCCTTCACGTGAGACTGCAGCCCACAGGGGTTGCACGACTCCAGGGCCACGGCTGTGGGAGAAACCCTGAGGCGGAGGACTCAACCGAGTTGAGCCGGGGTTCCCGCGCCGGAGATGCTGATCACTGGGTTCTTTTCAGCCACGAAGTCTGTGGCTTCAATTTGTTGCATGGCAACGGATAACAGAGAGTCAGGCCGAGGTGGGTTCCTGCCCTCCTTCCGCTGTTGACTAGCTGGGATCTCAAGCAAGTTACTCTGTATCTTTAAGCCTTAGTTCCTCCTTCTGTAAAATGGTGATAATAACCGTCCCTACGTCAAGGCTGACTGGCTGTATGGACGGAAGGAGACAAAGCATAACAGGCTTAGCTTCTTGAAGTCATCCGTCAGCCATGGGGGCTCCCTGAGGGAGCAAGCCCACGGCCCACTGGCCTCTGGGGAACTAAGACATCAGCACCAGTCCTGCGCATCACAGTGGTGCTAGCTGCCCGCCGGCCCAGAAAGAAACCAGTGTGGCTCAGTGGATAGAGTGTCGGCCCGTGGACTGAAAGGTCCCAGGTTCCATTCCGGTCAAGGGCATGTACCTTGGTTGCGGGCACATCCCCCGTAGGGGGCGTGCAGGAGGCAGCTGATGGATGTCTCTCTCCCATCGATGTTTCTAACTCTCTATCCCACTCCCTTCCTCTCTGTAAAAATCAATAAAATATATTTTTTTTAAAAAAGCAAGAAAGAAAGAATTTGGAGAAGCCATACGCACCCTGTGCTGGGTTGCATGCCTTCCTGCTCCCCAGGCCCCGGTGAGAGAGGCGCAGGTGCTCCAGGATCAGGGGCCCTGCCGTTTATTACCGCTGCTGTCACCTCAGCAGACACCCTCATTCCCCGAAGGCAGAACCCCAGGGATGTCTGCTCCAGTATTGAGGCCACTCCCGGCCCCCTTCTTCATGCTGCAGACACGGGTGCCTACTCTACCCCCTAATTAGCCCCAAAGAGCCCCAGAAGACGGGTCTCGGAGTGATTTCACGTCAGCGGCATTTCTTGCCAATAACAAGCCTTTTCCCTGAGTTTGGGTTCAGGGGTTCAGCGTGTTCACTCTCCAGGACTCAGATTCGGCGGGACAGAAATGAGGGCAGCACCTGCCCCCCTGTTAACGGCAACTTCCCCTGGATGATCCTGGGGTGGCAGGGAGACTGGGCCGGGGTAGGAGCTGCTGCCTGGGGTCTGTGTCCCTCGCTGTGGGGTGTTTGCTGCTTCCTCTGCGCCCCCCCTTCTTGGGCAGCAGGACCGAGGGCGGGGCCTGGCAGTGCCCAGGCAGCTCTTGATTGGCTTTGTGGGGACATGGCACCAGAGGAGTCATTTTAATGAAACAGATCAAGCGCTCGCCAGCCTTCGGAGAAAACAGAGAGCGTTTTAATCCTTTAATTTCTGAAAATTGAACTGACATCGGGGGTCCTTTAAGAGCTCTGTGCAGGAAGGCGATTTCCTGCTCGCCAGACCCCAGGCTGCGCGCGCTGCACGGGCATCTGGGAAACACAGAAGTTCCTGGCTTAGCAAATTATTTCTCATTGCACGCGGAGATAAACTCCGTTCATTACACAGGCCGCGCTCTGCCTGCCGCATAGAAATCAGCTCGGGAGCCGGCGCCTCCTCCCGAGGCGCCGCCTTTCACTCCAGCGGACCTGCGTTCCGGGGTCTGAATAGCCAGCTCGCCATTGTGAGCTCCTCGTCAAGGTCTCCCGCCTCAGCCCGCCATGCAGGCGGCTCTGGGGGCCCCAGACCGCAGCCCCTACTCCGGATGCTGCCTGCGCGTTGGCAAAGCGGGCGAAGGACCATTTATCTGCCGCACCGGAACGCGCAGGCTCTTCCACAATGAAAAATTCCAAACAATGTGTGGGAACGCAGTCGTAAACATTTCTGACTGCAAAACCCACCTTGGACTTCGAGCCAAAAGCATCCGAGCCCGGGCAAAGTGGGTGCCGAGAACGTGAGGTCTAATCCTGATCTGCCCCGCTCCCGCCGTGCCCAGGGCGATGGGAAGAAGAGAGCGGGCTTCGCTGCGTGTGTTTGCAGCCATCAAGAGAGACAACCCGCGCGCACTAGGATCTGAGTGGTGCCCTGGGACCCGAGGCACCTACATGAATCAGCCTGCCACCCGGGCACCGACGTACAGGAAGCCTTTAAAGCCACCACCTTGCCTGGAAATGCTCCTAAATTAGGCAGGCAGCTGCCTGGCAGAGCCCCGAGGGCCTGGGCCACAGAACAGAGAGAGGGTGCGGGAGAGTCAAAAGCCGGAGCAGCTCAGTGCCATCCGAGGAGGGCAGCCCCGCAGGGACCCCTGAGGCAGAGAGCAGAGTGCAGGCCTGGAGGTCCCCACAAAGGGGAAGTGTGTGAGGAAGCAGAGGAGGCGGGGAGGGGGAAAGGGAGCAGCAGCTGAAGAGGAGGAGCTGAGAGAACACGAAGGAGGCTGAGGGGCTCAGATGCTCAGGCTCAGGGCGAGCTCTTACTGGTCTGCCCTCCGTCCAGAGGCCAGACAAACCCCTCTCTCTGCTCCCTCCATAGACCCAGGGCTGGAGGCCCATGGCTGCCAGGGACGGGAGAGGTCGGAGGTGGGGGGAGAGGGCTGGAGCCGACCAGCCACCGGGGGAGCCAGCCGCCACTTTCTCAGGGTGTCTGAGCTGGCTGGTGTGAGCCACTGGGAACCGGAACTGTGCCCAGTGGGAGTATGTACACGTGGAAATCAGCCAACACTGCAAATCAGCACCCTCCCCACCCTGAGTGTCTCCCCGCACGTCCACGGGACTCGCCAGGACACCCTGCCCTTCTCCATCCACACGTGGGGTTTGTACACATATCAGAAGTCAGTTGTGTGTCTTTCCAAAACTGTTGGCGTCAGCTGTACTTTATGGCAGGTCTGTGCCTAAGTAACACACAGCGGCAGAGCGAAGCAGGGAAGCCAGAAGGAGGGCGTTTCTGGGAAACTGAGCCGAACATGGAGGTTCGAAGAAAGTGCGCTGCGGGGAGAGCAATGATCCAGCCATAAACACTGATCGGACATCATAAGAGGCAGGGAGGGTCACTGTGGTCACCATGCACTGTCCACCCTCTGTCACTGTGGTCACCATGGCACTGTCCACCCTCTGTCACTGTGGTCACCATGGCACTCTCTGGTCCCTGTCGCTGTGGTCTGGCCTATGCCACCCCCCGTAGACTGAGCTCTGAGGGTAGACAAGAGCCTCCCCACAGCACTGGGCACGTGTGCGATGCTCCCCAGAATCCAGAGAGAACCCTGACAGTGGATCCATCAGTCTACGGGGTCAAAGCTGCCAAAGCTCACCTGGCTGGTGTGGCTCAGCTGGTTGGAGCATCGTTCTATACCCCAAAAGGCTGTGAGCTCCATTTCCAGTTAGGGCTCCCCCTCCCCGCCCCCACTATCCTTTCCCCTCAAATAATAAGCATATCCTTAAGTGAAGATTACATTTTGACAAAGGAACCTGCAGCCTAGACCGGTTTGGCTCAGTGGATAGAGCGTCGGCTTGCGGACTGAAAGGTCCCAGGTTCGATTCCAGTCGGGGGCATGTACCTTGCTTGTGGGCACATCTCTACTGTGGGGCGTGCAGGAGGCAGCTGATCGATGTCTCTCTCTCATCGATGTTTCTGACTTTATATATCTCTCCCTTCCTCTCTGTAAAAAAAATCAATAAAATATATTTAAAAAAAAAAAAAAGGAACTGCAGGTCGTCCAGGGGAGTGAGGACGGAGGAGAGGTCCCTGCGCCCGGCCTGCCTGCTGGTCACGGCCACGAAGGAGCCGAAGGAGCGAGGAGGAGCATGAAGAGCGGGGACCAGCGCTCGGGGATGGGACAGAGAAAGGCCTTCTGGCCACAGGGCCCAGGATCCCTGGCTATTTCCCTAGTTTCTCTCCAGGCGGTCAGAAAGGGGTGCCGGGAGGCAGGCCCCCTCGGTGCCCACACTTCCCGGGTGTCTGGAGCCAAGCAGCAGCGCCACTTCCTGTCTGTACGTCTCCGAAGCGCAGAACCTGTCGCCGAGGCCGCGAATATCACCGAAGGTTAATCTGAGAAACGTAAAGGTTATTTTTGCATATCTCACCTCTTGGACAAAAGCTACTTCCTCATTATCACGTTGAAATAGAAATGATCCTGAAAAGCACTTCAAATGCCACCAACTCTTTTTTTTTTAATATATGTTATTGATTTTTCACAGAGAGGAAGGGAGAGAGAGGGAGAGTTAGAAACATCGACGAGAGAGACACATTGATCAGCCGCCTCCTGCACGCCCCCCACTGGGGATGTGCTCAAAACCAAGGTCCTTGCCCTTGACCGGAATCGAACCTGAGACCTCTCAGTCCATAGGCCGACACTTTATTCACTGAGCCAAACGGGTTTGGGCAACCACCAACTCTTTAACTCGGTTCTGCAATTAGACGCACGCCCTGGTCTGTCTGTGGTGGGAGTCTATCCCTTCTCCTTCCCCCTCATGCTCTGGCTGAAGCCACTCCAGTCCAGCCCCCTCTCTGGACCAGGGAGGGGGGTCAGGACACTGGTCCCCAGGGAGCTGCGTCTCTCCTCCCTCTCGCAGCAGCTGGTCCCACTAAAGGGGCCCAGGGCACACACAGGATCCCAGTGCGAGTCCACGCCACGGGGCTCGGCCCCGCCTGCCACGGTCCTCCGCCCCAGCCACCAGCCCCAGGGGGCTGACCCTGCCCGCCCGTGGTTTCTGACAGCAGCGACGGTTCCGGCCTTAATAGCGGTGGACACCGAGCCGCTGAATAATTCATCTGCACTCGCTGCCTGTCGGAAAGTTGCCGCTTCTCTGCTGAGGCCACACTTTCCTGGGTGAACCAGGAGCCCAGGGGCAGGGCCGGCAGAGACAGGTGGCACCAAGGGAGGAGGACAAGGACCATGACTGGCATCCCGCTGGGTGGCCACAGGAAGCTGGAGGCCCGCACCCAGCCGCACCCCAAACTGGGAAGACGCCAAGAGGAAATAAGCTAAGGGCCCGTGCTGCGGTGTCCCAACCTTTCCTGAGTCACGGTACAGGGACCTGGGTAGTGGCGCCCCCCGAGGATCCCCGGAGCCCAAAGGGCCAGCGCCGCTCTGCGTGACCGCAGCCTGCCCGTCACGTGGCAAGAACTAGAGCGAGCAGGAGGCTGCCAGGCCAGAACATGCCGCCAGCACCCGGAGGACAGGCACGCTGTCTGGGTCAGGAGGTGCAGGCCGCTGCTCGGCTCCACGCCTTCAGCCACACACCAGGGGCAGGCCGCGCCGCCACCTGACTGTCACCCGGGCAGTGATGTCGACCTCCAGCAGCGAGGAAAGCATGGACGGCATGCCAAGCCCGAGGGTATGAGAGCCAGCACGGAGACAAAAATGGTTACGATGATCTACGGGGATCGCGGCCACAGCCCTGGACGATGGTGCTCACCTGCCTGTTTCATAAAGGAAACGGGCTCAGGGCAGTAAAGCAGCTCGCTCGTCTGCTGTCACCTGCGGTCACACGTCCAACGGCATCTCATAGCGCCCAGCGGCAGGATGAAGGTGGACACAGGTTGGCTGTCTCGATTTACTCTGGACTCGTTCTTGGGGAAGCTCAGGGTTCTTCTCAATAGAAATTCCCATAAAACCTAGGACGTCCACTCCTAACGTCCCCTGGATGTCCGCCCTAACGTCCCCTGGATGTCCACCCCTAACATCCCCTGGATCTCCACCCCTAATGTCCCCTGGATGTCCACCCTAACGTCCCCTGGATGTCCGCCCCTAATGTCCCCTGGATGTCCACCACTAATGTCCCCTGGATGTCCACCCTAATGTCCCCTGGATGTGCAACCCACTGTCCCCTGGATGTCCACCCTAACATCCCCTGGATGTCCGCCCCTAATGTCCCCTGGATGTCCACCCTAACGTCCCCTGGATGTCCGCCCCTAACGTCCCCTGGATGTCCAACCTAACGTCCCCTGGATGTCCACCCTAACATCCCCTGGATGTCCACTCCTAACGTCCCCTGGATGTCCACCCTAATGTTCCCTGGATGTCCGCCCCTAACGTCCCCTGGATGTCCACCCCTAACGTCCTCTGGATGTCCGTCCCCTAATGTCCCCCAGGATGTCCATGTCTAATCAGGAACTGTGCATGTGTGAGGTCGCATGGCAAGGGGAAACCGAGGTGGCACACAGGCTGACTTCACATAGGTCGAAAGTCTAGTCCTCCAGCTGGACCTGACATAATCATGGGATCTTTGAGAGTAGAAGAGGGGGGCGGGAGAGAAGATCAGGGACAGAAGGTCCCAGAGATGCCACGCTACTGGCCCTTCCAACAGAGGAAGAGGCCATGAGCCCAAGAATTGGGATGCCTCACCCGGCCAATGTGGCCCAGTGGTTACGTGTCAATCAATGAACCAGAAGGTCACGGTTCAGTTCCCAGTGAGGGTACATGCCTGGGTTGTGAGCTCGATCTCCAGTAGAGGGCGTGCAGGAGAGAGCCGATTCATAATTCTCTCTCATCATTGATGCTTCTCTCTTCCCTTTCCCTCTCTCTCTAAAAATCAATAACAACATAGTATTTTAAAAGAGAGAGAGAGAGAGAGAGTCCTAACCAGTTTGGCTCCGTGGATAAAGCATCCACCTGTGGACTGAAGGGTCCCAGGTTCAATTCTGGTCAAGGGCATGGACCTTGGTTGCGGGCACATCCCCAGTGGACAGTGTGCAGGAGGCAGCTGATCGATGTTTCCAACTCTCTATCCCTCTCCCTTCCTCTGTAAAAATTAATAAAATATATTTTTTTAATAAAAAATAAGTTAGAAAAGAATGCGGGCGCCTCTAGCAGCTGCAGGTTCAAAAAAAATGGACTCTCCCCTGGAGCGCCAGGAGGACCAGCCCTGCCAGCACCTCGGCTGCAGCCCAGGAGACCTGTGTCGCGTGCTGACTGTGTGCTGTTGTAGCCACCCTGTGCGCGGTGACCTGTTCCAGGGCCACAGGACAGGGTGTGTGCTGGGACCTGGTGTCGCCTTCTCCAGCCCCAGGAACAGAACCAACCAGAGGGGCGTGGGGCTGGCCTGCGGGTCAGCGCTGTCCCACGGGGACCAGAGGACCCGCCGCCTCCCGACCAGGTGGAGCCTGACCCTCCCTCTAAGAACGCGCTCACACCCAGGTGGGCAGCCGCGTCCGAGACAGGTGCCAACCAGGCAGTCCAACAGCGGCCCGCTCGCCCAGCCCCGGCCCGGATTACTCTCCCATCTGAACGGAGCGGCAGAAGGCAGAGCCCTGGACGGGGTCACTGGCGAGAGCCGCTCAGTGCCTGGGTCACTTTAAAACAAAAGGGCTGAGCTGCCGAAAGGATTGATCACCAGCTCTCGGCTGTCCGGGGGCAGAGTGGTGACAAATCGCTGTAAATCGATGTCTAGTACGCAGCTCTGAACATCCCAGCCCTCCGGAAAGGAAGCTTGGTGGGGGCGGGAGGATCCTAATGGGCCGGGTAAAGGCTGCGCAGCCCGGGAAACGAGCCCCCTCCTGCGCCCGCCCTCCCCCCATCCCCCACCCCGCCCCAGCCACGGGAGGCGAGACACACGGGTGGAGATCTCAGAAGCAAATGAAGCCAACCCCAGAGTCCGGCTACTGCGGGACGGCCAGGACGGACGCTGGACATCCGGTGACTGACTGCAGACGCCCCTGGTGCCTCAGGCTCATTTCTGGAATGACTTACCCTCCGTCTATAGCAGCGGTTCTCAACCTGTGGGTCGCGACCCCTTTGGGGGTCGAACGACCCTTTCACAGGGGTCGCCTAAGACCATCAGAAAATGCAGATATTTACATCACGATGCATCACAGTAGCAAAATTTCATGGTTGGGGGTCACCACCCCATGAGGAACTGTATGCAAGGGTCGCGGCCTTAGGAAGGTTGAGAACCACTGGTCTATAGGCTGCCCAGGCAGGGCAGTCACTGGAGTCAAGTCCACGCCTCCAGTGAAAACCCAGGGGGCGCACCCCACGCTGCACCCCAGGCCTCACAGGCTCCTGGCCATCAGGACCGTCGCTTTTGTTTTCACAGTGACATCCTGATGGATGGTCCGAGTGCCACAACCGCAGACCGTCCCTCACAGATGCCCAGAGATGGCATGTGGATGCACTCGCACTTGCGGTGGCACCTGAAGCTGACAGGCCACTCAGGGGAAACTGAGTCACGTTTGGGATGCCTGCCCCGGGCATGGTGGGTCCGAGTCGGATGTCACCACTTTCGGAGAAGACCGAGTCCCAGAGAGGCCAGCCCACGGTCACAGAGAAGGTGGGGTGGATGCCACGGCCACTCACCTGGCCTTTCCGTCCCCACGTGATTCGTGACTGTGGGGGGCAGTGTGTAGGTTACCCCGGGGCCCCTGCTCCTGATTCACACCGCGTGCTCCCCCCTCCTCCTCGGTGTGAGCCGGGCCCAGCCGCTCACGTCTAAGAGACAGATCGTAGCAAAGTGTCAGGGCGTCCCTGGTGGGTCAGATTCCGAGACTCCTGCTCGGCCTCCCACACTCTCATTAAAGTTCACCCTAGAGAAGCAGCAGCGACATCGGCTGGGGGGCTGGGGAGTCCTCTGGCCGACAGAGAGGGGGAGGCTGCATCCTGCGACCTCACGAGTCAGCCTGGGGGGACCCCATCAGAGTCCTCAGACGAGGCTGCCACCCCATGAGCGACCTTGAGGCAGAGGCATCCAATTAAGCTCCCTCAGATCCTGACCCTACGAAACGGTGACATGATGAGCATGGTTACTTGAGGCACTGAGTTTTGAGGCGACGCGTCCCGCCGCCGTCACTAGCGTGGCGATCGATGCCTGTTCTCTGGGTGGTCGGTACATGAGCGCCTCTATTTCCGGGGCTCGGAGCCGGCCTCCCGGCCTGCCTGGCTCTCCTGACAGCCTCCTCCTCATTAAGATGCTCTTCTCCACACAGGACAGGGCACAGGAGGGTAGCCACCGCCCCCAAGGAGGGCGCTGGCCCTCAGTCCCCCTGGCGGCGTGGCCTCCCTCACGCTCTCCCCTCGCCCCTCTCGGAAGCTTGTTTCTCCCGAGGAACGAGCCATCTGGGGTGGCTGAGAATGAAGGAGACCACCATTGGGCACACCCACAACGACAGATAGACACCTGGGCTGTGTATGCAGGGCCAGGCTGTGTTCTGGGGGCTCCCGGCGACACAACGCCAGTAAACTCCCAGACACAGTGTGCAAAGTGCTCAGCGTGAGTCCTCGAACCCCTCACAGCAGCGCTGCTATGGCAACTCCCATTCTGCAGAGAGGAAACCAAGGCACAAGGGGTGGGGGGTAACTTGCTGCTGGTCAGTGGCAGCGTCTGGCCCATGGGCACCTGCTCTTCAGCGTGAACCTCTTCCCTGGCCGCGTCTCGGCCTCCAAACCCTGACTAGGGGCCAGGTCACCCTGGGTGTGAGGGGCCATCCTGCACCCTGCAGGGGGCTGGCCAGTGTCCATGGCCTCCGCCCACTAGAGGTCAGTAGAGCATCCCCTCCCATGGTGACACCAAAAATGTCTCTGACATGGCCAATGTCCTGGAGGCGGAGGCATTGGGAGGGGCTGAGGGGAAGGGAGGGGTTCGGTGGGGGTGGAGGTGGGAGGTTATGCCGAATCTATCCGCAGTGGAGACCACCGTCCTCAAACCCAGGAGGAAGGCAGACGGCTTGGCGGCCCACCCTGTGGCCTGGCACGGGCTCCGCTCAGGCCTGTGGGCTGCCCTGGAGCAGAGGGGACGAGGCTTCCATGTGGGACGGGAGGGTTCACACCTCCCAGGCCTCGCCGGGCGCTGCGCTCCGGAGAAGGAGCTGGTCCGTGCCCGGGGAGGGGCGGCTCTCTGGGGTCACGGCAGCTTTGCCATCCTCAGGCCTGCCCTGGCCTCCATCTGTGCCAAAGCCACAGCCCGGCTGCTCTCCCCGAGGTTCAAGGTGAGTGACAGTCCTGTGGCGTCTCTCCCGCCCCTCGTAGGTTGCCCGCCCCCTCCCTCGCCAAAGGTCACGGATCTCTGACCTGGACACCCCCTCCCAAAGCTTGCTGTGCCGCTCCTGCCCCAGAACCAGCCGCCTCCCATTGGTCCTGGCCCTGACTTGCATTCCTCCCACAGCTCTGTGTGTGAGAACACACACATGCACACGCACACGCACACATCCCAGGCTCTCCTGTGCCCGTGCCTGGTATCCTCCACTGTGATCTTGGACGTGCGGGACTCGTCTCTGGCTGGATCAGGGCCTTGCTTCCTGCCGTCTTTGCCACCACAGCGCCTGGTACAGCCCGCACGCAGTGGGCACTCAGGGAAGGCCTGCTGATGAGACTGGACATGTGGGCTGCATTCTAATGCCACCCCCTCCCTGCCTGCCACCCTACTCCCCGCTGAGCCAGGCTGTTGGGTCGTTTCCCCGCTGTCTCCCCTGGGGGACACTTCGATCTTTTTTTTCCTTTTTAATATATTTGTATTGATTTCAGAGAGGAAGGGAGAGGGGGAGAGAGAGAAACATCAATCTATGGATATATATACAGAAAAGCCCAAACGACCAGAACAATCACAACGACCGGCCGCTATGATGTACCCTGACCACCGGGAGGCAGATGCTCCATGCAGGCGCTGCCCCCTGGTGGTCAGTGCACTCAGAGCCACCTCCCCTGGCTGGCCCGTCTCCCGCGGTCCCTCCCCCACCCCTACCCCTGACCAGCAGGACCTCAGGCTGGGACGGGGAACCAGGGGTGAGTGTCAGCAAACTCAGCCCCTTTCTCAGGGGGACTGAGGGCCAGCTCCCTCCTCCAGGGCAGTGGCCAACCTCCTGTGCCCCATCCCTCCCCCCACTGGCAGGCCCCAATCAGCCCACCATCCGCCTGCCCACCATGGCGACAGCGTGGAAGCGAGGGAAGGAGGAGCAGGGGAGGCAGGGACTATGTGGTGGCAGAGCACCAGTGATGGTGGCGTTGGCATCCAGCATCTCTTCCTTCTGCGCCCCGCCCAATGACCCTCACCTCCTCTCTGGCCCGGCCCTGCCTCACCTGGCCTCGATCGGCCCTGAATGCCAGCCCTGCCTAGGGACCCCACCCATGCACAGATTCCACGCACCGGCCTCTAGTGATGAAATAAGAGCAAGTCATTGATCAGCTGCCTCCCGCACACCCCCACTGGGGACTGAGCCCGCTACCTGGGCATGCGCCCGGACCGGGAATAGAACTGTGACCTCCTGGTTCATAGGTCCACACTGGCCAGGTCATATGTCATTCTTCAATCTTCACGCTAGCGACAGGAGCTAACTCTCCCCGCTCACAAGACCTCCATCCCCACCCAGACAGAACCCGGTGCCTCCCCGAATCACAACCAGGAAGGCAAGACCGTGCGCCCGCTGCCTACGGGAAGCCACTTTCCGAGCCAATTAGGGGTGATTCTCGGAGAGCAGGTCCGAGCCCCGCAGCACCCGACGCTCCCCTGGAAGGAAGGCAGGGCTTAGGCAGGAGCCACTGGAGAAGCTGTAATGAAGCCGTGGCGAGGCGAGCGCTGCTCCGCTGGGCTATAAATACTCCCCAGGGCCCCCTCTGCGGGGCGGTTAAAAATTATTTTCAAGCACCAAGATGCTGAAGTTGAAAAATCACTCAGATGGAGTCAGAGAGAGCTGGGCTCCAGTCCCAACTTCTGAAGCTAATTAGCCGAGGCAACCTCGGCCCCAGAGCAGAATCTGAGCCTCGGTTTCCTCGACCGAGACCGGAGGGAGGTGGCGCCAGAGGAGGACGAAGGGCTGGGTTGGCGGGCGGCTCTCTGCCTCCGCCTGCTCCTCCCCCTCCTTTCTGGGCCTCAGTTTCCCTAGGCCTTGCCTCCTGTGCAGGGCTGCTCTGAGGACTGAGACCCCAGAGGTGAAGGGGCTCAGCCATCCTCCACAGCCCACGAGGTGGGGGGCAAACTCAGCGCCGGTCTGCAGATGGCTGCTGGGAGCAGTTTTAGGAATTGATGTCAACCAGACCTGAAGGAAGTCACAAGCCAGAGCCCACAAATACATGGGGACTGTCGTTGTCCTCGGCTGAGAGCACTCACAGACGGGACATTGCGGCCCAGGGCTCCTGACACCCGGGGGAAACCCCAAAGCGATTTACTTTTACTTTCTGTTTTATTACAGCTCCCCTCATGAATATGAAGCAGAATCTCCTTGTAGATTTGATTTGCATTTCCCTAACGGTTCCTGACATGGGCTTATTGACCATTTCTGTATCTTTTTTTGTCTTTTATCCTCACCCGAGGATATTTTTTTCCACGGATTTGTTTTAGAAAGAGTGGAAGGGACAGGGAGACACAGAGAGAAACACCGACGTGAGAGACACATCGATCGGTTGCCTCCCGCGTACCCCGACCAGGGCCAGGAGCCCGCATCTGAGGTAGTGCCCTTGTCTGGCATCAAACCTGGGCCCCTGCAGTCCAAGAGCTGATGCTCTACCCCCTGAGCCCAACCAGCTAGGGCCCCAAAGCTATTTGAAAGCTGACTCTGAGGCGCGTGTCTATCATTCTTTTACCGGGATGTCCATCTTCATCCCGTCTGGTTTGGGCTGAATTCAATCCTGCTGTAGCTCCTGAATAAACAGCAAAGAGCTCAAAGCCACAGCCGGATGCCGGTGGCAAAGGACCCTAACCTGCCCACCTGGCACGCTCTTCTGGGTGCCCGCCGGGAACCGGGGCATCCTGGGAGAAACCAGCAGACTCATGGGATTTTCCTAAACTAACAGCAGCATTGCTTCTGGGAATTCAGACACTAACCGGGATGATGAAGCCCTGACTTTCAGGGGGTACGGTGGGGGGAGAGGGGGAGGTGGAGAGGATCAGCTCACGAAGCAACGACCTTAGCTTAGTAATTAATTCCAAAGCACAATTGTTTTCCATCTTCATTTAAAATCAGCCTTCGTTAATCTAGATTTAATGACATAGCAAATGGAAATTCCCTTAATAAAATAAGTGATGAATATTTATCATCCCATTTTACCTGAAAATTGAATAATCCATCAATTAACTTTACTATTAATTACTTAATGCAAAATTAATAAACTGCACAACTCATACGTATCCTTGCAGGCCCTCCGGCACCGGGCAAGGAGAAGCAGCGCCAGAGAGACGGCATAGCCATGGGTAATTCCAGCCGTGAGCAGAGGGGGGACGGGGGTGAGGGTGGAAGTCTCTACAAGAACTACCTCTTCCTACCCCGGTACGGCGGGGGGGAGGGGGGGATGGGATTCTTCCTCCCCCCTTCTGTGCCACGGCCACAAAACACCTCAAAATGTGGCAGTTACTTCCTGAGAAACATCTCTCCCATCATCCCCTCTGTCTCCAGCACCACCCCCCTGGCCATGAGAACGCTCCTGAGCCAGGAGGAAACAGAAAAAAGCAAGAGTGTGACGTGGCAAGAGAGACGGAGCAAGAGCGTGGAAGGAGAGAGGATGAGGAAGCGAGAGGCCGGGAGGGAGGGCGGAACATCTTGCCTCCGACCAGGGACCATAAAGAGATGAAACAAATCTGAACCCACAGGACAGAGCGAAGGGGACAGGGATGAGCAGGGGTCGGAGGTGACACACCCCGGAGAGATGGTAAGAAAACAGACGCGGTGGAAGCCCACCTGCCACAGAGAGCACCCCGGAACAAGCCAGGCCGCCTGCAGAGCCCCAAGCTCAGGGGCCAGAGAAGCAGAGGGGAGGGTGGGGGGAGAGGGAGAGGCTGCAGGTCTCATGGGGACACCCGCCCCGCCCCAGCCTACATGGACCCGAGCAGCCAGGCACCCACGGGCCCTGTCCCACTGGAGACATGTCTGTCCTCCGGAGAAAGACAGCCCGAGAGCCCCGGACCCGGACATCACGGAGGAGCCCCAGGAGGATGACATCACTCCGTGACACGCCAAGCCCTCCCCGGCCTGGCTCCCTCCCCTCCTCTGGGAACCAGCGGCTCCCGGGCAGCCAGAGAGGTCGAAGGTCAGCACCGCCCCGCCACACCGGGCCACGCCGTGACCAAGCCCCTCCCCTGCAAGGAAAAGAGACAGAAAGGCAGAGCGGCAGTCATCACTGAGCGAGAGTCACAGGTAACGTCTCCCATGGACACGTCAAGGAAGAGCCCAGTGACAGCGGGACACGGAGGGAGGCGTCGGGGCTGAGCGGCCAGGCCGGGAAAGGGGCGGAGGGCCCTGCTCTCTCCTGCCAGCCGAGGACCCCGTGACTTATGAAACCGTGCCATGCGCGTGTTCCCTGTGAATTCAAACAGGAGAAAGCAGAGGCAGGAGCGGGCAGCTGGCAGCTGCTCACCAGGGCGGGATGAGACACCCGCACCCGTCCCCTCTCGCGTCCTCCACGGGAGGCCCAGGACGGCGGAGAGAGCCGGCCCAGCTGGCAGTGTCCCCTCCGCCGGTGGCCAAGGACAGCTGAGGACACCGAACCAGGTGCAGGACCACGTCCCCCGCCCGCCCAGGAACTGGCTGCATGGGGCGGCCAGCGCCCCCGCCTCGCCCCTTCCAGCACAGTGGGGCTGGGGGGACTTGGGGAGGCGGGGGGAGGGGGACTCGGGCGGCCCCTGCACTCCTGCTGTTTGGCCCCCTGCAGCCTGTGGTTCCCGTAATGACCTGGAATCTGGGACAGCCGGCTCCTGCCAGGCGGCCGGGGAGCTCCCCACCACCGCCGAGATGCCAGCCGCCTTGCCAGGATCCAGGTCACAGCAATTTCCCCGCCTCGGGAACTACAGCACCCTGGGGCGAAGGCCCTGGCGTGGGGGTGCCGGGCAGGCGGGCTCCCCCCTCCCCATCCTGCGTCAGCAGACGGCCGGGGACCCCCTCGCTCTCTGGCATGTGCCCTTTGGTTGGTGTTGCCGCGGGGACGCATCAGGGATTAGCTGCGGGTGAGCGAGGCGCGGCGCCCGATTAACTGGACAGCAGTCCCCGGTTCCGCACAACGCAAAGGTCGCCGCTGAGGTGACCCCGGGCCCAGCTGATCTGCCTTTGGTCTTCCAGAGAACAAGTCCCTGACGACGGGGATGAGGCTGCCCTCCAAACACAGGGCCCACAGCACCCCCATGCATGTGCCTGCTCGCTCACTCTCTCTCTCTCTCTCCCCTCTCTCTCTCTGCCAATTCCCAACCCCCAACTCTGCCCGACGGGCGCAGAGAGGGCCAGGCAGCCCGGTCAGCTGCGGCTCAGGCCTCCCCGTCTCCTCCTTCCCCCAGGCCCGCCCTCTACTCGCTGGGTCGCTGCTTCCGCACCCAGAAGCACGCAGTGTCCAGTCGGGGAAATTCTAGCCCTGGACCTTCAGCGCTTCCGCGCTAAGGTGCCACCATAGAAATCTAATTGCTTAATTGGATAATTAATAGCATTTTCTGGCCTCCCTCCGCCTTGACACGGGATTCCTGGGAAGGCAATGCCTTCCGGCCCATCCGGAGCCTGCGTGGCCCGGACTCCGGGGAAGGCGCCCGTTTCCCCAGGGAGAGAAGTAAATCACTGGGGTGCTGCCGGCTCCATGGCTGAGCGTCGACCTAGGAACCAGGAGGTCTCGGTTCGATTCCCAGTCAGGGCACGTGCCCAGGCTGCAGGCTTGGTTGCCAGTGTGGGACGTGCAGAGGCAGCCGATCAACGATTCTCTCTCATTGATGTTTCTCTCTCTCCCTCTCCTTTCCTCTCTGAAATATGGGGGGACAGTGCATTCCTCCCATTCTGCCTGAGACTTGGGGAGCCAAATCCAGTTCAGGATACAACATAGGAGCACCCTGGCCAGGCCCCTAAGCCTCGGGCACCGACGGAGGCTCTGCCAGGTGCCTGGTCCCGGGGGGCTCAGAAGTCCTGGGGCTGGAGGTGGAGAGGACCAGGGGGCACCCCCGACCCTCACACTCCCCTACACAGAGCAGGGTGGCATAAAGGCCAAACTGCGGCCTTATCCTGCTTCAAATCCCATCTCCGACGCTCGCTGGCGGCCTGACAGGCCCTGCGCCCTCCCTGTGACTCACTGCCCACGGAGCTGTGGAAAGGGCTTCGGACACAGCGCAGGGATAACAACACTGCGGGACATTCACTGTGAGTACCGCTCCGCCGTAAATCAAAGAAGGAAGGCTTACCTTTTGCGACAGCATGGAGGGACCTGAGAATATGGTGCTAAGTGAAATAAGCCAGCCTGAGAGAGACAAGGGTCACATGATCTCACTCATGTGGAATCTAATGAGCAACATAAATTAACAAAGTAGAAACAGACTCATAGATACAGCAAACAGTCTGACAGCCCGTGGGGGCGGAGGGGGGTTGGGGCCTGGATGAAGAAGGTGAAGGGATTAAGCCAAAACCAAAACAAAACAGAGCCGAAACCGGTGTAGCTCAATGGATAGAGCGTCAGCCTATGGGCTGAAAGGTCCCAGGTTCGATTCCGGTCAAGGGCATGTACCTTGGTTGTGGACACATTCCCAGTGGGGGGGCGTGCAGGAGACAGCTAATCGATGTTTCTCTCTCATTGATGTTTCTAACTATCCCTCTCCCTTCCTTTCTGTAAAAAATCAATAAAATATATATTTAAAAAAAGAGAAAGAAACAGCCACACTCACAGCAGGATGGTGATGACAGAGGGAGGGAGGTGGGAAGGTCAGAGACAGGGAGGGGGAGAAGTGGTGATGGACGGAGACTTGACCTGGGGTGGGGCGCACACAGTACAACGTACAGGTGATGTGTTCTAGGACTGAACCCCTGAAACCTATATCATTTCATTAACCATCCCAATTATGCCGCCCCAATACGTTCAATACAATCTCTAAGAAAAGAATTTCTCTTAGGACCTAATAATAAAAAATAACTATTGCGCAGGAAAATAACCACAGAGCACAATGCTGGCCCAGCAGCCGGTCCTGGGGGAGGGGGGCTCGCCACGCCCAAGCCAGACCGCAGTCCCCCTCCTCTTGGCCTGCTCGCTCTCAGAGAAGGGGGGTCGGTGGGGGGGGATACACGGTGTGCGATGGTGGTGAGGCTCTCGGGAGACATAAGCAGGAGGCGAGAGGAGTCTGCCTGGGGGAGGGTGTGACATTAGACTGTGTTCAGGGATGACCTCGAAGAGAAAGTGACCCCGGATCAGATGGGAAGGAGGAGCTGGGAGAACATTCTAACAGAGCGTGGGGGGAACTCCAGCTGCAAGATGGGCAATTCGCCCGTGGGGTGAGGGGCGGGGCGAATGGTGTTATCACAGCGCTGAGCCCACAGTGAGCGCCACGGAAGGGCATCCGGGGGGTGATTTTTCACGGCCACTTCCGAGGGTCCCCGCTGCTGCTGCTGCTGATGCCAGGACATGAGCGGATGGAACTTTGGGTGCTCGGTGCCCACCCAGGGCGCCTCCGGGCGCACCTCCTTATGAAATGCATAGGGCTCCCGGGCGCCTCTGTAATTAGGGCAGAATCCAGGCGAGGCCTTGGGGACGGGGACGGGTCCCCCCCAGCCCCTCCACCCACGTCTCTGTGCCCTGATGATGACAATTAATTTAATAGGGATTCGGCCGCACCAACAATGTATCACTTTATTAGGAAACTCTATAAATGTCAGCGGGGCGATTCGTTTTTATTAATTTTCCCAAACGGAGCGAGCGGCGGCGGCCGCCAGGAGCCGCAGTGCCTCCTCGTGCAGCCGCGCGCCGGTGCCATTAGCTCCCTAATAGCAGGAGGCCGTGGGCAGGAGCGGCAGTTAACCGCACCAATTAATTTCCACCGCGCCCACGGGAGGGGACCCGCACGCGGCTCGCGACTAATTTAGGAAGGTCCTTGAACAACCGCAGAGACTCCTCCTCCTCCTCCTCCCGGGACGCGCCTTCACGTGGAAACAACGTTCTCCGCCCCCCATCTCGGTCCTGCCCACGCCCGCGGGGACCCCCGGCAGCTGCTTCCTGAGGCCCAGGCCTCCAGCCCTGGCACCGCCCTCCAGGGCAGGCAGCACTGCGACATCCTGGGCACCGGGCATCGCCAGACCTCCCAGCGTGCAAAGCAAGGTCACACACATCACAGCGCTGTCCTCATCACAGCCCCGTTCCGTCTGTGAGCAAGAGAAGGGAGCTGGGAAAGGGGCTGAGGTGGCCCCGGCCGGGCAGCTCAGTTGGTAAGAGCGACGCCCCGATGCGCCAAGATTCTGGGTTCAATCTCCAGTCAGGGTACATATAGGAACCAGCCATTGATGCAGGAATAAGTGGAACAACAAATAACCTATGTCTCCTCTCTTTCTGGCCTCCCCTCACTTTCTCTCTCAAAGAAAGAAAAAAGCAATAAAGGGATTAAAGTGACTTCTTAATGCCACAGAGCTGCTGAGTGGCATGGGGGCCCAGGAGAGGAGGGCGAAGGGGAGAGGAGGGAGCAGAGGAGAGGAGGGAGCAGAGGAGAGGAGGGAGCAGAGGAGAGGAGGGTGCAGAGGAGAGGAGGGAACAGAGGAGAGGAGGGAGCAGAGGAGAGGAGGGAGCAGAGGAGAGGAGGACGCAGAGGAGAGGAGGGAGCAGAGGAGAGGAAGGCGCAGAGGAGAGGAGGGTGAACAGGGGCTGGGGCTGCTCAGGGTGAAACCCACTGCTGAGCATCAGGCCAGGGCAGAGACAGAAATCAGACAGACCTATTTCTCCCGAGGAAACGGGGTCAGATGCTCGGGCCTGGCCAGACCTACTGAGTGAACTCTAGGTGAGCTGGCACGGGCGTTTGAAGATGTGTTCCAAGACTCCCATGCTGCTCAAGTTGGGGAATCACCACCCCAGAGGGAGAGGCCGCCGAAGAGAAGAGGCATGGACGTGCCGGGTCTCCACGGTTTGAGAGACGCTGTGCTCCCCAAATAGTCAACTGCGTCTTCATTCCCTCCCCACCCCGCCCCCACCCTCAGTCTTCTCTGCCACGGGAACTGCCCTGGCGATGGAGCTGGTGTGCCAGGTGCCAGGGCAGCAGGGTTCAGGCTGCGGCCACCCCCCAGGAGAACCACACGTCCAGACAGTGAGTGAAAGGACCCCACGCGTGCTCCAGACACCCCCCCAAGCCACAGCCACCCACAGACCTGCATGAGGACATCAAAGTCAGCGCGACCCTAAGTGTGAGGCTGCTTCTTACACAGCATCATCCCAGCCAAAGCTGACTGCTACAAACCACCCGATTCTCTAACAACAGAAACCCTGGCCCCAGGAGGCTGAGGGGTGAGGACACAGGCTGTGGAATGCGGGGAGAGCAGAGACTCAGAGCCGCCTCCGCCTGCCTGGGGACGGGAGGAACCAGCCCTTCCTCAACACCCTTGGCCTCTAGGGACTGTCGCCACCTGAACGATGCTGACCAGGGAGAGGCACCACCCTGCCCACAGGCAGCTGCGGGCTCACCCCTGCCCTCATACCCACGGTCTTGGGCCAATCAGTGAGACCTCGGTGCCACGAGCCATTACACACCACGTGGCATTTCCACTCGGCCGGGACCTGACCGGCCCCATCAGGCAACCAGGAAAATCAACCACTGACAGTGCGGATCGAAGAGCTGCGAGATCCGGGCATTACCTGGTCTTAGGGGATGTGGTGAGCCATTCTTCGTGCTTCTCAAACGTTATCAAATAAGCTGCGATTTCCTGAAAGAGAAGAAGAGAGAGGTCAGCGCCACGTGCCACTGGGTGCCAGGAGGTGACGTTCTCTGGTCCCGCGCTGCCTCCTCTGCGGGGCCGGACCTGTGCCCCAGGGAACCCGCCCCCTGCCCCCCCACCCTACCCCCGTGGGCTGCATACCTTGTATTTGTTTAAAGCCCTTTCCATTCACCCTGCCACGCAGTAGGCATCTAAGCACAGGCTTTCAAAGATGAATGGGCGGCAGGGACCTAGGCGTTTCTCAGTGGGCAGGAACGTCAGACACCACCTCCCAGTCTGAATGTCGTTCTTGAAAAGGGAAACGCATGCCCACAACAGGCCTCCACTCGCGAGGTCACCCTCCGAGACTTCCTCTGAAGCCAGACTGGCCTTGCGTGGTGTCACAGAGATGCTGCCTCTCCCAGCTCGACCCCATCCCTAAGCCCATCACACAGAGGAGATCACACAGACACGACAAATTCACCTTCCAGGGACACGGGGGGCGGGGCTGAGAGGGAGAGAGGGAGAGGGGAAGATGGAGATGGAGGGGGGAGGGAGATGGAGATGAAGTGGGAGAGGGAGACAGAGGGGGAGATGGAGAGGGACGGGGGAGAGGGAGGGCTGGAAAGCGAGGGAGCGCGGGCCACTCCCACTCTGATAATAACCCGCTGAGTGGAGCCACGGCAGCAGAGTTGAGGCAGAGCTGAGGCATTGTGGCCCCTGGAGGTGAGTTCAATATCTGCAAACACAACCACCTCCTCAGATGGAATTACTGGCTTATTAATAATTTCCACAGGCCGGGGGTGACCCCCAAACAAGTCACTCCCAGCTCAGAGCATAACACGGCCCATTACCCCCGTTCCACAGACCTGCTGACGGGCTGGCGGGGACGGGGCTTAAACTGGGGCTGCACGGCCACGGTCCCCTTGACCTTAGAGATGGCGGCACGCGGACTGTCAGAACAACGTGGTGAGGCCCCGCCTAACTCCCCTGCGGCTGGGGGAGGGGGGACCCGGTGGGCTCCCCTAGGGCACAGCCCGCCCCCAGCAGCGCCACCTTCCTCAGCAGTCCCTCACACCTGTGACCTGAGACCTAACCCTAGCTTTGGGGACAAAGAAGAGACTGTCACCTGCCCAGCGGGGCTCATTGGTTGAGTGTCAACCTATGAACCAGGAGGTCAGGGTTCAATTCCCAGTCAGGGCTATTGTGGGCGTGCATAAGGCAGCCAATCAATGATTCTCTCTCATCACTGTTTCTCTCTCTCTCCTTCTCCCTTCCTCTCTGAAATCATTAAAAATATTTTTTTTTAAAGGAGAGAAAGAGAAAAGCTGTCGGACCACTTACTGATTCAAAATCAGCTGTTGAGCACCTACTGTGTGCCATCGGTGGACAAGACCACAGGAAGTCTGCCCTACTGTGTGCCATCCGTGGACAAGGCCACAGAAAGTCTGCCCTACTGTGTGCCATCTGTGGACAAGACCACAGGAAGTCTGCCCTACTGTGTGCCATCCGTGGACAAGACCACAGGAAGTCTGCCCTGACAGAGCTCACGGCGAGGAGGGGAGACACTGGAAGGCTCACGGGAAGCGCAGCGTCAGGATCCACTGCCTGGCCAGCGGTGTGGCCACACCCAGTGGGTCATCAGGGGTCCACTGAGCGGCTGTGCGAGAGGCCGAGGCCCGGGAAGTCACGCCAGCTGAGGGACTACCTCAGAGCACCCCTGTTCCCCCCCCCAGACAGCAGTGACACCCCACACTGAGCCCCGCAGCCTCCCTGAGCACAGGAAACCAAGGGCCAGCCCAGGCTCCAGCTGTCCAGCTCGCGGTGGCCCGGCCTTGGTCTACCTCGGCCTCGAGCACATCACCTGCTGCTGCGGGCGTGTCCGATCACCCGCCTGCGCGCAGGCCCACACTTCCAGCCTGCCCGGCCCACTGCCCTCACCCGGGTCTCAGTCCACCTCCCCGTCGGTGGGGAGTCATGGGCTGCACCTGCCTCCCCAAAGCCTAGGAACTGGTGGGGAGACGGACACGCACACGCCCAAGAGCCACGCGGAGCACGGGAGAACCGTCAGCATTCCCAGTGAGACGAGTCCCCGGGCTGGGCAGGGGGATGATGTGGGGGGCGAGGGCCTCCAATGTCTGTGTCCTCGTTACCATGGTGATGGCTAACGCTGGCAGAGTGACGTCGAAGGCCAGTTACTGCTCTGGGAGCCTGTGAAGGGGTCGCCGCACTTCCTCCTCGTAAAAAATGATGGAGGAGGAACGTGCCCACTTTACAGGCGGGGAAACTGAGGCACGGAGCAGTGATGTGGTCTGCCCAAGGTCACATGCTCTTCTCGGCAGAACCGGGACACAGACCCAGGCAGAAGGGTTCCAGAGCCCACGCTCCCCACTGCCGCTCTGAACGTCTTTGAGGACAGCCACGACGTGCTCGGGCAGAGAAATGAGTGCCCCGCATGGAGGGCCCTGCCTCCCCTTAACAGTCTGACAGCCTCCACACTCGCCCCATGGCCCAGAGCCACGTCACGGCCCCTCTCTCCTCTCCTCCCCCCACCTCCCCACTTCAGGGACCAGGACAGCCAGGCTGGGCCTCCAGGGCGGGAGTGTCTCCTTCCGGGAGGACAAACTGATTCCCACCAGGAGTCCTCCTCCTCCTCCTCGTATGACTCCTCTCCTCCGGGGACAGGGGTGCCTGAGGCGAACCAATCAGCAGGCGCAGAGCGGTGCTCAAGGGGAAGAGGAGAGGGCCTGACCGGCCTCCTGCTCCCCAAAGCTCCCCCCGCCGGGCTCCACAGACAGCGAGGAGACAGACCTGGTCTACCGCCTTTCCACAGAGCGGGAAACTGAGGCACGGAGAGCAGGAAGGACATGTCTAAGACCAGTAAGTGTCTGGCTGACCAATGGGAGGTATGACGTTCCCACCTGTTGCCTCTCAAGCTCAAGGCCGGCCCAGGAGATTCGCAGAATGCTCCACAAGAAGAGAGCGCACCCCAAAGAAGCGAAACCTGGGGCTCAAACAAGGTGCACGTGACCGCTCCGGAGCAGCTCTATTCCCCGCAGCCAAGCGTGCAGGCCGCCGAGTGGCTGTCAGCCGGCGGAGGGACAACCAGAGGACGGCGGGGACAGCGAACAGAGCGTGATCATCCCTCAAAAGGAACCGCGTCACCGCACGTGCTACCCGGGTGAACTTGAAAACATGCTGAGCGGGAGAAGCCAGACCCGTGTTCCTGATGCCATGTCTGCGGGACATCCGGAGGCGAATGCGTGCAGACAGAGATGAGTCAGTGGCCAGGGACTGAGAAAGAGGGGGTGGGGTGACAGCTAGTGGGGATTTGGTTTCCTTTGGGGGAACGGAAATGTCTGGCACTGGATAGCCGTGAAGGTCACACATCGTGACTGCTCTGAATGCCGCCCGTGGCAGATTTTATGCCGTGTGCGTGTTTTATCCCAATACGGGAGGCAGCGGGCCATCCCATGGAGCGAGGTGGGCACCGGGGTGGAGACCGTGCCAGCGCTCCCTGCCCACAGAGGTGGCCCCCGAGCCCGCAGGCCTGGCCCCGTGCCCGGCGCCCTCGGCGTCGCCCTCGTCCCGGATCCCAGCCCCGCGTCCCGGAGAGCGGCCGGCCTGTCAGGATGAAGGAATTCGCCGCAGGCTCCAAAGCAAAGACTGTCCAGCTGGCAGATTTTAAATGGTTCGTTTGTCCTCTGGATGCTCCGCTAGAAAAACTGCCGCCGCCGAGCCAGGGTGTCTGCGGTGGCAGGGGACAGACGGGGCCGCCGAGGCCCCACCCCTCCCATCTGCTGGCACCAGGGAGCGGGGGAAGGGCAGAGCGCCTGTCACACGGGCATCACTGTGCATGCGGCCTTCCAGAGGCATGCCCAGCGCTCACAGGGGTGAGAGGGGGGCTGTCTGCCCCGGAAGACGTGCTTGATGGAGAGAGCCAGAGAGAGCCAGCTGCGGCAGGCAAGGCTCAGGGGTCCCGCGGAGGCTGCCCCGGACCAGGGGGTGAGAAGGCATCGTTGTGCCAGCCTGGCTTCCCCAGTCCCTCCCCCCCTCGGCCCCTCTCCACTGATTCTGCCCCGTAACCTCCTGGCCCTGTTCACAGCCCACCTCCTCCGGGGAGTCTCCCCAGTGTCTCACTCCACCGTGACCCGTTTCTAGAATCTTCTCGCAGTGGCAGCACCGCTCCAGACTCCGGGCCAAGTGTGGTGTCGCTAGTTCACGGGCATGGCCTCCTCCCTCCCGGGTGTCTGGTGTCCAGGAGGCTGAGCCTGCTCCCACCTCACCTCACCACTCAGATCTGCTCAGGGGGTGACAAGCACGGACGCCTTTGGAGGGCGGGATGCAGGGTGAGTGACAGGCGCGTTCTCTTCTAAAGGCTGCAGACAGCCCAGCTGGTGTGGCTCGGTGGGTGAGCGTCGACCTATGAACCAGGAGGTCAGGGTTCAATTCCCGGTCAGGGCACATGCCCAGGTTGTGTGTTTGATTCCCAGTG
>JAAGEH010000227.1:3354592-3365213 GCA_011751065.1 Lasiurus cinereus
ATTCCCGGTCAGGGCACATGCCCAGGTTGTGTGTTTGATTCCCAGTGTGAGGCGTACAGGAGGCAGCCGATCAGTGACTGTCTCTCATCATTGATGTTTCTCTCTGTCCCTCTCCCTCCCTCTCTGAAATCAATAAAAATGTATTTTTGTAAAAAAAAATAAAATGAAATAAGGCTGCAGAGAGGAAGAGCTGTCTGTGAGGCCACGCTGGCTGCCCCCCAGGGAGGTGGGGGGGCAGGATAAACGCAGTCGCTGAGGCTGGTGTGTGTGAGGCGGGTGCCCGGCTCAGCCCTCCCGTTCAGGGGGCAGCCCAGGCAGGTCGGCAGCACAGGGCAACGCTGGCCAGTGGGCACGCACACCAGCCACAGTGCCAACCAGAGATGACTTTAACGTCGCCAGAAAAAAGCTACTTTAAAAAAAAAATAAGGTAAAAGGCAGGAGAAATTCATATTCAGAGCGTATTTTATTACTAATATATTTTCTGTTTAAACCAATGGACCCAGAACGCTGGTTGGCAGCGGCTGAATTTCCAGGGCTTGGCAGACACGTGGGTGCAAATGTCACAGGAACCCACAAAAGCGACCTGCCCGCGGCAGCCCAGCCTGCGAGTCCCACTGGTGCCCATCCGTCCACGGGGAGCCTGCCCCGCCCCTGCTGCTGGGAGCCCCTTCTGTCTGCTGGAGGGTGTGGGCCCCTCAGAGTCCGAGCCCCCTCCGGCCCTCAGCCCAGGCTTGCGGACACGCCCATTCCCTCTCCAGAAGGCGCCACCACGGCAGACACCCCAGCCCCGAGAACTGCCCTCCCCATTTCCCCTGCAGCCGCCCTCAGAGAAAGGTCAGGAGCCCCTTCCCTTCCATCAGCTCCATCAGCACCCCCACCCCCACCCCGCCGCCGCCCCGGCCTGTCTTCCAGATGTGGGTCCAATGTCGGGAGCCAGGAGTCCGTCTCCGGGCCTAGGGCCTTATCGGGACAAACAAAACAGCAACGAATGAGAGGGAGACGGTTTGTTTTCCATTCCCGAGTCCCAGGAACAAAGATATCTGTGGTCTACGTGATCAGATGTTTTGCTCCCAAAACTGGATCTTTCAACCAAGAACATGGTGTCAGGTGTGTTTTTATGCGCGTTCTGCGCAGGGTTTTGCCTGTAAGACACCAGGGCGGGGGGAGGGGGTCTCTTTGAACAGCTGGCCCAGCAGCTGGCCAGCCACCACGTGCGGCTCTGTTTCCCCCCGATGAGAAGGAAAAGAGCTGGGACTCGGGGTTTGAAGACTCGTACTTAGTGTCCTCGGGGCGTGGCAAAAAGACAGCCCGCCAGGTGTGTGCTCCGTTAAGGACGCGTGGATGTCCTATTAATGACTCCCAGCCGGCATGCTTACAGCGGCGGCAAATTTTCCCAGAACCCGTCACTCATCCACTTTACATAAATAATTAGCCTTGCCTGGCCGGTGTGCTCAGTGGTTGCAGCACCACACTGTGCACCGAAGGGTGGCGGGTTTGATTCCCCATCAAGGGCTGGTACCTGGGTTACAGGTTCACTCATACATGTGGGAGGCAACCAGTCAATATGTCTCTCACATCAATGTTTCTCTCTCCCTCCCTCTCCGCACCTCTCCACTCCCCCCCACTTCCGCTTCCTTCCACTCTCTCTGAAAAGCAGTGGGGGGAGGAGGGAGAGAAATAACTGGCCTTGACTGAAATAGATATGGAGCCATTTCCATATTCGGCTGGCTTTGGGGGAACCTCTCACTTGCTCTCTCCAGGCACCCCTCCCCGCCTCGCAGAAAGCTGGGAGGGGGTCTTCCCCTCCGAGATAAATAGTCCAACTCAGAGCAGCCACCTTTTACCCCTCCTGCTGTTTTCTCGGTCCAGGGTGGCGTCTGTGACCTGCTGGACCCGCTGGCCTAAGAACCGCCCACAGCCCGAGGACACCTGCCCGCCTGGCTGGTCCCCCTCCGACACAGGCCAGGAGGCAGAGGGTGGGAAGACACCCGGAGGGGAAGACGGGCACCGAGGGAGCGAGCGGCTTGCCAGCGCGTCTCCTGGACGCCGGCCACACGCCAGCCTGAAAGGCGCCGAAACAATGCGTGTCCTCGCTTTCCTTTGTGAGAAGAAATCACCTGCCTCTTCGGGGAGATAAGAAGCGCTACTTGGGGAACAGAGAGCAGTTCCTCCCCTCCCTTCGGCGGTGGCGTGACATGAGCGGGACACTGTCCTTTCCCGCCTGAGATGGGGCGGCAGCCCTGTGCTCCCCCAGGCGAGCGTGCACACAGGGGTCACTGGGTCACGACGTTGGTGACCAGCTCCACGGAGGTGCAGTTTATGTACAACACGACGCAGCCCTTCTTAGCTGCGCAGTTCAGTGGACACGAACAAACAGACCCCCGGGTATCCGCCACCACACTCAAGACAGAGGACAGTCCCGGCCTGCGAGGAGGTCCTTCACCTCGTCATCCGGCAGCCCCTCTTGCCCCCCAACCACGGGTCTGCTTCCTGTCCTGCGGATGAGTCCTCCCGTTCTAGAATTCCATCCACAGCAAATGCTCAGGACGCACTCCTTGGGGTCTGGTGCCTTCACTCAAGGCAACGCTGCTGAGATGGACCAGGGGGTCGTGCGCATCCAGAGTAGCCCGTTCCTTTCACCCCAGAGAGTAATTCCACTGGGTGGGTGCATGCATCACCTGTGGTTTACCAATGCTGAGGGACATGCGCGGTTCCCAGTTGCGGGCTGTCATGCTCTTTGTGTGGACACACGTTTTCATTTTTCTTTGGTGAAAACCCACACACTGGAACTTCGTGGCCACGTGGTAAGAACAGGTTTGACTCTCTAAGAAGCCACCAAACGGTCTCCCCAAGTGGCGGCACCGTTTCCTAGTTCCGCCTGGCATGTACGTGAGGTAGAGGTGCTCCACATCTTTGCCAACACTTGGCACTGACGGTCTTCTCCGTGTCAGCCATTGGGGTGAGGGCGTAGTCGTCTCACGGAAGCTTCCACTGGCTTTTCCCTCGTGACGACATTTCACATTTTTCCTGTACTCCTCGCTATACGTCTTCTTTTGTGAAGTCTGTTTGCCTTGTCGCCTGATTTTTAATTAGGCTGTTTGTGCTGTTGTTGAACTGTAATTGTTCTTTTTGTATTTTGGATAGGAGCCCTCGCTCAGGCTTATGCATTATGAATATTTTCTTCCAGTCTCCGGCTTACTGTTCTACTTACTTCAAGTCATATTTCAAAGAGCCAAAGTTTTTAAATTTGCTTAAGTCCAATTTACCCTTTTCTCTTCTCCTGCCCAAATTAAGAAATGTTTGCCTACTCCAAGTTCTCTGCATTTTATTTGGGATGTTTAGACTGTTTATATTTAGTGTAATTATTGACGTGGTCAAGTTTAAATGAACCATCATGCTATGTGGTTTTCTATTTCTTCCATTTTGTTCTTTGTTTCCTTTTCCTCTTTTGCTTGCCTCCTTTTGGAGTAAGTGACTTTTCTTTAGTATTTCAGTGTAACTCCACTGCTAGGTTTGCCTCTGTTTTATTGGGATTGCTCTAGGATTTGCATTATGCTCTTTAATCTAATGAAATCTTCCTTTAAATATTAAACCACTTTGGAGAAAAAAGAGGAACAATTGCAATAATCTGAACAATAAAGATTTATTAAAATTAAAATATATATACATATATATGTTAAACCCCTTTGAAGATATTTTTAGGGCTCAAAGAGTGATTCCACTTTGCCCCCTCCCTCATTCCTGGCACTGCTTGCTGTCATCTATTTTACTTCTAAATATGTTCCAGAGCCCAATACAGTGATGTAAGCGATTAATTACTTCTAAACAGCTTTAAGATGAGGGAAATACATTTAATACATATACGCCAGTTTCAGCACTCCCCGTTGTTTTGTATCGCTCTGGGTTTTCATCTCATGTCATTCTCCTTTGCATGAAGGTGCCTTTAACATTTCCTGTAACGCAGGTGTCCACGCAATGAATTCTCTGATGGGTGTGCATGTGCTGGTTGTGTGGCTGTGTGATTACTGGAAAACTTCTTCACTTCACTTTAATTTTTTAAGGTCACTGACTGCATATAGAATTCTGGCTGACAGGTTTCCCCCTACCTACCCCAACTCCCCTCAGAATTTAAGAGATCGTGTTCCATTGTCTCCTGGCTTGCATGATTTCATATCTATATATAGATAAAAGGCTAATGTGCAAAGTGTCCCCTCGGGAGTTTGACCAGGAGACCTGAAGTTCAATCACTCGCTATGATGTGTGTTGACCACCAGGGGGTGGTGCGAAATGAAGGAAGGCTTGGCCAACAGCTGAAAGGCCCGATTGGCCCTGGTCAGTGGCCAGGCCTCGGGACTCTACCCATGCACAAAATTTCATGCACTGAGCCTCTAGTGTGTGTGTGTGTGTGTGTGTGTGTGTGTATTTCAGAGAGGAAGGGAAAGCAAGAGGAAGAGAGGAATAGAAACACCAGTGATGAGAAAGAATCATTGCACGTCCTCTACCAGGGATCAAGCTCACAACCCAGGCATGTGCCCTTGAACAGTCGAACCCCGGACCCTTCAGTCCATAGGCCAACGCTCTATCCACTGAACCACACCAGCTAGGGGCTGGCCTGCATGGTATCAATGATAAATCTGCAAAAGTTCTTTTCTTTGTCCCTTGTAAGGTGCCTTCTTCCCTGCCCCACCCCATTCACTTTAAGACTTTCTCTTTATCACCCACTGGAAGCAGCTGGATCACTGTGTGCCTTGCTGTGGTGTTCTGTGTGTTTATCTGGCTTGGGGTGTGTGGAGCTCCCCGAATCACTGGGTTTATCATTTTCGTCGAATCTGGAACCCTGGCAGCCATGACGGCTTTAAGTGAAGAGTGCCAGGCTCTGCCCGGCCGGCACTGAGTGACCCGTGCACTGGCCTGCTGCCCTCCAGATTCCTGTCCCAGCTTCGGGAGGCGAGTCCGCAGCACCACTTCCTCCAGAAATGCTTTAGCCCCGTTGGCACTCCTCCTCTTTCGGTACCGAATGTCCCGCTCATTTGAGGAGGACGCTGCCATCTGGCCAGTGTGAGTCTGAGCACCTGCCAGGCCTGGGTGAGCGCCGGGAACTGTCCACCTCACACCCTGAGGGGCTTCAACCCACCGGTGGACTGTCACCTTGCACGTCAGCAGCTGAGCATCCACAGAACTTCCCGGGGGACCCGGGCAGATTCCTGGGGTACTTTATCTGCAAGGCCCTCTCCCCTCTGATCTTCTGCCTCCGGAATGCTGGCCTTCCCATCCTCCCCAGATTCTGATGGGTGTCTCCCCAGTTCAGCAAGATGAGGGCACGCTACATGGGGACACTCCCTGACACCGCCATTTTGAAATGCCTCCCAGGAGAAATACAGAGTGACCGCGGGACCCCCAGTCTCCTCTTGGGCACCCCAGTCCTGCCTGGTCTGCGGCGTAGCATCTGAAACGATTTAGCGCTCAGGTTTTGCCCGGTTTTGTCATAACGGACAGCGTGAGGACAAGTTGGGTTCCAGTGACGCCCTCACAGGGAGCGGCAGAAGTGGCGCCAGGCCTTTTTAGATCGCCGTCCTGTTCTGGGAGAGGTAGGTCGGCGATCTTCGGGAGAGGACAGAGCCAGCCCGGGCACCAGGGCTCCACCTCTGCAGGTGCCACTGCTGGCCCGAGAGAGGCTGCCACGGAGCCGGGCGGGAAGGGGGGACCAGGCTTCCTCAGAGCCGAGGGGGAGGAGAGCGTGTCAGGGACAACCGAACACTGGCCGTGCGTGAACCCCCCTGCCCTTCCTCCCTCGCCCCCCGTGGCCGGATGAAGATGTGAATCTGCGATCTGACACACGCAGCTCAAGAGGCAGAGGCGCTCGGACGCGCAGGGTTTGTGTGCTGAGTCCTGGCGGGAGAGCGCTGGGAGCTGAACATAAAGCAGAGGCGCTGTTGCGAGAACTTGGCTTCCTTTTCAGCCTTGGCAGGATCTTATCTGCTCAGAGTGTCACCGGCAGCTCCACGCTGCCAACTCCCATTAAGAACAAGGGGCAGGGATGGCGATGCAAAAATACCCTGCCTCGCGTGGTCTTTGTGTGGCCTCCTCCCGGTAGAGAAATCCTGAATTCCTGGTGAAATGAATCAGGAAACTGTAGCCGTGTGTGTGTGTGTGTGTGTGTGTGTGTGTGTGTGAGAGAGAGAGAGAGAGAGAGAGAGAGAGAGAGAGAGAGAATGTGTGTGTGTGTGAGAGAGAGAAAGAGAGAGAGAGTGTGTGTATGTGTGTGTGTGTACATGTGTGCTCTCTTCCTCCCCGTACATGAGCCCACCCACATGCTAACCGTCTCCACCTCTGCTCTAGCATATTAAGCAGGAGAGCCACTTCGGAAGTGGGTCTTCATCATCACAGAGGTCAGAGAAGGCTCTGGAAGGTCAGAGAGGCTCTGGGAGGAGCAGACGCGGCCCTGGTGCCTCTGGAGACAGCGCTGGGGGTGCCTCTGGCCCTGCTCCAGCCTCCCTGCCATCCAGCTCTGAACAGCTAAGGGCTCCTTGGAGAACAAACCCCAACACTCAGCCTAACCCCCCCCCACACTCCCAACCCAGGAAAACGAATAAAAAGCAGAAGCCAGCCATCTTAAAATGAACCCATCCAAGATTCACGCAGAAATCGTTGATCAAACCTCCTATCTTCCCTCCCGGCCGACGCTCCAGACCAGCCCTCGGGCCCCATAAGGGAATCCCATTATCTACAACAGCTACTCCTCCTGGAGGAGAGTCACAACCCGGGGTCACAGGGGCTGCGAAGGGGAGCCCCCTCTGCTCCCACAGATGGGGTGCAGCATGTGGAGCTGCAGGAAAGGGGCACGTCCCCAGAGTCACAGAGCGTGGATGGAAGGAAGGAACAGGCGGCGGGGAAGGACGGCTCAGAGCCACTCTGTCCCCTCTGTGTGGCCGCGGAGCAGATGCCGATTTCACGTAGGAAGGAAACAGAGTCCACAAGTCGCTTTCCTCACATTCCGGGACCGCCTGACTCAGGAAAACACAGGGATTTCAGCCCAAGTCGGGAGCAAGTAAGATTAATTAGCAGAGGCTCAAATCCTTAATTCGCACTTCAAACAAACAAGTTAATTGTGTAACTAACGGAGTGTGACTTGATTACAGGCCACTGGTGGCCCTTAATGGATGAAAGGTGTCTGGGTTCCATCGCCAGCCTCCACCAGGGACGTTCAGCTGGGTCGCCACCCTCGCGTGCAAACACCTGTGATCCCGAGCCCCACTTGGCGTGTGCAATTGAAGAGGGAGCAGGAGGAGAATTCTGCATTTTGCAGAGGCAATTGTCCTCCCCCCCACCCCCCGCTTTGGAAAGCGGTGGGGTTTGCTCTCTGAAGGCCTTAGCATGCGTATGAGCACAACGACCTGGCTGGCACGCACCTTCTAGGGCCGCTGCTGGCTGCTCTGACAGGACCACCTTCCCCTCCCCCCCCCCCCAACCCCCAGAAAAGGCCCCCGGGTGGGGGGGGGGGGGGCGGACATCACCAACCCACCCTGCTCCCGAAGACACAGCCTCTGAGGCCTCCATTAAAGTACAAACGGGTGATGCTTCCAACAACTGACTACGGATAAGTCTGTGTCCCTCTTCCCTTTGACCTCGTGGCCCTGTCCTCAGAATCTGAGTGCGGCAAAAGCAACAAAGACATCTGCTCTCCTCCTACTTCTTGGTAACGTCCAGCAGGAAGATCAAAGGTAAGGAGCTGCCCGGCTGGTGCAGCTCAGTGGATAGAGCTTTGGCCTGCGGACTCAAGGGTCCCGGTTCAATTCCAGTCAAGCACATGTACCTTGGTTGCAGGCACATAAGCAGTAGGAGGTGTGCAGAAGGCAGCTGATCAATGTTTCTCTCTCATCGATGTTTCTAACTCCTCTATCCCTCTCCCTTCCTCTCTGTAAAAAATCAATAAAAATGTATTAAAAAAAAAAAAAGGTAATGAGCCGCCTGGCTGGTGCGGCTCAATGGTTTGATTCCCAGTCAGGGCACATGCCCAGGTTGCGGGATCGATTCCCCGTGTGGGATGTGCAGGAGGCAGCCACTCGATGATCCGCTCTCATCATTGATGTTTCTCTCTCCCCTTCCTCTCTGTAATCAATAGAGAAATATTTTTTAAAAGGTCAGGAGCCCACAGATGTCCTATTGTGTCCCTGGCAGAGCACCATGAGCCGCAGAGTAACAACAGCGTCAATCCAATGTGCTCTCCTGAGGCGCCTGCGACCTGCCGACGCACAGGTGTCAGGCTCTAACGGAAAGGAGGCTTGCTCTGCACCTGTCCTCACGGGGCAACGTGAGGATGGGGCTGGTCTTCTTCCTGCGAATGTCGCAGATCCAATGAAGGGGGTCCTCCCTCTCCAATGCAAGGCAGGCCACCCCGTCAAGTCCTAGGGTCTGCAGCCACGCACCCGCAGGAAGCAGCCGCGAAGCAGTGTCACCACCCTCACCCGGCGAGCTCCATAAACTCCGGGGGATCTGGGCCTAACATTATGGGGGACACAGCCATGAGAAGACCTGGGCTTTCTTTTCAGGAGGACCGAGCACTGACTCACAAAGCCAACAGATCCAGAATAAGCGGGTGGGGCGGGAAGAAGGACTCAACCTGTGACAACAGGAAAGGAAGGGAGAGGTGTTGTCCATGGTTCTGAACCAGCTTAGTGCCCCTGCGTGGCCATTCCCTACGGCCCTGGTGACCCATTAGCCCTTGATGAGTCCTGGTATCAACCCAGGACGGATGCTGGTCATTGTTCATGGATGGATGGACTAAGGGGTGAGATGGCACCATGCACCGCAGGCAGCACTGTTTCCTGAAACCCGCTCAGATGCTTCCTCAGAGGCATGTACGTCGCACATACACGCGTGCATTCCCTCAGCCTCCGGCCCTCACATCCCACGCAGGGCTTGAGCCCAGTGGGAAAGGGTTGACCGCAGACCGGGAACACGACTGTGCCTGTGTCAGATGGCGGTGGTGAGGGTTAACGGAGTGCATTTATGCGAAGTACTTAAAACAGAGCCTGGAACTCAGGGTCCGCAGCTGCACACCCCCAGGGAGTGACCTCTGAACAAGGGTTCCCTAGAATCACCGTTTCGCTTTGCTGTAGGCTGAGGTGGCAAATTCAACGCTGCTGTGGTGCACGGCCATTAAAACATCCACGGAACGCAATGCTTACCATATGGCCTTGAGGAAGCAAAGCCGTGTGACAGCATTCAGTCGCAGAGATGTCTTAGATATACAAGCAGCACAGCAGCCTCAAATTCGCTATTCACCACTTCCAGACCCACTGGGAGAAAACCTACTAAAATGCGAACCATAGTTGGATTTGGCGGGGAGGCCTCAGATAAATTTCTCTTTTATTCATGTTCTTCAACTTCTCCATTTTTTTCTACAATCGGTGTGTTTTTATCATCGGGAAAGAAAAAGCTGGACTTCAAAGTCTCTGAGTCGGTCAGAGTGGCTTTGTGGCCGGGACATGCTGTCCTATAAGCCGCCATCGGATGGGATGCGGGAGCGGCTGGGGGAGGGGGGTGTGCCACCTTCATGTACGTGGGCACCTGACAGGCCGACAGCTTGGCTGGGACATGTGTCCCTGCCTCTCTGGTCTTCCTATGACACTTCGTAGCTGCTGCGAAAGGGAAGTTTTTTATTTTGATTTTTATTTCCTTCCACCCTGAGGAGGGCAGCACAACAGAGACCTTACACCACCCAGAACCTGACTCACCAGCTCGGTCACCTGCCCACACCTTGGTCACCAGGGCCAATGTGCCAGCTACTGAGATTCCAGCAATATCTCACGTGACACAGGCTGAGTCGTCTTGTTTTGTGAGATCAGAAAACTGAAAAGGTTTCCATTAGGTGACTGTATCCTCCCACGCCCAGGCTCCCTCGGGGCAAACTGCCTTTGAAGTGTGGCCATACTGGCTGCCTCAGGCGGACACCTGGGTCGTTCTTGTCTCCCCTGCTTCGCAGGCATCTCCTGGTCTATTTGTGAGGAGGTCCTACCCTCTACCTTCAAACTGTGCCCAGAATCCACCACGTCTCCCCTGTCCCTGCTGTCCCCTGGCCTCGGGGCCCCAGCGCTGGCACCCAGAGGACTGCACGCTCCCTCCTGCTCCACACACCACCCAGGGCGAGCATTCCGGAGGCACCCACCTCCCTCCCATTCCAAGCCAAGCTGACCCCAAATTCAAAGCATCTGTGGGCCCCAGACTCTCTCTGATCTGCTCCCTCCACCCTGCTCTGGCCACAGGGGTTCCTGCCTGACCCCCCCACACACACATACACACCACATGCTGCTGGGCCCCACACCGCCGCTGGCTGCTCCCCACATACACACACACACGCAAACACACACACACACACACACACACACACACACCACATGCTGCTGAGCCCCACACCGCCCCTTGGCTGCCCCCCACATACACACACACACACACACACACACACACACACACCCCACATGCTGCTGGGCCCCACACTACCCCCTGGCTGCCCCCCACATACACACACACACACACACACACACACACACACACCACATGCTGCTTGGACCCACACCGCTCCTGGCTGCCCCCCACATACACACACACACACACACACACA
>JAAGEH010000227.1:3372444-3420846 GCA_011751065.1 Lasiurus cinereus
CCTTTCCCTCAAGGGCATCGACAATAAGCATGTAGTACTTCTAATGGAGTAAAAATAATCTTTCAAAGGTGGATCCTAATGTGGATCTATTTAAAAGTTTAAAGAGTTCCAGGTTGGCCTGGGGCAACCTAATGACGAGTCAAACCTACCTGAAAAGGGAAGGGGGGGTTCGTGCGGGTGGGGACCAGCTGTGTTCTATTCCAGCCAAGGGCGGGACGAGCAGGGACCAGTCTACCAACCACAGCAGAAGGGACTCAGACGGGCAGGCGTGGCCAGCAACATCAGGGCCTTCCCGGGAGGGGCTGGCCACCGTTTCTCAAGGCAACAGGTCACAGAGAGTGAAGAGGGCAGGCCCTGGGGTTCTGGGCGACTCAGGCGAGACAGTCATCTCTTAAATGCTGAGTTTCTGTTTGGCAGAAATGGTGTTAGAGCTGCTTTCTCGGGGTTTCTAGGGGGATGAAAGGGAAGCATGTACCACATGTGCTTCGTATCTGGCAGTTAGAAATGGGTGGCTCATCTGTGCTGAGCATTCGGGTACAAGCTAACCCTGCAAAGTCTCTTCACACAGAGGTTATCACCAATTGAAGAGATTCATTTGTGGGGTTTAAGAGAGGAAGGGAGAAGGGGAGAGAGAGAGAGAGAAATATGGATGTGAGAGTAACAAATCAATTGGCTGCCTCCGGCACACCCCTCACCGGGGATTGAGCCCACACACTGGGCATGTGCCCCTACTAGAAATTGAACTGGCAATCTTTCAGGGCACAGGGCAACACCCAACAGCCGAGCCGCACAGGCCAGAGCTATTTACTGGATTTACGCAAAACTCCGGAACCTGGACAGAAAACCCCCACATGAGGGCTTTGGTTTTAGTTTTTGAGTCAGAATGACAGAATGACACAGGAAGAGGAGACGTGGTTGGCAGATGAGAATGGAATAGAAAAGTGCAGGAGGGAGGAGGGAGGAGGGAGGAGGGAGCGGGAGAGGAGAGGAGGCTGAGGCTGGGAGGATAGGCAGCAGGCAGGGGGTGGGAGGACCACCTGGGGGTCAGCGCCTTCTCCGGAGCCAGTGAAGAGCTGGGGCTTCCTGTCACCCAGTGAGACGGGGCTGAGCACTCCCTGCCTCCAGCTCATCAGCTCTCAGCGCCACGTCCTCAAGGTCACAGAGCGCGCATCCTCTCTCGCTCCTGCCACGGCACCTGTGCCCTGCAGGCCCGTCACCACCTGCTCACCGGGCCTGGGCCCTGCCAGCCGCAGATCCTTTTGGACCTGCTGAAGCCACCAACGTCTGTGTCATCCTCAGTCACACCGGCAGGCACATTACAAACGCCTGGGTCCCTGACATGCCGCTCTGTCTCTCCGGGGCCCCCTGCTGATCCCACCAGCCAAGTCAGACCGTGCAGCCAGCCTGGGGTGTGGTTCACAGCCCCTGCAGCTATGCACCAGCTCCACGGCCATAGCGTGAGTGTGTGTGCATGCGAGTGCGTGTGAGTGTGTGTGTGTCACCACCGCACAGACACTGGGGAAATCACCGCTGCAGGCGATGGCAGCGGCGTGTCCTGTAGATCACGGCTCCTGACCCTCCGCTGGCAGCCCAGACGGCCCTCCGGAGGGCCCAGGTGATGCATCCACCTTCCCCAAGACCCATCCATCCTCCCAACGTCCCCGGCGAGGACCGCGCGCACCTCTTCCGGAACCTGCCTCTTCCCGGCCGCCGGGCTGCGCTGGGCCGCACCATCTCTCACTCACTGTGCTCAGGCGGCTCGGCGGCTGGTCCCGGAAGAGAAGCCACTGTCGACAGGCCTCACCAAGGCGCTGGGCAAAGGGCCCGCATTTGCTAAATGGAGACCTCCCCCCTCCCACCAAAGCCCTGGGGTGCTCCCGCTGCCACCCCCCAAAGATGGAAACCCTGCCTGGGAACCAACATGCAGGGGCTGTGGTCAGCCCAGGCAGGCATTTCCCTTGCTCCCGACGGCTCCCACACATGGCGGTGACCAAAGAGCCCGGCCCGTGTGGCTCAGTGGTTGAGCATCAACCGATGAACCAGGAGGTCATGGTTCAATTCCTGGTCAGGGCACTTGCCCGGGTTACAGTGTGGGGTGTGCAGGAGGCAGCCGATCAATGAATCTCTCTCATCATTGATGTTTCTCTCTCTCACTTCCTCTCTGAAATCGATAAAAATGTGTAAATGTTTTAAAGATGACCAAAGAAGGTAGGAAGGGGGGGCATCTGCCTCCCCAGAAAGAGCCCAAGCCCCTCTTGGGGTGCTAATGCGTCCACTGACCCTCCTGCTAATAAGAGCATTACATCCACCCTGTACCCCGGACTGGCTGTGGCCACACACCGAGCTTTCAACTTACACTGAGCCTCCTCTCCTTTCAACACCACCTCCCGCTGACAGTACTACCACTGGCCCCTCACATGATGCATTCCACACACATGTAAGCATGCACACGCACATGCATGCTTGCTCACACATGTTCCTAAGAGAGTCTCACCCCAAGATGGCTGTAGCCAGTGGATTCTGAGGCTGCAGCGCAGGCGTGTGCGGGGTGAGGCAGGGAGGAAAGAGCCTCCCGCTGAGTGAGGGGCTGCATGGGGAGGGGAGGGCACGGAAAGGGGGGCCTGTGGAGTCAGATGTCCCCAAGGTCGCCACCCACCCGGGTCCTGCCGGCACTGCAGGAGGCAGACCTTCCCCAGCGAGGAGGACCCTCGGCTGCAGGCCCAGCCCTGGGCTCACGTCAGCACACGGAGGCCCGCAGAAAAGGTGGCGGATGCTGTCTGGCTTCCTTTTATGTATTTAAATTTTTCGAGCCAACTACCAACGTCAGGCTCTGAAACACCTGCTTTTACCTTATTACAGTGACCTCTGGTGGTCAAGAGCCGGGCATTACAGGCCCAGCGAGACTGTTGCTTGGCATCTAGCAGCTCCAGGAACACACGCCCGGCAGCCCCTCACGCAGGCCCAGGAGAGCCGCAGAGGCAGCGGGGCAGAAGCCCGCCCGTGAAGGGTCGGCTGGTCCTGAGGCTGACCGGTGCGGTTTCTCTCTCGCTCCCCGCACCCCCTGAGCAGCTCCCCGCGCCCCAGGCGGTGGCACCTCAGGGCCAGGAGGGTTTTCGGGAAAGCTTCATCGCCAGAACCTCCGGGGAGGGAGGGTTTCTCCAAGGCTGGCATCGCAGGGCCGAAGCCAGCCTGGCCCCGCTGCCTTGGCCGTGGTACCGCAGCTCAGCCCACATGGGGCTTGAGTCCAGGATTCCCTCTCCCCTCAGGCATCACGACCGCCCCCCCCAAAGAAGAAGGTCTGCCAGGAACTAGAGGGGGAGGGGCTTCTGCCCACACCCCACTCCTGCCGAGGGGCTGGGCAGCCCAGGGGAGGGGGAGGGAGGATGGACAACATCCCAACACTCGGGTAACAAATGCTCATCCAGCCTTAAGCCCCGGGAGTGGGCATCTGGGGGCGTCTTTCGTGGGAAACAGAGCTGAGCAGGGTCCCCTGTGGGTACTAGGATACACCCTGCCTCCGCTGAACACAATAAAACAGCCCAGAGAAGCGTCTCTATCAGACAGAGTCTCTTCCTCAGTCCCAAGACCACCCCGAGCATCCTAGACAGACGCTTTCAAGTCCTAACACCTCTTCAGAGAAAAGGATCCGGCCATCTCAGTGTCACCCAAGCCAGGAGCTTCTAGAAGCTTCCAGGTCAGAGCATCCAGAGTGAATCTTTTCCACAGGTTATTTCAACCTCAGCCTCTAGCACAAGCGACCGATTCGCCCAAGTCCCCTGCGGGCAGCAGCGGGGACAGGCCGGGGCCTCGGTGTCTGACCGGCTCGCCCCGAGTCCCTGAAACGCCAGTGGATGTGGGATATCAATATTGTCTCAATTTGCCTTTATCTGCGTGGAGACATCAGCAAGCCTTCCTGCCAAGGATTGTACAAGGATCATTAAAAGAAAAATGTCCGTGGTAATCGTGCCTCTATGCATATTTCTCCACTCCGATATCCTATAACATAATAACACTGCGCATTTCGCCAGAACTGTCTTTTCAGCATGTTTCCACATTACGCTTAATTTCGTAAGAGTTTCTCAGCCCCGCATAACGACACAGTTCAATGCAAAACCAGATATAAATCTCGCTTAAGAGACTCTCAACAGGAATTTCATTTAAAACTGTAAATGTTAAAACATTCCGGCTCTGATTTATGTGGTGTTGTGCGTGTGTTTTCCCAGCCCTCGCAAACAATGGGTGGACACGCACGGGGGCTGCGGCGCGGGTCTCCCCAGGCCGCCCCTGCAGGCGGGAAGCAGGGCAGAGGGCAGACGGGCTGACCTAGGACCTGCGGGGCCGCCTGGGACAGGAGCAGCGTCGGGCCCAGCTGCTCGTGCTGGCTCAAGGGCAGCCTTTAAGGGATCATTTGCCAGCTGCTCTTCATCTCCTTGACCCTCCCAACACCCGGGCAACATGTAAGAGCCCCCCGGGTCTCTGCACCCACATGTCCATGTCTGCATAAGACGCAGAGGGAGTGGGGGAGGGTAGCAATCAAAGGGAGAGGCAGTAAGTCCTGGAACTGGATTTTAATGCATACTCCCCACTGCAGGTTACATTCGGGACCCTGCACTTCTGGAGGTAAACAGATGAACCCCACCGCCAGTTCCCAGACACATGTGGGAGATGGCAAAGGGATAGGCCGAGCTGAAGGCTCAGGGGAGAGGACGCAGGCAGATGCCCGTGGGAGGCGTGAACTGCGCATTCTTTTTTTTTTTTTTCTTTATTGACTTCAGAGAGGAAGGAAGAAGGAGAGAGAGACAGTAACATCAATGATGAGAGAGAATCATGGATTGGCTGTCTCCTGCACGCCCCCCACTGGGGATGGAGCCCACAACCCAGGCATGTGCCCTTGGCTGGAATCGAACCTGGGACGCTTCAGTCTGCAGGCCAACGCTCTATCCACTGAGCCAAGCAGCGCATTCTTTTTTTTTTTTTAAAGCATAAATGTTTTTTTTTTAATATATTTTATTTATTTTTCAGAGAGGAAGGGAGGGAGATAGAGAGCCAGAAACATTGATGAGAGAGACATCGCTAAGCCGCCTCCTGCATGCCCCCCACTGGGGATGTGCCTGCAACCAGATACATGCCCTTGACCAGAATCAAACCCGGGACCTTTTAGTCCCCAAGCCGACGCTCTATCCACTGAGCCAAACCGGTTTTGGCCAAGCTGCGAATTCTTAATCGAGTGCGGGAATCTGGAAGAGGCCTGGCACCCAGGTCTCAGCACACTGAAGGCCACTTGACATGCGGTCATTTCCACAAACTCTCCTTGCAAAGCGTGGTGAGGCCATCTTACTGCAGCCCGTCCCGGGCACGCGTGTTTGGACAGCTCCGAACGCACAAAGTATTGACGGCGTGGCAGCGTCTCGGGGCCCTGGAACCGTGCTATCAACGAGAGACAGCACAGCAACTTCGCTGGAGAGATAGAGATGGAGCTGCTGTGAGTTGCCACCCCCAAAAGAGTGCGTCCCACTTTGCAACCGTAACATCCATTTATGGAAAGGAGACTGAGGGATCCAAACCCTCGGCCAGCACTTAACGTATTAAAAACACGCACAGCGAACCTCTAACGCCTCCCGAGTTCCTCCGTAAAGAGAGAGGTGCTCGCCGTTTCGAACGGACCCCACCCAATGCCACGCTGGATCCACAGGACGCACGCCCCCAGGAGAAAAGCCGTCGCAATGACTTGTCTCTCTCTCTTCCCCGAGAAACACATTATCTACAGGCCGGCGCTCACACCCCCGCTCCCCGACACGGTACCCGTTTTCCCTCCCCCACTCCACAGCCCACACAAACGAGCAGAGAATTAGCAGGTGAGTTTAAGCACTTGGATACCTCAATGCAACAAATCTAAGAGCCTCCTCTTTCTGCCTCGGAGAACTTGGGTTTCAGACTTTAAATCAAGTCCCGTTAGCCACGCTGACACCTGCCAGTCAGCTCCGCGCATCTCACAGAATAGAACACCCTGGAGGCAACTCCCCCACGGCCCTGCGAGTCTTCCCTTCCCTGAGTCTCCCACGTCTCTGTCTGTCCTCCAGGACTGCGTTCAAACCAGGCTCTGGCGTGACATGCAGACGTGTACACGGTGCTGTCAGCTGTCCTTCAGAGTCCTCACACAAAGACATCAGAGAGGACCCAGGCTCCAGGTGTCTCAGAAGAGCACCCCCAAAAAAAGAGAAACAAAAGAGCCCCCCATTGTTTGGTGCATGGCACGCAGAAGTCACCTGAGCAGTTCGTGTCTTTTACAACAGAAGCCAAGCTTTCTGTCACTATATGACGACGACGATGATGATGATGATGATGATGATGATGATGGAGGGGGAGGAAGAAGATCTACAACACCATACTCCAAAACTACATCAAATGGCATCATTCAAACCGTATGTGCTCATAAGGTAAAAATATCCAGTAACCCTCCTGCTAACGATCACCACCCACCGGGGTTTGCTGTGATCGTATAGACCCGCACACAGAAACATCTTTGTGTTTTGCATAAATGGCTCAAACAGTATCTGAATTGCTATAAAAACTAATCCCTCCAAAGAGCTGTAAACAAATCCTGAACTTTAAGGAGTGATCTACATGCATGCTGAAGTACTGGAGGGAATATATTGATGTCTGCAACTTTCTCTGAAATGAGTCAAATATTAAGATGGATGGGTGGATAGATATGCGATAAAGCAAGCAGAAAAAAATGTTCACTGTGGAAGCTAGTTGGTGGGGCAGATGGATTTCACTACAAAATTCTCCCAGCTTTACTGTATGTTTAAAATTTTCCAAATGAAATGGCAGAAAAACAAATTTTTTTCATTTAATTCTTTAATCCTCACCTGAGGATATGTTTTTATTGATTTACTAGAGGCCCGGTGCATGAAATCATGCACACACTGGCCTGCTCTATTTGAGGCGATTGGGCCAGCCAGGGGGAGGGGCTGCAGGGGTTGGTGGGCTGACCTCACCTCTGATTGGGGTGGGGAGTGATAAAGGGTGGGGCCAGTTGGGGGGAGGGGCTGTGAGCAGTTGGCCAGCCCCGCCTCCTGGTCAAACTCTTGGTCAAGGGGATAATTTGCATATTAGCCTTTTATTATACAGTGGTACCTCGAGATACGAGTTTAATTCGTTCTGTAACCTTGAGGTGTGGGAAACTATGAGACGCTTGAGTCGAGGTAAACTGGTGGGTCGTGTGCAGCTGGCCGATCCTCGCGATGACGCCTATCTCAAATGTTGCTCGTATTTCAAAGCAAAAATCGCTAGCTCGACGGCTCGTATCTCAAAAATCTCGTATGTTAGGGCACTCGTATCTCGAGGTACCACTGTATAGGATTTTTTAGACAGAAGGAAAGGAGAGAGGGAGGGAGAGAGAGAGAAATGTCTATATGACACAGAAACATCGATTGGTTGCCTCCCATATGCTCCCCAACTGGGGATCGAACCTGCAACCTAGCTTAAATGCCCTGACCTGGAATCGAACCTGGAACCTTTTGGTGTATGGAACGATGCTCCAATGAAGCCGAGTCGGTCAGGGCTATCTTTTCATTTAATAAGGGGGCATTGATCTCTTTCCACGTCGATACGTACAAATCTCTTTATCCCTCTTAAGAGCTGCACCACCATTGGCCGGCCAAGCCTAGTGAACGGGCACTGGGTGACTTCACAGCGACGCCGCTGCAGCAAGTGCCCGTGTAGATTGCTAATGGTGCCAACACCCACTGCGAGGCCCCCTGTGCCCACACTGTGTGCGCCCCGTTCCCGCGTCACCTCTCACACCCCGCCCCACAGCCTCACCTCTGGGTCCTGCTGCCCTCACTCACAGCTGGGGACAGTGAGGCACAGAGAGACCCCACGACTCGCCCCCGGTCCTCCAGCCAGAAAGGGGCAGCCTGACCCCAGAGCTGGCCCTCTCCCCATTCTGCTTACAAATGAGTCTGAACATCAAACCCGCGTGGATTCCCGGCAATGGCGTTGGAGAGTCCGTCTCCCGGCCTGGGCTGTTTGTAAATGTTCCTAAAACTGGAGGGAAGCATCACCCCTATTTCCAGACCGTGAAGGCGGAGGTGAAGACCCCAACGCACAGAGCAGGCAGCAGAGGATGGGCCAGGAGCGGGAGCCGGGAGCGCTGGGAATTAGAGCGAGGGCCCAGCACAGGACTGTCCCTGCCTCCTGCAGAGACACCCTCGGGGCTCGGCAGCGATGCCCGGGCCGCAGGTAAACACACCTGCAAACCTGCCAGCCCTATTTGGCAGCCGGAATCCCTGCCCACCTCCCAGGTGCCTGAGTGTCAGCTCAAGGATGCTGCCTCCGTTTTGCTTGCTCAGACCGCCGCACGGAGAGGGGGCGACAGGAGTGCGTAGATCCTCTCTCTCGCCACCGGCTCCTCAATTAATTCAAATCAATCCCCAGACAACGCTGACGGCTGTGTCCGTGGGGTGTGATCCTCAGCAACCCAAAGGGGTCTTTTTTGTGTTACCTAACGCATCATCGATGATCCCGTTAGAAGCTGCCTAGCAAATCTGCCCATCGCAGGCTATCGTGCCAGCCCTAACCAGCCCTAACCAGCCTAACCCGCCTCCCCAAGACACCTCACTGGCCTCAAAGACCAGGAAGCCGCCGCCGCCGCCGGGAAGAGCCCTCCGCAAACCCAGCTGCAGCTCACGACACAACCGAACAGTAATAATACCTAATAACACGGCCGCACTGTTGCTGTAGCAACAAACACAATGTAATTGATGTGGCTGGCTCGCTGAGCAGAAACATAACAAACTATGGGGGCGGGGGGGATGGGTTTGGAGCAAGCGTTCGAAGAGAAGGAGAAACAGAACCATTTCCAATGAAAAGTCCATCCTCGAGACATCAGCGGGGCGGGAAACCACAGACCGTGAAGCCGCAAGACCCGGGTTCCACTGGATTTCACAACTGACTGACAGCGGCCTGGGGCAGGTTAAGCATTTCGGAATGCGCGTGGTCCAGGCGGCGGCATTAGCACAGGAATCCCTACCTCACGGTGGTCCTAAAGCTGGATGTTTAGGCTGGTGAAGTCCTGGCAGACCGCAGTCTCTCCGTAAATGGCAATGGTGGCACCGTGACACCATGGGGAGCTCACCAGCTAGAAACCCCCACTCCCACCCCCCAAGCCTTTTCGCACAGAACTGGGGAATAATCTATTATGTGTTGACACATCTCTCTCTCTCTCTTTTTTTTTTTATTGATTTTTTACAGAGAGGAAGGGAGAGGGATAGAGAGTTAGAAACATCGATGAGAGAGAAACATTGATCAGCCGCCTTCTGCACGCTCCTAATGGGGATCGAGCCCGCAACCGAGGTACATGCCCTTGACTGGAATCGAACCCGGGATCCTTTAATCCGCAGGCTGACGCTCTATACACTGAGCCAAACCGGTTTCGGTGACACATCTCTTTTGGCATTTCTTTTTCTTTTTCTTTCTTTCTTTTTTTTTTTTAGAGAGAGAGAGAGAAATATCAATGTGAGGGAGAAACATTGATGCATATTTCTTGATAAGGATAAAGATTATGAAGGATTTTAAACATCCCCAAAATTACAGATACTATCATGAAAATCTACCTGTCAACCAACCAAATTTTGAAATCTTACTATTCTCGGATTTCTCTTTTAGAAATAAGAAGCAGGAACTACAGATATCGCTGGCATTCCTGTTAGCTGTTCTCCTCCCTCCAAGAGTGGCTACCATTTTCCATGTCCTTTATGTTGACTACATATGTAGGTGCCATAAGCGACATATATTTTTATATGTTAACCTCATATAAATGCCACCATGTGTTCTCTCTTCCTGGAGGTTGTCTTGCTTCCACTCAGCCCTTTGGATCTTCATACTTATAGATACATAGCTCGAGCTTGTTCCTTTTAACTGCTACTGACTGGTCATGGGATAAGTACCGTATTTTCCGGTATATAAGACGACCCCCAACTTTTCCAATTAAAATATAGAGTTTGGAATATACTTGCCCTATAAGATGACACCCGGCGTATAACACAACCCCTGACTTCTGAGAAGGTTTTGCTGGGTTAAAATGTCATCTTATACACCAGAAAATACGGTATATTACAATTTATTTGTTCGTTCTACTGCTGATGACCATTTCGTTATTTTCAAATTTATGATTGTGTAAACAATGCTACAAAGAACATTCTGGCAAGTACCTCTGTGCACAGCAAAGACTGTCTGTCCTCAAAGTGCGGTCTGCGGGCCTGTGGGGCATCCCAGGGACCTTCTAAGGGACCATGAATTAAAACTCTCCTTGTAGCATATTAAGAAATGGCTTCCCGTTTTCTCTGTGTCCACATTTGCCCTGCTGAGAAAAAGTGATGGTGCATAAAACTGCTGGGGCCTGAGCATGAAGTAAGGCAGCAGCAAACTATGCCAGTGGCCGTATCTTCTTCATCACCACGCACTTCCGGAAATACGCATCCGTTTCACCTAAGAATTCCTCCATGAAGCAGTAAAACTTATTGGTTTCACTCCATCTCAATCTTTGGTTACATGTTCCATGTAACAAAAATGAAGCATTCCGCTGCACGCTGAAGTATGACGGCTGACATGAAGAAACGCACTTGGGTGGCTGTTTCAGTTGCCAGCTAAACTAGCCACCTTTTCCAGGGCACACCACGTTTACTGGAAAGCACAATTGACAAGCTATGGTTATTCAGATTTGGGCATTCAGCCTAACTTCTGCCGTGGCCGAGGAGGAGTAACAGAGGCTGCAGATAACCTCCTGCTTGCAACAACTACAAAGCTGCACAGCGTGTGGGAAATGTCCACTTTCTAGATCCTGGACATCGGGCAATGGAGGATGTGGTCCCTGAGACGAAAAATGAACAAAGGGAGACTTCGGTTACCCCAGCTACTTCTAAAGGTGGTCAGGCCCTGGCACGGGAAGGTGCCAGGTGGATCACTCTGTGTTGAGGATAAGGAACCAAGAATCCAGGGAGCCCAGGCAGCTGACGGTACAGGGAAAGAGGCAGAGAGAACCTCAGAACCACTGGGAGGTCTTCCTAGTCAAATAAACATGGACCAGAGCACGTGTGTGAGAACATGCTCAGGCCATGTCATGAGGGCATCACTGTCATTCACACTTGGGCCTGGAATAGTGCCCGTGCCCACCAACCGGAGAGGGGAAACCACACTATATAGGACACAGGGCAGAGCGCTCCAGAGAATTTTACCTCCGGAATTGGGGAAATGAACCCCCCATTCGATGTGGCTGTGGAACCACTCAAAAAAGCCTAAAAGCAAGATCTGAACAGATCAAACCGATTTCAAGTAATGAAAGCACATTCCAGGACAAAGCTCAAGAATATTTATAGAAACAAAAATGCACACCGTCCCCACAAGGTGGAATTTATAATGTCTGAGATCAGATAGGAATTTTCCAAGCATGCAGAGAAGCAAGAAAATATGACGCATAATGAGAAAGAAAAAAATCAATCACAACCAAACCAACTTATACCGTGATGAAACTCTAGATAAGAAGACTGAACATGTTAAAAAGAGACTTGGACAATTTTAAAGAGACCCAACTAAAACTTTTAAAGAAAATTGCAATGAAACCCTAAGATGCAGTATGAGATGAAAAGCACACTAGTTAGGATTGACAGAAGATTAAACATCTCCAAAAGGAAATATCAGTGAAGTTAAAGGCTTCTTTTAGCCATCGCAACTTTCCAAAATGAATCACAGAGAGAAAAAATAAAGTGAACAGAGCATCCAGTGGTAACTTTAAGCAAGATCATAAATGATTAAAGTTTCCAAAGGAGAAAAGGAAACAATTTAAAAAAAAATAATGGCCAAGACCGGTTTGGCTCAGTGGATAGAGTGTCGGCCTGCGGACTGAAAGGTCCCAGGTTCGATTTCGGTCAAGGGCATGTACCTTGCTTTCGGGCACATCTCCAGTGTGGGGTGTGCAGGAGGCGGCTGATCGATGTCTCTCTATCATCGATGTTTCTGACTTTCTATCCCTCTCCCTTCCTCTCTGTAAAAAATCAATAAAATATATTTTTTTTTAAAAAAGAAAGAAAAAAAATGGCCAAAAATATCAAAAATTGATAAAAACTATAAATCCACAGGTCCAAGAAGCTCAGTGAAGCCCAAGCACAAGACACACAAGAAAACTATACCAAGGCACCTCATAATGAACTTGCTTAAAACCAGTGGTAAAGAGAACATCTTAAAAGCAGCCATAGAAAAAGGATGCACACTACGGACAGAGAAACAAAGACAGGAAGAACCACAGATTTCTCATCAGAAGCAACGCAAGCAAGCCAGAAGACAGGAAGCACCGTCTTCCAAGTTCCGAAAGGAAAAATGGTCAGCCCAGAACTCTCTGTCCACTGAAAATATCTTTTAAAGATAAAGACTTTTCCCAGAGATATAAAAGCTGAAAGAGTTTATGACCAATAAACCTGAGCGATGTGAAACGGTGAGGGAAGTCATTTGGGCCGAAGAAAAATGATCCAAGATGAAAATCCGAAGTGCAGAGCACCAGAGATAGCAAGTAGATGGGTAAATAGAAAGACTCCTATTATTTAAGCCTCTGTAAAAGATAATCAACGGTTTAAACCAAAAATAGTAACTGTGGGGGTTAGCACATAGCTGGAAGTAAAAGATATGGCTGCCATCGGAAAAAAAGATGGGAGAAGTGAAACTACGCTGTGGTCAGCTTCCCAGACCCTGCAGGAAGCATAAAGCCACATGAAAGTAGAGTGGTCAGTTAGAGCTGAAGGCTACAAGCTCTATGACAACCAGTAAAACAACGAAGAGTTATAGCTAATAAGCCAATAAAGTAGATAGGACGGGATCATAAAGGCTCTCAGTTAACCCAAAAGAAGGCAGGGAAAGGGGAACAAACAGCAGATGGATAAAATAAAAATCAAATAGGAACTCAGCCATATTGATAATCACATTAGTTGTAAATGGCCTAAATATTTCAAATAAAAGACAGGGGCTAGAAGATTGGCTTATAAAGCAAGATTCAACTACACACTGTCTAGAGCAGTGGTTCTCAACCTTTCTAATGCCGTGACCCTTTAATACAGTTGCTCACATTGTGGTGACCCCCAACCATAAAATTATTTTCGTTGCTACTTCATAACTGTAATCTTGCTACTGTTATGAACTGTCATGTAAATATCTGATAGGCAGGATGTATTTTCGTTGTTTCAAATTGAACATAATTAAAGCATAGTGATTAATCACAAAAACAATATGTAATTATATATTGTGAAATATTTATTTCTAATTACAAATAAATGAAATTTTGTCTTGAATCGTGGTGTAGCATGGGCAACAGTCTTCATATGACAACAGTAAACTACATGGCTACACATTGCTACACTGAGGAGCAGTCTATTGGTTCCTAAGACCATGGGAAATAGGTGTTTTCCGCTGGTCTTAGGTGACCCCTGTGAAAGGGTCATTCGACCCCCAAAGGGTTGAGAACCGTTGGTCTAGAGGAAGCCCACTTTAAATATAAAGACAAAAAACAAGTGGAAAGTAAAGGGATGGAAAAACTGTATTATGCCAAAACTAATCAAAAGACATCTGGAATGGCTACATAAATATCACCCAAGAGAATTTAAGAACAATACTACCAGGGATTTTAAAAAAAAGGGAGTCTTTTTATAACAATAAAATCGATTAATCAAGTGGACACAGCAATCATAAATATGTTTCTATACCAAACAAGAGTGCTTTCACATACATGAAGCAAAAACTGATAGAAATATGAAGAGAAATAGACAAATCCTTAATTACAGGATTTCCACAATGCTTCCATAATCATTGACAAAATAAATAGACATAAAAAGTAAGGAATTAGAAGACTTGAACAGCATTATTACCAACGTGATTTAGGTGGTATTTTATAACATTCCAACGAACAATAGCAGAATACACATGCTTTTCAAGGGCACACAGACTACTTACCAAGATAGACAATATTCTGAGCCATAAAATAAATCGTGATAAATTTAAGAGAATTCAAGCCCTACAAAGCATTTCTCTGGCCACAGTGGAATAAAATTAGAAACGAATACCAGAAGGTATTTGGCAAGTATTTTTTCAACAGTCAACGTAGTAAGACTATCACTGCAACTGACTATATTTGGTGCTGAGGACAAAATTTAAGTTTTTAAGCAAAAGTCAGAATTTGGGAAAATCCTCACATTTCTCACTGTGAACTTGACAGCTTACAAAACTTAAAAACTTTCTGGATGACATCCACTGGAAAGAATATTAACAGAGGTAACGTTTGTGGTGCTGTACCGTGAAATATGCCAAAATTTGGAAGATCTGCACAACTCAGCAAACCAGTATTTTCCAAATGACCAAAAAACCATGCCTGGGTAGAAGATCTTTTCAAAGATCCAATGAACAGATAGCCCCCCACCCAAAAAAACAACAAAAAAAAGAATAGGCCAATGAATTTTAATGTAACAGGGTGCAAAAACTTCATTTAGTTTCAGATTCCACATTGCAACGAACCTCTAAGAAAGTACCACTTATCGAGTTTTGATATAGTATCAAAGAAGATTCACCATCTCTGAAAAGAAAATTAAAATATCATACTTCTTCCTTTTCCAATTATGTATCTGGGTAAGGCTAGATTTCTTCACTTATTTCAAATATTGCAACAGACTGAAGCCAGAGGCAGAGAGGAGAATTCAATTATTTTTCATTAAGCCAGTTCAAGACATTTGTAAAAACATATAACAAGCTTACTCTTCTCAATAATTTTGTTCTGTTTTAAAATATGTAGTTCCTTTTAATTAAACAATATGCTATCCATGTGAACATGAAATGAGTTTATTACTGTTACGTTTTCCTGAATCTCTCCCTTTTCATTTCTAATGCAGTAACTATTATAGCGATCTCCCATAAGTCCTTGGGAGCTTACTAACTTTTAAGAATAGCGAGAGATCCCGAGACCAGAAGCACTGGAACCCTGGCTCTAGAGGAGCTGAACTGCTCAGGCAGAGGCTCTCCAAAGGAGGAGGTGTCTCTTGATATTTGCATAATCACTGGCAACAGACTGTTCGGTGGGGATGACTCACGACCCTGATTTCCTAGTGACAATGATGATGATCATAACAGCAATCAAGGCTCCGTGTCTTACAGCATTACTGTGTGCCAGTCATACTCCAACGAAAAGCCATGAGACCCTCAACAACCCTAGGAAATACATAGGATTCACATCCTAAAGAACCGAGGTTCCACCCCCTACAAGAGGAGGAAGTCGAGATCTGAAACCAGATCTGCCTGGTTCCAGGCCAATGGCACCGCCCACCTCTGGATGTCCTGACACTGCTGCGAGTCCTCTTTCTCCGCCTCGTTGTCCTCCTTCGCCCTTGCCTGACTGCATGTCACATAGCATTGGAGGGGCGTCTCTCTCCGACCCGTCCGAGTGGCTCGGCATGGGTGCAGCAGAGATCTATCTGTCTGTCCTCTGCACCCCAAGGCCTGTCGCAGTCCCTGGGGCAGCACAGTGACTCCGTGTTGAATGGGTGAACGAGTGCGGCGCCATGGTCACGGGCAATTCTGTGACCTGTGGTGCTCAGAGCTGCAGCTGCACGAGTACCTCTCTTAGTCCTCATCAGGTTTTTGTTTTGTTTTGTTTTTTTGTGTTTTTTTTAAAATATATTTTATTGATTTTTTACAGAGAGGAAGGGAGAGAGATAGAAAGTCAGAAACATCGATGAGACAGAGACATCGATCAGCCGCCTCCTGCACACCCCACACTGGAGATGTGCCCGCAAGCAAGGTACATGCCCCCGACCGGAATCGAACCTGGGACCTTTCAGTCCGCAAGCCGATGCTCTATCCACTGAGCCAAACAGGTCTCGGCGGTCCTCATCAGTTTTTTAAATTAATAAGTTCTACAGGCTTAACCCACACACACCGCACCGCACCCGATGGGTCCGGGCAGGAAGGAGCCACCCCATTTTATGAACGGGGAAACCAGGTGCGTATTCTGCTCCGGGTCCCGAAGGCTTGGAGTCTGGTCCCAGATCTGAAGGTGGGAAGGTGGGGTGCATTCTCAGCGGCACCCAGGAGGGGAGGGGAGGGATTTGGAGCTAGGCACTCAGGCTTCCATCTGCTATTAGTCAGTTCAAGTTATTAAAATTCCTAACTTCCGAATGCATGGAGGGCCCGCTCCGAAAGGACCAGAGCGGGCATCTACTCACCTCCGACAGCCTGGATGCTCACAGAGCATGTGCAGGGTTCCATGTGATGCCCTGGGTGGGCAAACAGGCAGGAAAAGGGACCTCAGAGCCGGGAGGCGGGGACACAAAATGACCACACTGCCAGGCCATGGGGTGCCCTGGGCAAGTGCGGGGGGAGCCCAGAGCCAGCATGGCGGCCAAGGGCTAGAAGGATCAGAGCAAGGTCAGGAAGGATGACCTTGAAGAAGGATTCAGGGACAAGAACAGAAGGAGGAGAGGCAGGAAATCAAACTGCAGCTGCAGAAGCACTCAGGGACCCGCCTGCAGAGGACGCTGCCCGCACAGCCTCGGGGAGCCAGGGGCTGGGGGTGCTGGGTGGGCGGCTCTCATCGACTCGTGCTGACTTCTGGCTGTGGGTCCACTCTGACCACCAGCCCCACCACCCAGGGACCCACAGGCACGGAATCTGTGCCCGATGCCCACGCACTGCCTGCCAGTCCACGTCACACACGTTCCCTCATCACTGCCATAAACTTGGGCCCAGCAAAAACGCCAGGAAGAAAAACGCTACGGAGCACTTCTGGGCAACAGTAAGCGCACATCCAGGCCACCGATCGGAGGGAACATGTACACCTCGGTGTCGCCCCACCACCAGGAACACGGAGCGGACGGGGTACAGTGGGAAGCCGGGCCCCGGGGGGGACCAGGTTGAGAGAGCTGATAAGAAAATGTCATCTGGCAGGTGCTGACACACGCGTCAGTGAAATGTGTAAGGACGCTGACGCCTCCCGTCCCCCAGGCCCGGGGGCCTGCCCGGAGCCCTGGCCTCAGCTCCCGCCCTAATTGCTGGGACCTCCATGCGGCCCTCGCAGTGCTCGTGAGCAGAGAGCAGCCCTTCCGTTCTGACACTCAGGATGCTAGCGAGTGATGCATGTGCATGTGCGTGTGCAGGTGTGTGTGCATGCGTGCGTGCGTGTCTAAGTCCAAATGCAAACGGGAAATGTGGGTCAGAGGGTGGAAACTTCTGGAAGCACCAACTCCCAGCTACAGCTCAAATGAGTCCCAATCACGAATGCACCGCCCTCCTCTGCAAACTCTCAGAGAAGCCCCCGCACAGGGACCAGACCTGCCATCGGGGTCAGCGGTTTGTGCCAGAGAAAGGGGGGGCAGACGGTGTCCCCTGTATTGGAACCTACAAGGAAGGTTCGAAAACCCTCTGACATGCATCTGACGGTCGAAGCTGATGTCCGGGTTCTGAAGGAGGAGCCACAATGCAGCGGACGCCTCTAATTCGGATATTCAGGATGTCGTCATGAATTAACACTAATTCAGTTCAGTCCGGGTCCTTCTTCTCCTCCCCTCCCGCCCCCAGATCCGTTCACCAGACCCCGTGCCGGCATGGGACGCAGGCACCTAAATATAAACAAAGGGAGAGCCCGCGCCCGGCCTGCTGGGAGGCGCCTCTCCCCTCGGGCCTGTTTCCACGCAGCCCCTCCTCACTGCCCTGGTCAGCTCTCATTCCCGCTTAGCCATGGCTTCTCCAGGAAACCTGCCCAGACCAGTTCCTGCCTCCACCCGCCGCCTCCACAGTGGTTGAGCAGTGCTCCCCGTGCAGACCAGACCGCCCCCCCATCGCCAGTCGGCTTCGCTGAAATCACGCCTGGGTCTCCCCCTCCCCACACCCAGGAGCTCCCTGAGACAGAGGCGATGCCTTCATCCCTGAGGTGTCTCCTCAGCACCAGCCTAGCCCCTGGCGCTGAGATGTGCCCACATCCCTGATGAATGCAGCAACACACACCCTCTGGAGCCAGAGAGGCCGATGAGCTGCACCGGCAGATAGGTGGATGTGTGCAAACCTCACCTCCTTCCACCGCCCCCCCACACCTGCAGCCTGGACACTGGTAGGCCTGACCACCCCATTGCCCCCCCGCCCAGCTGCAGGCCGGGCCCCCAGGCTGCAGGGGAAAGCCGCTGCATCCAGCTCGGCAGCCTCCCGGACCGCTGATGAATGGGCAGCAGGCCCCCCGGCATCTCATTCCGCACCCAGCTGCAATGAGCCGTGCCGCACGGCCGTGCGGGACAGAAGGCGGGGAGCAGGCTGCGCATACAGAACAGCCCGCCGCTCCTCCCGCACCATCAGTCTCCGGGCGTCACCCGCCGCTGACCCCCGCCCAGGAGGGGATTTCTCTGCTGTCCATTTCTCATTTCCAATTACCCCCGGCGCCACCGCACCGACCACCTGTGAGTTATTTGATGTTTTGGAGAGGAGAGTAAACAATCTAAAAAATCAGCAGAACTTCGGGGACCGATAAATTCTGAGGAAGTTATTTTCAGAGTGAGGAACGCTGATTCATGTGGCTTCCAGAGATTAATTTAGGCTGCGTGGGTGTTTTTTTTTTTTTCTCTCTCTCTCTCTCTCTCATTAATAGAAGGTAAGCCTCCTGGAAAGATCACATTTTCGTTCCCCGCAGCAACTGTCAGGGGGGGACCCCAGGCCCACAGCCCATCTTGGAAATGTGTCCCCAAAAGATAGTCCTGGAGCAGACACCGCTGGCGACGCACCGGGTGAGCAAGGCGGCGCGTGGCTGGGGACACACGGATGCTTCCGTGCGGGAAGGCAGCCTCCGGCTGCTGGTGCGGCCCAGGGAGACGCGGAGCCTCACCAGCCCCGTAGAAAGACCTGGAAACATGGAGCAGCCAGCAGCCCCACCTGCCTTTCCCCGTCCCACGTGGACCCCCGGGGAGGAGGTCTGACCGGGCGGCTCCAGGTGGTCCCCAAAGGCCCCTCCTCCTCTCTGCTGTTCAACAGCTCCACCACGGTGTCCTCCGCAGATGGGCTTTTGCTGCATTTGTTCTGTTTGGGGCCCAGGTTCATTTTCTTTCTTTTCTTTTTAAACATATCTTATTGATTTTTTTACAGAGAGGAAGGGAGAGAGATAGTCAGAAACATCGATGAGAGAGAGACATCGATCAGCCGCCTCCTGCACACCCCTCACTGGGGATGTGTCTGCAACCAGGATACATGCCCCTGACCGGAATGGAACCTGGGACCCTTCAGTCCGCAGGCCGATGCTCTATCCACTGAGCCACACCGGTTTCGGCCCAGGTTCGTTGCCAATAGGAGGGCACTGTCTTGTCCGTGCCTCCAGCCACGCGCCTTTCACGCACGCTCCTCGCTCGCTTCTCCTCTGCGACTCCAGTTAGATGCGTGTTGGACCTTCCCCCCCCCACATTTTCCACCCACACTCCCCTGAGCAACGGCCTGGACGAGCCCCTCCAATTCCCCGATGGCTGGCCAACCCTTTCTTAGCAGAGCACTACCCCATGCATCCGGAGGTGGGGTGCAGGGGGCCCTCTTTTTCTTCACTTTCAAATACTCCACATTCTGCGACTGTTCTGAGCGGCAGCTCTGGCCCACGCCACGACCGGGACAAGGCAAGGCCACGCTCCGGAGACCGGGGTGGCGCAGAAGCGTGGATCCACCTGCTGTGTGGCCTGGCCGGCCCCTTCCCCTCCCGCTCTGCGTGTCTGGGGACACAGGTAGGAAGGGCTGCTTCCCGGGGCTGAGGGGCAGACTAACCGCTCCCCGGACAGCAGCAGTCACTGTTGATGTTAACAACGATCAGAGAAATAAATCGCCGGCCTGGGCTCAGCCCCCCGCTTTACGCAGACACGGAATGCGGGCTTCTGTTAGAGTCGAGGATCCAAACGCATCTCCCCGTTTCTCTCCCACTCGCAATGGGTGAGGCCTGTGAAACCGCTGTGCTGAAGTGGAACTGACATAAAATAACTGGGTATATCTGCTGTGTGCAACCGACCGACTCCGACAGTTGTCTACACCTGGGAAAGCATCGCCACGTCAAGAAGGTGAACTCATCCGTCATCCCCAAATTTCCCCCGAGCCCCGTCATCCTCCCCCGCTTCCTGCCTCGGCGCACTCTGTCCAATCGGGGATGGCGGGGGGTTATAACACAGGATCTAATGAGAATGAAGGGAAGAGAGGGCGGGAGGGAGAGGGACAGAGCGGGAGAGAGGACGCAGGAGAGCGTGCGGCTGGTGCCACGTCGGGCCGCGGAGACAGGCGCGGAGCAGGCAGGGGGGGCACGAGGCGAGGACCGGCGGCACATCTGTCCGCTCCCCCCTGAGCTGGAGGAGGTGCCCACGTCTCCGTGGCTCGTGCCGCCTGCTCAGGGGTTGGGGGGGGAGGCTCCAGCTCAGCGGGGACCCCGGCCACTGGGCCCCACGCACCGCCCCATTCGTCACTGTCAGGGCCCTGCTGGAGCACCATTCATCACGCCGGTCAGAACCGCCCGTGGAAGCGGACTGATTCCACCACCACGCCAGGCGTCCTGAGGGGCTTCTCAAGTCGTCCTGCGCCTGTCTGGTCCGCCTCGGCCAGGCCTGTCTGGTCCGCCTCTGCCAGGCCTGTGGACTGCACCCCAGCCAGATCACGGAGAAGGGTCAGGAGCAGAGAGGGAGCCCTGGCCGGCTTGCTCAGTGGTTAGAGCGTCAGCCTGCAGAGTGAAGGGTCCAGGGTTTGATTCTGGGCAAGGGCACGCACCTGGGTTGCAGGTTTGAGCTCAGTCCTGGTCTGGGTGCGTGTAGAGGCAACCAACCAGTACTGTATGTCTCTCTCACATCAATGTTTCTCTCTCCTCCTCCTCTCCCTCCTCCTCCCCGTCCTCCCCTTCCTCTTCCTCCTCCTTCCTCTCACTCTCTCTATAAATCACTGGGAAATATCCTCGAAAGGATTAACGAAACAAATAAAAAAGGACCGAGAGGGAGTGGGCCGGTGAGGCCCAGGCCTCTGCAGGATGCAACAAGCTCGGCCTGAGCGAGGAATCGCAGGGGCTGGTCCAGGGCGGGCAGCTCAGGCCAGAGCAGACGGCGCCCGGCCCTGCCCACAGCCTGAGAGAGCGAGGGCCCAGCCGGGTCCCGGCGGAGGAGGACAGGAGGACGCCAGCTGCTTCCTGCTGGGACAGCCGCCCAGAGCCAGAGCTGGAGCAGACACCCTGAGGCCGGGGCACAGACCTTTCTGCTGGTGCCCAGGCTGCCTCCCTGACCCGAGCTGGCAGCAGAGCCCGCACCGGCTCGGGCTGGCTCCTCTCGGGTAACGTGACGCTGGCAGGATGGCAGCTAGAAGCTTCCCCGGTCGGGAAGAGGAAGGATGGGCCTTCAAACCCAGAATGACTCTCAAAATGGCTTTGACCCCAAGGGCGGGAAGTACCTCTACCCTCCGGCGTGCACGCCTGGGATTGCCACGGCCACCTGGCCGGAGGAGGTGGCGGCCACTGCCTGTTACTGAGACGGTATTGTCAGCGTTGGAAAGACACCCCTAAAAGCAGCTCCCCTCCGAGCTGGCTGTGTGTCTGCATAAGGGCTGGGGGAGGGTTTCAGGAGAGAAGATGTTCTAAACCCACCGTGGTCCCCAGATGGGCGAGTGCTGCCGATGCTCACCGCCCCCTGCTCTTTCCGGGATAAAGGGGTGACAAACCGGTGCCCCTCCTCGGCAGAGCCAGGGACAGACACGCAGGCTGGCCGGTATTTCCTGTCCCCTTCAGGGGCCTCAGTCACCGCCTCCGCATGTTTCTTGTTAAGCCTCTCGGTGCCCTTTAAGAAGTGTGCGCAGCCCGGCCAGCAGGGCTCTGCCATCGACCTAGGAACCAGGAGGTCCTGGTTTGGTTCCCGGTCAGGGCACAGGCCCGGGTTGTGGGCTCAGTCACTAGTGTGGGGCGTGCAGGAGGCAGCCGGTCAGTGATTCTCTCTCCTCACTGACGTTTCTCTCCCTCTCCCTCTCTCTTCCTCTCTGAAGTCAATAAAAATATATTTATAAAAAGTGTGCTCCATGGAGCTGCCTTCTGACCTAGGAGCCGAGAGAGGTCCATGCCCCAGCTCCACCTGGGTGACCTGGTCGTGAGTCCTGACCCTTCAGTACCGCACAGACCAGAAGGTGTGGTCAGAGTCTGTGGAAACCACAGGGGGACGCAGGGATCCTCCACACAGGACGCCCCCAAGACTGCCCCTGAAGTCACAGCAGGAAAGCAAACCCAGCCCAACCCGAGGACCAGCTGCACCCGTTCCCCCCCAGATCCCCTCAGGGGAGCAGCACGGTCAGGACCCTCCTCTGCTCTTCCGGGGAGGTGACGTGAACGACGCACAGAGGGCAGCAGGGGCCGGGCTGGGCACCAACCACGCAGACCCACACTCTGGGCATCGACCAAACAGACCCACGCTCTGACACCGCACACTCACTCCTGAGGCTCATCCTCAGGACGCTGACCCGCATTAGGGGGTCCAGGAAGGAGGCAGCGAAGAAAAGGGAATCATCCGTGAACATCCTTCGGGCCACCATGGCACGGCCTGCTTTCCCGTCCTCTCTGCCTCTGAAGAACCAAGATCAAACAGTCTCTCCGACCCTACGGGCACGAACTCCAAGTTCAAGCTGACACAGTGGGCGCCGACAGAACCGCTGAGGGAGCGAGCGCACTCACAAGCGGAGTTCATGTTTCACCGGCAGCTCCTCCCAGCGTGTGCGTGTGCATGTGCATGTGCGTGTGTGTGTACATGTGTGTGCGTGTGCGGGTCAGCTCACACAGCCACAAAACCAGTCTCAGACCGGGAAGACTCCACACACACCACCTGCTCCCGCGTCCGCGTCCACAAGTGTGTGCAAAACAAGTGAAGAAAGCACAGCACAGCACAGCAAGGTCACACGCTGGACCGTGGAGCCAGACCACAGCCAGGCCAAGCCGGTTCCTTCTGTGGCTGGGCCTTACCCTGGGAGGGAGGGGGTGCCGAGGAGGGAAACCACACGGACCCGGGCCTGGGGCACCTCCCGGGAGGGCGGCCTTCTTCTGCCCTGAGCGGCTGAGGGCACCTGGCGGGCACAGGCAGGAAGGTGAGACAGGCCCTGCGCGCGGCCCGGGAGAGGCCACAGCAGAGACAGGGCGGTGCGGGCTGGAGAGAGTCCCCGCTAGCAGGTCGCCTTCCTGTCCTCCGTCTCACCTCCTGACACAATGCGGAGGGACGGTCATTGCTTTCAGTTCAGGAAATGGACGGCTATGTTCATTAGAGACTTTTTACAACAGAGCGGCGGCCAGAGCTTTATCACGTTAACTTCATGCCCCTCGCTGCGGCTCACTCCTCTGTCGAGCCCACTGCTGAGTGCCCACTGCCCACACGGATGGCACGTGAGCCCGTCTCCTGCTCTAGGCACACAGGCCACAGAAAGGGGGTGGGGTTCGCCACGAGAAAGGTGCACCTGCAGCGAGAAGGGAGCGGACCCAGGCCCGAGAGGAACCCCACTGGGTGAGCTCGGAGGCCTCGGCTGAGGGGAGGGCGCTGTGCCATACCCGATTGTGGTGGCGGTCACGTGTTACGGTTCACAGAACTGCACACCCCGGAAAGCCAACTTGACGGCAGGGTCCTTTAAAGGGGCATTTTTTTTAAGTTGCAGAAACGCCACCAGGTGCCTTCAGAGGCTGGCAGAGCAGCGAGGCCCCAGCGGCAGCCACCTGGTCAGCCCAGAGGTGGCAGGACGGGAAGGCGGGGAGCCCCCCGACACCCCAGGCTCGCTGGACGGCGAGTGAGCACGCAGAGGAGCTCAGGGCACGCTGCGGGCACCCAGCTGTTAACGCATCACCTGTCCCTGCCCCCGCCCCACTCAGAGAGGAGCAGTCACTGTGCCCTGAGGACAGGCCACTGTGCAATCACGGGGACAGGGTGAGAGGGTGCGGGGGGGGGCAAAGGGGGAGACCTCTGAAGACCAGAAATCTCGAAACCGCCCAGTGCCAGTCGGTCTAGCCAAACCCAGGGTGGTGCAAGGAGCAGAAATCCCCCATCCCGGCATCTGTCCTGAGAGCGATCCCATCCTCTGCCTTCACTTGGAATAGCGGGGCCAGAGGCCACCGGAGCTGGGGAAACACACAGCCCAGCCCGTGGGGGCCTTTGTGGGTCTGAAAACCACAGGGACACGTTCCGTCCTGAGCTCCCTGCCGCTCGCCCCTGGGTGCCCGGGACTCACACTGTCCACCGGCCCAGAGGTCACTGTCTGCACGACCCCGAGGGTCCCAGATCCCACCGAGCGTGTGGAAGCTGGAGATGGCACCACAGGGGAGTCGAACGCTGAGCTACGGGAAGGCACTGGGAGCTGGGGCCGGGGACTCCTCACACCGGGCCGCACTGCACTGCAATGGCGGGCAGCTGGGCACTGCGTCCTGCAGGGGCCGGTGAGGGACAGAGGCCGGTCCCTGCAGCCGCCCTGCCCGGACAGCAGGAAGGCGAGAGCGGAGCGCCTGCGCCGGGAGCCAGCCAGCCGAGCTCACACTTCGCCGGTCTGGGCCGGGAGGGACCTGCCTCCGGCTTGTTCGCAGCTGACAGTCCCAGCCCCCTGGGGCCTGCTGCCTATTTATAGCTTCACACCCCAAACACAAACTGTTATTTGCAGCTTTTCCCAGCCTGGCCCGAGGCTGGCTCAGGCGGGCTCCCATATGTGCAGACACTGAGCAGGGAGCGGGGGCCAGGCCAGGGCTGGTGGGTGCAGACACTGAGCGGGAACTTGGGGTGCAGCCAGAGCTGGAGGGGGTCCCCCCAGGACGCCAGGGCCTGGAAGCACAGCCAGCCCTCACCTGCCCCAGGCTGACTGGGTCGGACCTCCCCGCAGGCCCTGTCCCTCCCCGGGGGGCAGACCCTCGGAACCGCAGGAGGCGGCTCCCTCCCAGGCCTGTCTATTTTGAGAGCGTATTTTTAGGACAAACCGCTGTGCCCGGCTCCTCTGCTCCCGGACCAGGCCCGGCCTGTGGTGCCGGCTCCCCGCCTCCTCACCTTGAGCTTGGAGGATGCGCTCAGGCCTGTCCGTGGTCTGAGCTCAGACTGAGGAGCCTGCAGGGGGCAGGCTGATGGGGGGTCAGGGCCTGGGGGAGCAGAGGCGAGTGGTGGAGGGCAATCCTGCGGCTCCTGGAAGTGGGCGCTGGAGAGGTTCCCCGTCCTCTCCACCAGCACCACGGAGACCCAGACCCCCGGGGGCCCAGCCCCCACTGGCCCAGCTGCTGGCCCGCCTGCCTCCCGCTGCCTGCAGCCAGGACCGGCACACACGCTCGCTGCATGAGGTGACAGTGCCTGACGGTCACTGTGAAGGAGGACATGCATCAGGGAACTGCTTAGCTCCCACGGCTTCCCTGAGGCGGGGAGGCTGCTGGCGCTTCCGTGCGAAAAGCCAGGGTCTCTGGGAGCCTCTGTCTTGGTTCTCTCCTCCCGGCAGCGCCGAGGCCTGGTGACCGCGCCTGGGATGGGACCCCAGCTGTGGTCCTCCCTGCCCATCACCTAACCCCCGGCCCCGCCTCCATCTCCTGGCCCCGTCCATCCTGCCTGTATCCTCTCCCCCCTTCTCCCCCCCGACCTCGGCTCACACTCTCACACAAGCTGAGCAGGCCCCGCTTTGCTCAGACCCGGCCACACCCCCATTTCCCAGTTTTAAGGCAACTGACTTCGGCCTCCAGGCAAACCAGGCTCAGCCACACCTCACTCCCAACAAAAACCAGACGATGCAGTTCACCAACCGGCCAGGGACTCAGCAGAGACTCCCCAAGAAGAGGCGCCAACGGCCGACAAGCCGGTGAGAAGATGCTTAGCCTCGCTCATCGTTAGGGAAATGCAGGTCCAAACCCCGCGAGACACCACCCCACACCCGGACAGACAGCCAGAGTTCCCTACTGGTGGCGAAGATGGTGACACGGGGCAACGGCTGGGAGCACACTGAGGCCATTTCTGGAGAAATTCAACGAGACCACCACCTGACCCCCCCCCAAAACCCCACTTCCGGTGTACAGACTCCCAAGGTCTTGAGAGCAGGGATGTGAACGGGTATTTGTAGGGAAATGTTCGCAGCAACATCGCTCACAACGGCCGCAGGCAGAAATAACCTGCATGAGGGTCCGGCAAGGGACGGATGCTGACCAACACGCGTGTGAATGGGAGGGAGTGTCACTCGGCCTGACAAGGAAGGACGGTCTGCACCTGCTGCAGCACGGAGGGACCTGGGGACACGGTGCCCAGGGAAACAGGCGGACGGAAGAGGCAAATACAGTGTGACCCGTGCACAGGTGGTTCCTGGAATAGACAAGGTCACAGAGACAGGAAGTGGAAGCGTGGGTGCCTGGGCCGGGGACCGAGAAATGGGGGTTACTGCTCAGAGGGAGCAGTTTCTGGAGGTGGGTGGGGGAGGTGCCTCACACACTGAGCTGTGCACCAGACACGTGAGGAGGCAGACTTGGCGTCGGGGATATGACGCCACAAGTTGCTAAAACAGACAACTCCATTTCCGGGCCCACCTCAGAGCGGGGCCCGCCGGGAGGCACCATGCCCAAGGGGGTCCTGACGCGCCCCGCACAGGATCTGCTTCCTGCTGGGATGCTCACTCTTCGGGGAGGGGGGGGGAGGTGAAGGCCAGCCAGCCATCAACTCAACAACCCGCTCAAACATCCGCCAGGCACCTGCGCTGTGCGCCCGTGACCGGGCACTGGGGACACCGGGATGGGAACGACCAGCGTCCCTGGACTCACGGGACTGGCGCTCTGACGGGGACAAAGGAAACACACAGGTGTCGCCTGCGGCCTGTGAGCTGTGACGAGGCCGGGGAGAGGAGTAAGGCGGCGGGTGGGGAGGGATGACTGTCTCCAGGGCCTGGAAAGGCCTGGAGAGCATGGTTGGGGTGGCGCTGGGTGGCGGCCGCGGTGTGGGGTTCTGGGGATGACAGGGTGTCAGCCGTCGCGGGTGGGGGGGGCGGCATGCTGGCACTCTCTCCCAGGCCCACGGGAAACAGCAGGACAGACGCGAGTGGGGGAGGTCAGAGGGAGTGTTTAATTTCATTTTCTTCTTTACAACTCCCTACACTTCCACATTTCTGTGTTACTCTTTAAATGTTTGGGTTTTTTGTGGTAAAGTCTGCAGAGCATACAATTTCCATCCTAACCATTTCTTCTTCCTTTTTAATTTTTTGTGTTACTCCTCACCAGAGGATATTTTCCCATTGATTTTTAGAGAGAATGGAAGTGGGGGGAGGGACATCGATGTGAGAGAGAGACATCGATTGGTTGCCTCTCACACAGGCCCAACCAGGGTGCGGTCTGTGCCCTTGACTGGACTCAAACCCGGAACCCTCAGTCTGAAGGCTGGCACTCCGTGCACTGAGCCAAACCGGCCGGGGCCCATCCTAACCCTCCTCCGTTCAGGGAAGTAAGCCACGCCCACTCCAGGCAACCACAGTGCCATCTCCTCATCTTCTGCAAACTGAGCCCCTTCCCACTGAACTGGCTCCCCTCCTCCCCTCCCAGCCCGGGCCCCCCTGCTTCCGGTCCCTACAAATGTGACTCCCGAGCCCTCGGACAAGGGACTCAGGCTGTCTGCCTGTGACTGCTGCTCTCCCCACGCACTGTCCTCCAGGCTGGCCCATGTGGCAGTGTGTGTCCGACTGTCCTTCCTTTGCCAGACTGTCTGTCCCACCCTGTGGATCTCCCGCGGTTTCTGACCCCTCCCTCCCTCTGTGGCCCCCTCGGCTCTCCCCGCCTCTGGGCTTTGTGGATGACGCTGCTATGGGCAGGGGGCAGGGGTGGCCTCCGAGCCGCTGTCAGTTCTTGCGCGGGCGGACCGGACAGGGGTGGCTGGGTCCCAGGGAGGCCCCGTTTTAATTTTCTGGGAACGGTCATCTGTTTCCCTCAGTGGCTGCACCCTCTTACACTCCAACAGTGCACAAGGATCCCCATTCCTCCTCATTAAAAGGGACGTTTTTAAGATGAGAGAGACCGTGGCAGGGAGCACACGGAGGCGGAGGGGGAAGGGACAGGCCCTCCACCCCAGTCCTCTAAGGCAGAGGGCTGCCTCACTGTTAGCGACCCTGCACACAGGGCTGTGCCTCCAAACCTGGGGTGAGGCCCATCTGCATCCTCACAAAGCTCCCTGTAAAGGCAACCACCTGCAGCATGGCAGGAAGGGGAAGGGGGAGGGGAGGGGAGAGGGAGAGGTGGGAGGGGAGAGGCCAGGGCAGGGGAAGGCAGGTTTCAGGTGACGGGTTTATCTCCCAGCTACCTTGCTTCCCCCCACCTCCTCTCTCTCTTTCTCTCTCTCTCTCTCTGACTCTGGCCTGTCCCTGCAGACAGACCAGTTTATGCCCCAGCCCCCAGCCAGCCCCACTGGGCCCTGGGACATGAGGTTAGAACGTGCCCACCTGGTCCCCGGTCCAGGGTCTCTAGGGAGGGTACTGGGGTCCACACCCCGCCCCTCCTCCTCCCAGGACCCACTGGCCTGGCCAGGCCTCCCACCCCATCCTGTTCACATCAGTTAAAACCAGAACCAACGGCCACAGGACTGCCCTTCGGCGGGCGCTCTGGGCCAGAGCTCTGTCCCCACCACCCGCTGTCACCACGGGCCCGCGCACACCTTGGAGGACACCTCGGCAGTGGCGGCACCCTTTGTCCCCCCATTCCTGCCCGCTGCTTCCCTGCGCTGCCCCCAGCTCTCTCCTGAGCCCCACGTGCGCCCTAAGTAGTGTCGCTGGCGGGAACCTGAGGCTCCGGACAGGAGTAAAGGTCATGGAAACGCCTGGCCATGTGCTGCGTGTCTGAGCCTAACAGTGTGCGTCAATGTAATTGAAAATGGGGAAAATATTTTCATGGAAATAAAAAGATAGTGTGCTGGCGCCCGCTTTTTAAAAAATTCCTTTTCCACATCCTTCCTCATCTGGACTCCAAACAGCACCGACCACAGGCCAAGCTCCCAGCACTGAGGGCAGCTCCCGGGGGCGGAGGGACCTCTCTCCACCCCTCCCCCACCAGGAGCGGTGCCACCTGCCTCCCTTTGCCCCTCAGTGCCCGTCCGCACACCGCTCTGTGCGGGCTCCTGCAGGGCGCTGTCCCCAGGCCTCATAAACTCACTTTCCAGGTCGATTCAAGGAATACCCACCCAGGGCCATGATATGCGAGGGCCTCGTGGGGAGGGAGGTGGGTGAGAGCTGCAGGCAGATGGCACCCCGAGTCCCACCTGGGGGTCACAGAAGGCGCCTGCGGAGCTTGCACCAGTCCCGGGGGAAGTGGGACCACCCCGGGCGCCTGTCTCCCAGCGGAACCGGGCCTCCTCGGGCTCCCTTCCTCGGCAAAACCAGGGGCCCTGGCACCAACCTATACCGGGCAGAGGTCCCCGTTTTCAGACCCCTGACCGCCTGACTTCCTTCCGTGAGGCCGCGCGGTCATTCGGAGCCGATTCCACGAAACGTTCCCCTCCCCGCTGCTCTGAGCCACGCTGACAGCTGGGGGGCGGGAGGCAGCCCTGTCTCCTGATCACACCCCGTGCACTCAGCTCCACGGAGGACCTGTGACTGGGGCCCCAGAGCTGGTCTGGTTTCTCCAATCAACTAACGATGCACACACACACACACACACACACACACAGACACAGACACACACACACATACACACACACCGCCAGGGCCCACGCGGCTCCGGCAGGGCCAGCCAGGACGGTGTGACGGATGCGGCTTCACCTGGCTTCCCTCCGCCGCCGCGGAAAGAGCGAGCGCGGGTATGGCCACCCAGGTGCTGGCCGAAGCATCGGGGACTGAAGCGAAGTGAATAAACGAGTCCTCCATCAGAACCACACACTAAACCCTTCGCAGTGCAGGAGGAAGGGGAGGGGGGAGCGGGGTGGGAGGGAAAGAGGGAGCCGGGCAGGTGGCCGACATGGCAGGTGCGCAGTCCTTGACAGGTGACCGAGCTCGGTCATGGCCCGCGCCCAGCACCCGCCGCCAAGCACGTCCTCCCAACGCTCAGCTGGGCCGGGAGAAGGTCGCCCCGCCTCCCCGCTGCCTGGGTGGGGGAGCCTCCTCTCCCTCCTCGCATTGCCCGGGGCCTGTGATTCTGAAGGGAGCGCAGGGTTCGGTTCGGTTCCGTTGACTCTTCATCAATGAACAATGACAGGAACAAAGCCCACCCCCGTCAATGTCAATGCAACAGGCTTCCTCCAGCTGCGGCCGCCGCTCAGCCCTCCACTCACTGCTCTCCTCTTTCTGCTTTTCGGCACGTGCCGGAATTTCTGTCATCAGCACGTGTTCATTTACAACGGGAGCAAGTACACTCTCTCCTTACACATCTCCTCGCTCAGCAGATCTCACCACCCAGGGTTGCAAGGACAGAGACTCAGAAGACATCCCATTGCCCCAAGCGAGACTGGACTCGGCGCTGGACAGTCCCCAAACCCGCGTCCCCAAAGCCAGTCCCAGTCTTCCGCCAAGTCCCGCTCAGCCACTCTGGACAGCGCTGGCGATGGAGGGAGGAAGGAGAAAACAGAGGAGGAAGGAGGAGGGCGAGAACGCGCTGGATTAGCTCCCTGATGGGCTAGCTGGCCGTTTTCCGGGATGCTGACTCGGGACCCCTGGGAAGGACCCCCCTCCGCTTTGCCAGGAGCCATCAGCTGGCACCTGGCACCGGTCAGGTCTCAGCGAATGGAGCGCCTGTCCGGAGCTCCGGCCTGCGTGTAGCCTGGCGAGCCAGAAGCCCGGCAAGGCTGGCATCTCAGGCTCTCTCGGTGGGAAAGGGCAGTGTGGCCAGCGGCTCCAGGCCCATCCAGTGAAGGTGGGCACATGCGCCCCACACTCTCCTGCAACTCGCTGGAAAGTTAAAACTGTCAAACTCAAAAAAAAAAAAAAAACGGAAACTAAACTGTGGTGCCAGAAGTCAAGGAAGTGATTGCCCAGAGAAGAGGCATCACAAAGAGGGAGACCCCAAAGGCGCCGCATGGTATACCCCAATCACATGGCTCCCGAACATCCGCATACCGCAGTCTTGCTCACCCACCTGGCTGTGAATGTGCTAGACATCGTGAGGAAGAGTGACAGTTTTGTTGACAGGCAAACATGCACACATTTCTGAGGGCTCCCCGGGACCCTGAGGACATTCCAGCAGTAGGAGGGGCCACCAGAGCCTGCCCGGCTGACAGCCTCCCGGCCCGGCCCCATTCCGGTTCCCTGACCCCAGTTCTACAGCCGGGGTCCCCGCTGCCTCATCAGGAAGTCCAAGGGCAACCGGTGCCAACTCCCCGTTTACAAAACCAGAAACGACTGGCCTCTCTCTCGGTAACACTCTCTCCCCAGACAGACCGCCGCTCACCGTTAACTGGACGGCGGACTCTGCTTCGGAAAGCGCTGCACCCAGAAAAGAATGCAGTGCCCAGCACGCTCCCCCTTTCTACGCATGTCGGGCTCCCTTTATTTCAGAGAACACCGGACTGGGTCCTTCTTGTCTCAAACCACCTCCAAAGAGCTAACACTTCAATGTGGACAGCACCTTCGAGGGGCACAGCCGGCCCTTAGGAGAGTTAATTTACAAAATAAAAATAATGCGATGGATAGTCTCGTGTTGGACGGGCGAAGACAGGCTCTGACTCCCGCTCACGGCGTCTCTGCCTCCGAGCACATGGCAGACCCTCCTGTGAGGCCGAGGTGGCCCACCATCCCTCCCCACCGCGGCGCTGCGGGCACTCTTGCCAGGATGTGAAGAGTGAGACAATCGCTCTCCAACCAAGCACCTGTGTGGCTCCCGAGCGAGGGGTGATGTCAAACCGCAGACATTGAGAAGCCCCCCGTTACTTAGTGATGGGGCCCCCGACCCCAGCGAACCCCCAGAGCTCCTCTGCCTCAGGCAGTGGCTGACCCTGCAGAGCTGGGTCTCCTGCCCTCGTTCCCGCGGGCACACGCTGACCAGTTACTGTGCCCGGAATGAATCCCCACCTCCTTCCCGGCCCCGCCCGTCACCAGCATGCTCTGGCCGGACAAAGTCAAAGCACCGAATTCATGACTATTACCAGCCACCTGTGCCCCCTGAACCCCCATTCAGAAAGCAGGCGGTGGGGGGAGCAGTGCTCTAAGTATTTCTGCCCCACCCCTCCATTAGAGAGACCAGCGGTTCACCTGTCCCCCCAGAGGCACCTGTCCACGTGTATTGTCACACTTTCTACTGTCACAGTTGGAGACAGACGCCACTGGCATCCGGTGGGCGAGGCCAGGGATGTGCCAAGTAGCTCCACGGCCCCGCAGCCCCGCGCAGAGCCATCCCGCAAATATGTCAGCACTGCCCAGGCTGAGGCACCCCGGCCAGACAGGCACCCCGGCCAGACCGGCCACAGCCATCGCCAGTCTCTAGCGTGGCCTTCAAGAAACTGCCACGCCGTGTCTGTTTTGTCCTCTGTGGCGAGTGCTGAGGGTTACAGTTCGGGGGGCACTGAGGAAGAAACTGTGAAATCCTCAGGCTGAGGCTCGACCGCCGGCACTCCCCCTCCAGGACCCTGGCCCGGGCAGCCCAGCCCCCGGGTCAGTGGGCAGCCTGCAAGGCCCCGCATGCCATCCCGGCGAATCAGCGGGACCCTGGAGGCTGGACAGGACAGCCGGGGATTCACTATTGAATAGCTAAGCTTGCAAAGTAGGAAATAACAGAGGCTGGCACCCAGAGGGAGGCCCCTGTGGGAACCCCCTTCACGCGCCTCGTCGTTCAGGGTTCCTGTTCAAGGTTCGGGTTCTGGAGGAAGCCACATGCAAATGAAAAGAGGGACTAGAAAAGTATTAATTTGGGAATATTGGGGGGCCAGAAGGGAGCCTTCCTCTAGTGAGAGCCTTCCTCTACACGCTGCTCTGACCTGGCTACCCCTTTTATGGAGACTCTGGGACACACCCACAGCCTTTAGGCAGGAAATGCCAATGACAGAAATTCACAGGAGACAAACAGAGGTGGAGGCCACTTCAGCGAGCCATATCTCCACTCACAGTGAGTGGTCAGAGCGATTCAGGCTGTTGACCAGCCTTCCGGGCTGCCTGTCCACATCTCTCCATTAGTGAGACCATGTTCGCTTTCCAGCAGGCCCCCCACAGGGTGGCAGGGCCCTGTCCTCAGCCCTCCCCATGGGCACCCCCTCCATGGCTTGAGAGGGTCACGCATAGTACTTTCTGAACCCCCACAAGTCCAACACGGAGAGGCACGCTGACGTCTGTGCAAGGAGTGCGATCCAGACAGACACGAAGGTTTGTGGGAGAACCAGCCAGCCCGCCCACTACAAGGCGCCTTTCTGCCCTCCGAGGCCTCACCTGAGGCTGCGCCATTCCATCACTATCGCCATCTACCATGTGGGGGGTCTCCTGACCCCAGCCCGTGTGCTAGCTGCTTCACCTTGCTGAGCGTGGAGAGCCTGCACAGGCTCAGAGCCCCACCTGGGGTTCAGCACCAGGGACAGAGGCACCAACTCTAAGGCCCTAAGTTGGCCGCAAGCTAACGTGAGGATACTGTTAGGAGCAAGAAGCCAGGGACGCCCTTGTCCTTGCTCTGGTTGGCAGCCACGCTGGTGGCCTGGCACTGGCTTGGCGACCACATTTGGGAGCAGTTTCGAACCAGCTCACTCAGAGGAGGGGGAGGATGGAGAAGAACCAACATCAAGTCCTGGGAGTGATGGAGATGGGACATGTGCGTGTCCGAGTCGCCTTGGAGGCCATGTGTATTGTCCATCCTGGACAAGAGGGGCTCAGGCACCCTCTGCGGCCCGGAGGACTGACGCACATCTGAGGGGAAGGATCCGGCTCCTGGCCACCTCGAGCTCTCAGAGGTGACAGCGGTCAATGTGCCAAGTGCCGAGCTCTCCACCCTTGAGAGCGTTCAAGCTCAGGATGGACGAAGGGAGGGATTCAGGCAGAGGGAGGGCACCAATGCCATCTCCTCAGAGGGAAACCTGCACTGAGGGCCCTGTGCCAGGCGCTGGGAGGCAGCCACCCCAGGCCAGTCCGGGAGCTGAGCGTCAGGGTGACGAGGTCGTGGGGAGTGTTGCAAGGACATGCGTTTTCTTGGTAATTAAGAACTTCCGGTGAAACTCTACAGTCCCACCCTCCCCTGCCCCCCCCCCACAACACACACACACACACACTAACGCTCCAATATTCAGGTCCTGGAAGAAATCACAAATGCAACAACAGATGAACTGTAAATATTTAATCGTGGGGTTTCCTAGCAGCGTGGGATCTGTGCTCCTCAGCTGAGTAACGAGTGGCTTATAAAACAGTCTGAGCCCAATGAGAGCTGTCCCCTCCAAAGTCCCTTCCTGCCAAAGACAAGGGGATCCCGTGACAACATGCCTGTGGCTGTCACCGTCTCTCTCAGGGCCAGACCTGACCACGTGGCACTAGGAGCTGCGAGCAGGGCAAAAGGAGAGGCAGGAATGGGGGAGGTTGACGGCGGGGGCGGGGCGGGTATAGTGGGAGGGTAAGTGGAGACACTGAGTTTCAGAGTAAACACATGCGGTGGACGATCCAACACCCAAGGCCGGACCCAGAGAAACCGCCTGGCCCAGCCCCTGGGGAAGGCCTGCAGCGCCCGCGCCCCCTCCGCTGCCAGCAGGACCAGGAGCTGGTGTGGCCCGCTCCCCAGGACGTGCGGAGGCTTCCCGCCCTCCCACTGCCTACTCTCCGGGTCCCTCCCGAGAGCCACGCTCCTGAAGTCGTCCACGTCCCTCCTCTGCAACTGCCACCGAGCAAGGCCACGAAGCCACCCCCGTGCCAGCAACCTCCAAACGAAGACCTTGGAGACAGAGGAAGGTCACGCAGAGGAGGAGGTCACAGGCACTCAGAGAGGTCACGGGCAGTGCGCTGACAGGGTGCTGGCCCTCACCCCTCAGAGACGCCCTGAGCACGGGTGGTAGCCGTGAGCGGTTCTCAGGTGGCAGGCCTGGAGCTGGGAGGGGAGCCCTCTCCGTGGGCAGCAGGGCTATGGGGACCTCTCCGAGTCCCTGCTGCCTCCGCCCCAGGGTGCCTTCCACCCTGTCTCTGGAGCAGGGACAGGCAAGGACAGGCCCGTGAGCCGCTGCCGGGAGGAGGGGGAGTGGCCACAGGCGGCCCTGAGCGCTCCCCCGAAGCAAGGGACTGTGGCCAGGCTGGCAGCTCTTCGGAAAGAATCTACAGGGTCAGGGTGGCCAGTGTGCGGGCAGGGGCAGCTGGAACCAGAAAATGGCTCCACCCGAGGGGCCGCCCTGTCCCCACCCATTCTCCCAACCTCACCCAGAAAAGCCAAGTGTGGGCCTGGGCACTCTCCCCTCTACCCCCCTTTACCCTCCCCATCAGCACTGCCATCAGGCAGCCCGGCTCCCAGGAAAATAGAACGAGAGGGAGGAGCGCAGCCTCCCTGAGAGCAGGCAGACACCTCGCCTCTGTCCACCCCCAGAATTAACAGACGAGACACCAGAGGAAGTCAAACGAAGCAAATACAGATCCTGCAAGAAGCCAGGGGAGGCACTGGGGACAGAGCAGGGCCAGGCCGTGGGAATCCTGGGCTGGCAGCACGTCAAAGCTCCGAGCAAAGGGCCGAGCTGGGGTTTGAGACGATGGACGAGGTCTGGAGGTGCTGATGGGGCTGCCACATAGTCCCATGAAGGCGCTCAACGCCGCTGAGCTGTCCACGCCAAAACAGCAAGTTTCACCTTTTGTCTGCTTGAACACAACAAAAGGAGAGCGCGCAGAAAGGCAGCTCAGAAACAGTAACGGCGGAAAAGACACGTAGGGTACAGCCACTGATTGGCTTAGCAAAGATTTCTTGAGCATCCACTTCCTCTGAGAGCCAAGCCGGCAGAAGCGCTGTCTCCCTGCCCCTGCGTTCTGGCAGGAGACAGAGCAGGGGTGAGGCAGGGAGATGCAGTGCAGTGGGTGCTGGCGGGGACAGGTGCTCGGGGGCAGGTGCAGAGGGCGGGAGCAGGTCCCAATGGAGCGGTGAGGACAGGTCCCACCGGGGACAGGTCCCGGGAGCCCAGCTCCTCATGGGGACTGGCAAGAAGGGCAGGCAGTGGTGACGAAGTGACCGGCGATGCGTGCAGAGAGCTGGGGACACGTGCCAAGTGCCACGGAGCCCAGGCCTCCCTCTGGACTGGGACGGGAGGATGAAGCCTGCCAGCGGTGCAGCGTTAACATATTTTACTCCTAAAATAAAGAACTCAGTAAGGAGCCAAGGAATAATTCAGTGAGCTGGAGAATCACATCAGGAAACTGTCCTGGAAAGCCTCAAGAGAAGATAAAGAGGGGAAGAAGAGTATTTTTTAATCTATTTTTATTGATTGCAGAGAGGGAGGGAGAGAGAAACATCAATGATGGGAGAGCATCATCGATCGGCTGCCTCCTGCACACCCCACGCTGGGAATCGAGCCTAAAACCCAGGCACGTGCCCTGACCGGGAATGAAACTGTGACCTTCTGGCTCACAGGTCAATGCTCAACCACTGAGCCATACTGGCCAAGCAAAAGTTATTTTTAAACAAACAAATAAAACGGAACTATGGAGAACAGAAGGTCCATAGGCCTGTCAACATCCATATTCTAGGAGGACAGAGACGCAGATGGAGGGAAAATAATGAAGAACTAACAACCAGGAATTTCCCCAAATTAAAAAAGATGTAAAAAACCTCAATGTTAATGATGCATCAAGTGCCCAGGGCTGGACAAGAGAGGCAGGGAAACATTAGATGCTTCTGGAAGGAACAACAACCCAAGAAAATAGAATGATCATGAAAGATAAACACCTCAAAATCTGGGCCACCCCAAAAAACACAGAGGAACAACTGACAGAGCTACAAAAAGAAGTAGATAAATCAAGAAATTTGGTTGGAGACTTGAAATCACCGGACTTAGAAATTGATGGCTCAGCCGAAACAGGTTTGGCTCAGTGGATAGAGAGTTGGCCTGGGGACTGAAGGGTCCCAGGTTCAATTCCAGTCAAGGGCATGTATCTTGGTTTCGGGCACATCTCCAGGAGGAGATGTGCAGGAGGCAGCTGATCGATGTCTCTCTCTCATCGATGTTTCTAACTCTCTATCTCTCTCCCTTCCTCTCTGTAAAAAATCAATGAAACATTTAAAAAAAGAAGAAGAAAGAAAGAAATTGATGGCTCAGACACATCAGAACCTAAAAATGAAGATAATGAAATTTATTGAGGTTGAACTAAAGAGTATCTGGGTAATTCTCCCAACAGAGAACAGACATCTTTGTGAGCATGAGAATCACTCCCAAAAACTAAACATGCATGACGAAAACTAAACATGCACGAGAAAGTTCTGGTAAATGCCAAAGAATCAATACCAAAGAAACCACGTTTGAGAACATAACATGAAACTTTAAAATATTAACAAAAGGGTGCCTGACAAGTCCAAATATTTGGAAACGGAAAAGCATTCTATTGATCCTTGTTAACAGAAAAACCATAAGGGTTTTTTTTTAAATACTTAGAACACCTAGTGAAATCACTGTACATAAAATTACAAAATATACGAGCAGGGATATGTGACCCCTACTCCAGGGAAAAGCAATCAATGGAAACTGGTTCCAGGATGACACGAATGTTAATATTAAGTGAGTGTTTTTATTCCGAGGTGTTGACATCCAGTGGCCTGGCTGACCCTGGCAGGGACTGCCCCTCCTAGGATTAGCCACTTGTAGAGACAGCTAACAACCAGCGATAATGACATTAACTGTAAATAGACTGAACGACCCCATTCAAAAGCAGAGACTGTCCGATGGATGAACCGACTGCGTGCTGTCCACAGGAAACATACTGAAATATGAAGACCATGAAAATAATAGATGAAAGGATACAACACGCTAACCATAAGCATGAGAAGGCTGGGTGGTTATGCGAAGTTGTCTTTAAGGTACAGACTGCTACCATTAACGGAGACATTTGTGGTAATAAGTAGGGTGAGTAATTAGAGAGACTCGCAATTATAAATGTAATGTACCCAATAATAGAGCTTAAAATAGAAGAAGTAAAAATGGACAGAAATAAAGACAGAAATGAACAAATCCATTATCTTAATTGGAGATTTTTAAAATAGTGTCCAAAAAGCATAAAATGCCTAGGAATAAATTTAACAAATGACATGTAAAACCTCTACCCTAACTACTATAAAACAGGGAAATTAAAGAAATAAATGGAGAGATATATACCATATTTATGGATTGGAAGATTCAGTATTTTAGAGATGGCAACTGTCGCCCAATTGGTCTATATCTTTAGTACCATCTATTAAAAATATCTGTAGGATTTTTTTGTAGGTACTGACAAGCTGATTCTAAAATATATATGAATATGCAAAGAAAATAGAATAGCCAAAGCTATTTTGAAAAAAAACAAAGTTAGAAAACTGAATTTAAAATATCCTACAAACTACAGTAAACAAGATAATGAGGTAATGACATAAGAAGAGACAAAAAGATTAGTAACCAGAGGAGAACCCAGAATAAACAAACTCTTAACGGCCCACTGAGTTACGTCAAGGTGCCAAAGCAATCCAACGTGGGTAGGAAAGTCTTCAACGAGCGGTGTTGACATAATGGACATCAATGTGGGAAATAACGAATGTCTCTTACATCATATACAAAAATTAATTTAAGGTGGACAGCAGACATACATGTAAAATCTAAAACGACAAATCTTCCAGAAGAAAGTCCTCCCAACAAAAGAATAAGCAAAGATTTCTTAGAGGGGCCACAGAAAGCAATAACTATGAAAGGCTAAAAGTAACAGTAACTTTAAAACTTCTGCCACTGAAAAGACACTATTATAAGAGTAAACTAGAGGCCCGGTGCATGAAATCCGTGCATGGGGGTTGGAGAGTGGAGAGAGTCCCTCAGTCCGGCCTGTGCCCTCTCACAATCTGGGACCCCTCAGGGGACCCCTGTGGGGATCAGGCCTAAACCAGCAGTTGGACATCCCTCTTGCAATCCAGTACTCCGCATGCACCAGTGACCATACTTTTCACACAGGTGAAAGGCATCTTGCTGTGGTATGAACAGCAACATTTTTTTTTTTTGCCCTGATGCTAAAAAGCAGTATACAACATGATCCTTCTGAGGCAGCAGTACCATTTTCCCCATCTTCTGGTGGAGAAACTGAAGCAGAGAGAAGGTAAGTAACTGGCTTTGTCACACAGTTATGAGTGTCAGAATCAGGGCTGAGCACCAAGTGTGCAAGCCAGAGTCTATGCATGTCATCACTGCATCATCCTGTTTTTTCAGGGTCAGAGTAGCATTGCCAGGCTTTAATTTTTAAATCTAAGAAACTGTTCCCAATATATAGGGTAGGGTCCCTAGGCCTGGCCCATGATCAAGGCCATCTGTGGGGTGACCAACAAGACAATCAGGGGGTCCCCACTCGCACACACCTTGGTTGGCGGCCTGGCGCCTCCCATTGGCCAGCCCCGCCCACTGCTGACACCAGTTGCCTCCCTCTGCCACCTCAACCAAGGGCAACTCCTGCATTGAGCGTCTGCCCCCTGGTGGTCAGTGTGCATCATAGCGACCGGTCGTTCTGCCCGTTGTTCCATGGTTCGGTCGATTTGCAAATTAGGTTTTTATTATATAGAATAAGCAAGCCACAACCTTGGGGAAAATATTTACAGCATGGCCATCAAACCAACCAATATATAGTTGACAAAAGACTTGTATCCATACTTTATAAAGTATGTCTACATGCCAATAATAAAAAGTTTAAAAAAAATTTCATACAACGTTGGACAGATACTTCATAAAGGAAGATGCATGTAAAAACAACGGGAGTACTCAGGGAAATTACCACAGTTTTAATTTACACTTACCAGAATGGCTAAAATTAAAGACTGACAACATTAAGTGTTGATGCGTATGTAGAGCAACTAGAACCATCACACCATGTTGTGGAAATATGAATCACTTTGGGGGTCGGGGGGGCGGATATCTGCCAGTTTCTTTTAAAAGAAAAAAGAGCATCCAACAATTCTCCCCGAGGCATGTATTCTGGAGGTATGTATGAAAAATAAAAAGCGCATCCCTCAGAGAGACTTGCATGAAACATTCAGAGCAGTTTGACTCAGGCTAGTCAAACACTGAAAACACCAGCTGTCCATTAGTGGGTAAACAAACCCTGGGACATTCACACGACAGAACACCGCTCATCGGGAAGAAGGGAAACTCTACTGATACTTGCAACCACGCAGCCCAGGGACGGAAGTCTCGCCCAAAAGAACACGTGTCAGATGAATCCACTTACATGAAGCTCTAGGATTGGCAAAAAGTCATCTAGGTTGTTGGTTTTTACATCAGAACAGCGTTTGCCTGTGAGAGAGGAGTGCTGGCTGGGAAGAATCCAGAGAGGATCCCTTGGGATCGTGGAAATGTCTGCCTCTCAATGTGCATGATGTGGGCGGAGGCCTTTGCGTTTCTCGACCTATAAATCCTACATTAAAAAGTGAGTAAACTGTTCACAATATGCATTCGGAAGTATTTCGGGGTGACAGGTACTGCTGTCTGCAATTTACTAGGAAATGCTTCCAACACCGAGGTGGATTAATGACTACAGACGTGGACGGAAATGTGATCAAGCGAACGTGAACGTGAGCTGATGGATAGAAGAACGTCAGCTCAATGCTTTCCACTTCTCACGTTTCCAATGTTTTGGAATCTAATGTTGGGGTGGGGGTAAGACCATCAGGGGACACAGCCCCAGGAGTACGAAAGGGGAGTTTTATAGTTTGAATGCATTTCACAGGAGACAAGCAAGATGGACACTAAATGCACGAAGCACCGGCGCTAAGACTGCTGGCCTCCCAACATCCAGTCTCCCCTTCTTCTTCTTCCCATGTTACCCTGGGCAGGAGAGGAAGTAAAGGAGGACCTGTCCCGCCCCCTTGCAGACAGGGTTGGCCAATGAGAGGTCGGGTGGGGCTTACCGGGGTGCTCTCTGAGAGGCGGGCGGAGAGCTGGATGGGCCCTCATCTGTCCACATCCTGCCTGGGACCCAGAAGTCACCCTGTCCCTCTACTCCTGCCTTCTCCTTTGCTCCGATCCAGCTGTACCCCCTATTCCTCAAGCCCCGGGCCAGCCTCCCGAGCTCTGGGGACAGGAAAAATCTCTTAGTAGTTAGCACACAAATGATGGAACTTAAGAGACAAGAGCAGATAGACGGCTGTGCTTTGCAGAGTCCGTGGCCGCCCCAGCGACCCACACAGGCCTGGCTGAGGGGCCCTAATGCCGAGGCGGCCACCCCAGCGGAGAGGTGCGTGCCTCGTTCTGCAGCAATAACGGAACAGATACCTGAACCTCGGGCTCTTGTACACCTCCTTTCCCCGTGGAAATGTGCTAACAGCCTCACGGCGTCTGTCCGCCTTTTCCGTTCCAAGACCAGTCGGACCTATTAAGCTCCGTGTGATTCCAGCTCCGTTACTGGGCGGACCCGGCAGGAGAGCGAGGGCTCTGGGACTCTTCCTGGCGGCGCCCGTGCCAATTGCTTCCCCAAGGAAGTGACCCCCACCCCCTCATACCCCCCCACCCCCTCATACCCCCCCACCCCCTACCAGCTGGTTCCCTCTGCTCTCTGCTAGTCCAGGGGCTGCCCCTGGTGCCCCCGAACCGCTGTGATCTTTACCAAGCGGGGCTCTCAGGGGAAGCACAGCCGCCTAACCCCCTCCACGAGCTGTCCCCTGGGGAGAGGACCATCCCTGGTGGCTTCCTGGGCACCAGGCCCTGCGCCTGGGAAGTGGGAGGCGGCTCCGCTAAGGGGGGTCCCTGGCTCGGCTCTGGTCTGCTCCCTTCCCCTCCCTCCTCTCAGAGAGAGCAATTCCAGGCCCGAGGCTGCGATGGCAGCATCTTCCAGGAACAGGAAGCTGCCGAGAGCGGAGCGGCCACCTCCACAGGCTTGGAGCCCCTGCCTCCGTCCTCAACGCCCGGTCCGCCCCTCGGGTGGCCGCACACTCGCTGCTGGCCCTCAGGGTGCCACTGAAGTCTCAGTTTGCTCAGCACCGAAGCCTCTGCCAGTAACGCTCCTTCAGAGCCTGGGGAGGGGGTGGAGCGGATAATCCGCCTGTGGCCCAGGCCTCCGGGGGGCCAGGCCGGAAGAGCGCCCCGCAGGGAGGTGCCAGCTTCGGATGGAGCCGTGGGGGGCGGGGAACACACAGCGCTTTGCTCGGTTGCGATCGGGGTTTTCCGGGATAATTACAAGAAGTGTAGGATCCATCCGGGGACTGTAGTTCATCAAATGAATTTCCATCTGTGCACCCACCACCTAAGGAGTGTCGCCTGGTTCGCGGCGCGGCGTTTATTGTGTGTGAGTCAGATTGTTCGTCTGCGCAGGCGGCAGAGAGGATGTTTCCCGGGCGCCTGCTTATGCAAAACAGGCTGGGCATCCATCAGCCATGGCTCCCGCACCCCTTCACGCTGGCGGGGGTGCCAGGAGACGGGGGGGTGGCCCCTTGCCCTCGCCAGGCCACCCCTCGGGGGCCGCTCTCCCAGCGTGGCCCAGCCCAGCACCGGCCGCCAGGAGGACTCTGACCAGAAAATGGACTGGGGAGAGATTAGCTTCCGGATTCCAAGCATGTCCTGGGCCTATTGATTTCGGTTCAGAGAGTGTGGTCCCGGGGAGAGGGGGAGGGGGGGCAGGCAGCCCCGCTGATGCTGCAGCGTGGCCGTCAACCAAGCCTGCTGAGCCCCGCGGATACAGGGGGGCCAGAGGCCGGGCAGCCAGCTCTGCTGCGGAGAGGCTAGGCCAGGGCCACGGGGTGAGGCAGGGACTCCCCGGCCCAGCTGGGAGGGACGGAGAAGGGGAAGGAGGAGCGGAGAGGAAGGGGAACCTGGACTCCCAGGACCAAGGGCGAGGCATCCTTTCCCATCACGACCTACAGCATTGGGGCCGGCATCTGGCCTGGCAATGGATTCGCTCTAGCCTGGCACGGACAGAGGGCACGAGGGGTGAACTCTAAAAGCGTCCGTCCGCAGTGCCATGGTGCTCTGCTCAGACCTGCTTCAGCCACCACTTCCCCCGAAGGCCAGGGACCTGCCTGAATGGTCTCAGGGACCCGCACCCAAGCTGGACTCTAGAAGCATGTGCGGCCGGAGCCCCAGGCCGAACCATTTCAAACAAGTTATCGGGGGGTCCTAGCGGCCGCGGTCTGTAAGGGTCCCCTCGGACAGAGGAGCCATGCTATGCGAGCTGCTCAGTGGCCGCTGCGGTCTCTGCGGAATCCAGGAACCGCTTCCCAAGGCGTCTGACCGGCCCTGGAGCGCGCAGCCTGGCGAGACGGGGCTGTGTGCCCCGCGTCCACGGCTCCCCCGGATGCCGCTGCTGGTCAGTGGCAGGGACACTGGCATTGCAGAGAGAACAGCCAGAGGTGATTTAAAATCCAGAGGGAAGCACATACTGGCATCTATGTCCTCAGGAGAAGACCAGCGCAGGCCGGGCCCTGGCACCAGCCGTGGACGCGGGAAGCGCCAAGCCCAGGGCAGAGGCTGGCGAGCTGGTGAAGCCCTGGGGAGACGCCCGAGCGGGATACCAGTGCCAACGGCTCGGCAGCACCAAGTCAGCCATCCACACTCCCAGGCGGGTCTCACCATCTCCCGCCCCCAAGTCCTTCAGCAAGAACCCAGCACCCCCACCCGTGCCACCCCGCCCGTGTGTCCTCCGTCCCCTGTGGGAGCCCAGGGCCAGAACTCCTTCAATACCGCTGACACCCAGGGGGGTGGGGGGAGTGGAGGCTCTCCAACTCTCACACGCCATCCTGGCCCCCAAACCAAAGAAAACGCCAGCATCCCAATAAGCAGACGGCACGGAGCACCCCAGTGAGGACTACGCTCTGCCCCCTCGGGAGCACACACGCACCCAGACGGGCTCCGGACCGATGGGCCTGCTCCCCCTATAGTGGGGGTGATCGCCGCTGGCTATGGCTGCAGGAGGTGGCCCTCGAGAGGGACACAGACCCACGCCGCACACGTCAGCTTGGGACCCTCCCATCCCTCGGCCACCTGCACCTACAATACGTTGAACCCCCAAGCCCAGGGCAACCCCCAGATGTTCAGGAAAAGGTGCAGCCTCCTCTGGGTCCTGCTCTGAGAAACAGTGCCCTGGTGGGAGGCTCACCCACAGGAGCAAGCCTGCCCCCGCCCCCCGGGTCCTGGCCCAGCCCCCTTGCTCTGCGGTGGATCCATGCGACGCAAAGGAAGATGAGCAGCGGAGCCATCTGCTCAGGGCAGACTCGGGCGGGGAAGCAGAAGCACCGGAAACCCGGGAAGAAGGCTTCCTGGCACCCTGGCCGTGGCCTGTGACCTCCCGCACTCGCTGCCCAAGGGCAGGACTGACCCACGCTCTGTGCTGCCCCCAGAAGCACCTCGGGCACCGGGCGGGGACACGCTGCTGGACCCTAAACCAAAGCATGTTCGACAACGTGCCTCCGCCCCGCGACCACCACGTCCTCCCACACGTCGCGTCGGGACAATCGACAGGCTGTGACCCAGCCCCGGCGAGGACAGGGCCCCGGGCCACGCGGGCAGTCTTGCCCTGCTGGCGAGAGGCGAGGGTGCCTGAGAGCGGCTTGCCATGCGGAGGAGACGCAGGCTGTGCCTCCTGAGGACGGGAGCTCTCAGGCTGAGCCTCTTCCTGAAGCGCTGAGCCCCGGACAGGAACCAGAAACGACCTCAGCCTCATCAACAGGGCATGGGCCCGGCCAGTGTGGCTCAGTGACTGAGAATCCACCCATGAACCAGGAGGTCAGGGTTCGATTCCCGGTGTGGGCGTGCAGGAGGCAGGCAATCAATGATTCTCTCTCATCACTGAAGTTTCTAGCTCTTCCTCCTTCTACCTTCCTCTCTGAAATCTATAAACATATATGTGTGTGTGTTTTTAAATAATGGAAAGATTCCCTAATTGGTTTGGCTCCGTGGACAGAGCATCGGGCCTGGGGACCAAAGGGTCCCGTGTTCCATTCCAGTCAAGAGTAGGTACCTTGGTGCAGGCTCCTCCCTGGCCCGGTCCTTGGTCAGGACGCATGCAGGAGGCAACCAATCGATATGTTTCTTTCATATCGATGTTTCTCTCTGCCTTCCTCTCTCTTCCACTCTCTCTAAAAATCAATGGGAAAATATCCTTGGGTAAAGATTAAGATAAATAGTAATGGAGGAAGAGGAGGAGGAGGAGGAGAGAAGCAGGAAGAGAAAGAGAATGGTTAGCATGAACTGGGACAGATCCATAATACTGATATGTTTCACATATATCTTTTCCTTTGACTAATTAAACATACCCCAAAATTAGAAGAAAAATTTAACAGCAACACCATATGGACACTGAGTATAGTCTAATGTTAATATTTCCATATTTCTTGGTTTTTCATATGTATTTTCATATATGTGTATATATATCCATATCCATAAAATTGACTTTATTATAAACATTATGCTCATCTAAAACCCCAAATAACTTTTCTCTCTCTGTTTCCTTCTTTTGAAATGGTAACTTCTAAAAACAGATCTCGGGCAATGAAAGTATCTTTGAAAAATAAACTAATAAAAGACAAGGTTCCCCAGGTGACGCCAACTGGCAGACAGGGACAAGGACTCCGGAGCGGATCAGCTTTGGGAATTGGCCAGCCACACAGAGGAGGACGGAGCGAACCGGTGCTGACCCAGGGGCTTCGAGTGCCTTCAGGAGCCACGCCGAAGCTCTGAGCAAGAGTCCGCTTAGAACAGCGGTTCTCAGCCTGTGGGTCTCGACCCCTTTCACAGGGGTCGCCTAAGACCATCGGAAAATGCAGATATTTACATCATGATGCATAACAGTAGCAACATTTCATGGTTGGGGGTCACCACCATATGAGGAACTGTATGCAAGGGTCGAGGCCTTAGGAAGGTTGAGAACCACTGGCTTAGAAGATAATGGTCCCTGAGCCACCAGGGGTTTGTGGCTGAGCCACCGAGGGTCTGAGTCCCAGAAGAAAGCAGGAGGGGGCTGGGCTGGAAACTCTCCGGAGGCCAGAGAGGGGGCTCGTCCTGCATTACCTCCCGCTCTCGGCATCTCCCAACCCGCATGGGGCCAGGTACAGACAGCACACCAGGAGCTACCCTCCTGGAGTCCCAGGATTGCCACCTCTTTCAGGAAGCCTGCCCTGATTGATGGGATAACCGCAGACAGCCTGCTCTACATGGCCCAGCATTCGCTCATGGCGGCACGCACCCACTGACTATGGTTGGTAAATGACACGCTGTCATTGCCTCCCTCTCTCCAGATTAGAATCCCCGGAGCAGGCACCGTGGAGTCCAAGTCCTGTGTGCACCACCCAGATGCTCCCTGCACAAGCAGTACCCCCTGACCCTGACCAGCGGCCACCTCCCTCTCAGATGCCCTCTGCCCAGGGAGCCCTCCCAAAACTCCCTCTGCCACCCCTGGGGCTGTGTCCCCTGCCTCGGCTGGAGCCAGAGGCCACTCTGTCCTCTTGCTAAGGGGAGAGCTAGACTTTCCACCCAGCGGCCACCCTGATGCTGAAAGGATGCCGTCCCCACCTGTGACTCGCCACCTGAGCAGTCTCGGGAGGAGGACCCCTGCAGGCTGGCGTGGCCTGGTCCCTCAGGCTGGCTGGCCATCCTCCGAGAGCCCCCTGCAGGTGCCTATAGGGCAGAAAAAGCCGCAGGAGTGAGGCCTTAAAAATCTGATTCCAGAAGGTTCTTCCATCCCCGAAGGAAACCAGGAAGAGTTAATCCCCCGCAGGCCAAGGTTAGGCAGGAAGCCCGGCCTGATTCAGAGGTGCAGGGAGCGCCCGCCGGGATGAATCCGGAGGCACAGAGGCCTCGCTCCTCATTTGTCAGTCAGCGGAGTGTGAAAATGTTAATGAAGGGAGCTATTGTCTGCGAGAATCCCGCCATTAGGATGGAGTTCACGTCCGAGGCTCCCGCGTCCACACAGCCCCTGCACATCCATCCTTCCCGGGCGCGGCGAGCACCGCGTAATTGCCTCCCTCTGTCTGGCCACCTTCGCCCGGGCAAGGCTGAGATTTGCTACAACTGCTATCGTAGGAATTATTTTCATGCTATTAAGTTTGAGCTTTATTATATGTGTTCTTAAAATAAGGCAGAGGTTGTAAGCACAGAGCGGGCCCGGTGAAGGTATTTTTAGAAACAGAACGGGATGACGGAGGCGCTGAGGTGGGTGATGCGGTGGGTCCTCCCCTCGCCGAAGCCCGAGGCGGTTCTGCTTCGTAAAGGCGCACGCAGAGGCCTCTCCTCGCGGGGAAAGGTCGGCTCCGGAACCGGAACCGCAGGCCCTGCCTGCTGCAGGCCACAGGGGAGGGGAGCGGGCTCTGAAGGGCCAGGCACCCCACCTTCCTGTCACCATGGGGTGGGGGTAGGGGGGATCTCACTTGGGCAGACCCAGGCTGTCCTCCTCCCCACACCAGGCTGGGCCACAGTGACCGCAGCTCCGCAGGCAGCCCGCTGCCCAGACAGCCTTCTCTGCATGGCCCAGCACTCGCTCATGGCTGCACGCACCCACTGCCCAGGCCAGCGAGGAGGGAGCGTCTCAGCAGCAGGGCAGGCTGGGACCTGACCCGCATCCCCCGACGGGCAGCGGGATGTGAGCGCGTGAGCCAGGCTGGAAGTAAGATCCACTGGGAACCCTGCATAAAACCTGGCCGGTGGATACAACCCCCTTTTCTCTGGAAGTGACCCCACCGTGCACTACCTGGGGTGCCCTGCAGTCTGAATGTGAGCCCTGATCCCCACAGGTGACTCCACACGCTCTTCCTCGGCACCCTGGGCGGACTCTGGGGCTGCGGTCCCTCCTGCGGCGGACCTGGTGCGTGTAACTCCGCACCGAGGACAGGCCTGCGCGGGGCTGGGCTGCCGAGAGCAGACGCTGAAGCGTGAAGGAGGCAGGAGAGGAGGCAGCCCGGTGGCCTCCTGGTCCCCTGCCCGGCTCCCAGCTGCGCCTCTTCTCCCAAGGGGTGTGACTGTAACCTCATGATGAATAATTCCTTTTCCTCAGCTAGCTGGAGTTTTTTATGTAACTTCTGACAAGAGTCAGAATACACTGGCTAATGTAGGATGGGCCTCGTGACATTTTGAAATGTTTAATTTTCATAGAATGCCCCAGAAATACTTGGTATTGCCATCCATGCATCTATCCAACTACCCACCATCCATCCATCCATCTACCCAACCATCCATCCATCCACCCCATCATCCATCCATCATCCTCCCATCCTCCCATCCATCCATCCATCCATCCATCATCCTCCCATCCATTCATCCATCCATCCATTCACCCAATCATCCATCCACCCAACCATCCATCCATCCACCCAATCATCCATTCATCATCCTCCCA
>JAAGEH010000227.1:3420856-3431244 GCA_011751065.1 Lasiurus cinereus
CATCCATCCATCTTCCCAACCATCCATCCATCCACCCAATCATCCATCCATCATCCTCCCATCCTCCCATCCTCCCATCCATCCATCCATATACTGCTCCAAAGCCACTGAGGTGGTACAGGCATCCGTACTGTTATGACTTTCAAAATCCAAAGGCTTCTGAACTCTGCAAATAGCCCACCTGAAGCGTTTCTAGTGGGGACATCTAAAATGCATAGCCAGGCCCTGCTGGTGTGGCTCAGTGGTGAACATCAACCTATGAACCAGGAGATGGTGGTTAATTCCGGTTGGGGCACATGCCTGGGTTTTGAGCTCCATCCCCAGTGTGGCTCCCTCTCATCATTGATATTTCTATTTCTCTCTCCCTCTTCCTTCCTCTCTGAAATCAATAAAAATATTTATAAAAAATAAATGAAATGCACAGCCAGGGACAGACAGGAAGCCCGAGGCTCTAGCTGGGTCTCACTCCCGGGAGTGGCGCGGGTCCGGGCCCACCGCTCTGCACACTCGTCATTCCTGGCGCCACGAGGGTCCATCTCTTCAGCAGAGTAGCAGCCCAGAGCCTGGAGGCCAGGCTGAATAGACCTTGACTTTGACCGGGTGCCTGGTGTGAGCCAAATGGGCCTTGATCCACCCAAGCTGCAGGCCCGGGGGCAAGCTCTACTCACCCACCAGGCAGCCTGGGAGCGAGCGAGCTGAGGAACTCCCGCTTCCCCCACAGAACTCCTGGCCAACTCGCCAAGGAGAGGATGGGAGGGTGACAAGCTGCCTTTTCAAGGGGCTCCCCTCAAGGTAGGAAAGCCCAAAGGAGTCGCGTCCCATTGGTGGGAGTTTTTTTTAATAGATTGTATTGATTTTTTACAGAGAGGAAGGGAGAGAGATAGAGAGTTAGAAACATCGATGAGAGAGACATCGATCAGCTGCCTCCTGCACAGCCCCTACTGGAGATGTACCCACAACCAAGGTATGTGCCCTTGACCGGAATCGAACCTGGGACTCCCCAGTCCACAGGCCAACGCTCTATCCACTGAGCCAAACCGGTTTCGGCCCCATTGGTGGGATTTTAAGGACTTGAGTGACAGAGGAATGGGGGGGGGGACGCATTCCCACAGTTGGGAGTCCTGCGATGCCCCTCCTTCACCTGCAGCTGTGCGTGCGAGGAACACACGGTGGGGAACGTGACGCGGGGAGCCAGCGTCCCTGCCCCGGGGTCCTCTCCCCCAAATCACACCTCCACCAGCGCCGCTCTCCACTTTTAATTTTCCTCTAATTTTAGGATTGCGGCTGCACTCCGAGAGCCCCTCTAAGTGTTTTAGGGAGACGGTAATAGTCCTCCGCTGAAATAATTCAACCAACACTATAATTTTAGTGCCGCCATCAAAATGAAATAATGGCTGTTTACTATGTTACACCTTTCAAATGACCTTCATTTGAATACAAATGGTGGCTTGAAATTCGACAAGCCGTTCCATTCCAGACGCTGGAAAAGCAGGCACTGAGGTTCCTCTTCGGAGCCTCCACCCTGCAGCGCCTCCCTGCAGCGCGGGGTGACTGCGCAGCTCAGGAGCTGAGAGCTGGGCGAGGGGGGTGCAGGTTGCCTGGCAGGCCCAGGGGCTGGGACAGGGGGACAGGGCACAGAGGGCTCGGAGACCTTCTCGGGGAGACAGACTCAGCCCTGCTGGCTGGTCCTCACACCCCGCTCACCTGCTCCACCTCGTCTCCCAGGCCGCCCTCCCGCACCCTCCTCCGCCACACCGACTCCCGCCCGGTCACACGGTGCGCTCTCCCCTCTGCGTCCTTGCGCACTGCCTCTGCCAGGTGCTGCTGGGTCTGGGATGCATCTGTTCAACAGGCGCCTCCTGCAGGGGCAGCGGGGAGTTGGGGGGGCGGGAGGAAGGGGGGGAGTGTTGGCCCGGGTGTGTTTGTCCTGCCTGCAGCCCAGGGCCCGAGGGCAGAGTGTCCTAGTCCGCTTCGCAGCCCACATGCCGGTCCCCAGTGAGCGGGCTGGTCTGGCTCTCACCCCCAGACGCTCCCAGACTCCCAGGTGGAGACAGACTATTCCCCCTAAAACCACTGCCCTCACTGCCGCCTTCTCTCTGCACAACATGAGACCTTTGTGCAAACGCAGCGGTTTTGGGCTGTGACAGGGCAGGTCTCAGTTTCTCCGAGTCTTCGGTTCCGCGTCTGCAGAGCAGTGATAGCCAGACCATCTGCCCCGCAACATCCAGGCTGCCCGGTGCGTGTGCGGAGGGCACTGTCTGTCCGTGGCATGCCCCTCAGCCTGCGCGCTGAGTGCCCGTTCTCTGCGGGTGGTGCTTCCAGCCTGGGACCCTCTCCCACACCCTCTTCTCCCCCATCCCCTGCCCCTGCTCCTGCTGTCTTCCTGGCTTGGATCCAGAATATTCCCCGATTTCCTCTCTGTCTGGGCCCCCTGGACCAGCCGGCCTGTGCGCACCGCCTCCCCAGCACCCAGAGGAGGGAGGGTGGGGGGTTAGCAGAGGTGCCCCTGTTCCAAGGGCCTGCCTTTCAGCTGCACCTGCTCGCCGGCTCTCAAAGGCAGGACTCAAGGACGGAGACCTGCAGCCGCCTGAACACCGTCCCCGCGGCCCCCAAAAAGGGAAGAGCAGGTGCAAATCCCTCTCTTCCTCGCCAGTCACCCCAGTTCTTGTCTCGGGCCACAGATGCCCCATCGCCCCCCGCCCCCAGGCCCCTTCTGCGCCCCAGACAGGCCTGCTGCTGTGCCCTCCTCAACACCTGGCGGCCCAGCTGCCTTCTGCTCCCCGGTCTGTCCTTCACCTCTTCCTCCCAGACAACAAGCAGCACCCCGCCCGTCTCCGCCTCCAGATGTGCCGACGGGTCCCGCCCCAGCCCCGTGGTTGGGCCACACTCCCACTCAACCGCACCCAGACTCCTGTCCACGTCCCCGCTGCGGGCCACCGTCTCGCCGCTCAGGAAGGGGGCCGGGCACAGGCCACCACTCGGTGAACTCGGAACGTTACACCACGCGAAGAAGCCACAAAGGGTCACTGTTGTAGGAGGCCACGTCCATGGCATGTCCAAGACAGACACCGAGGCGACAGAAAGCAAACGGGTGGCTGCGGAGCAGGGGGGTGGGGGTGGGGGGAACTCAGCACATGGAGCTTCTCCTCGGGGAGAAGGAAGTTCGGAAATGGGCTGTGGTGGGTGCAAACTGTGCAACACCTAACCCACTGCCACAGCCTCTGGGGTGAACGGCCCCACGTGGCATCACAGCCCAATAAAGCGCTTTTATGCTCCCACCAGGCTCTGCCGCCCACTGCTCCCACCACCCCCTGCCCCCGCCAACCTGCCTGAGAGGGTTCAAGAGAAGCCCAAGGCACCCACAGTCCCAGGACAGACCAACAGTAGCAACAAACGGAAAGCAAGCAAAGGGCCGGCCCAGTGCAGAGCTGAGCACAACCTCCCCGGTCCTTCGCTCTCTCACTGAGCTCTCGGGGTTCACTCTGAGCTCTTGGGGTTCATGCTGAGCTCCCCAGGTTCACTCTGAGCTCTCAGGGTTCACTCTGAGCTCTCCAGGGTTCGCTGTGCTCCTCCTGGAAGACCTAAGCCCTTCCTGTGCCTCTCCCTCCCTCACCCCCCTGCCCTCCCACTTCTGGTGAGTGAGGCAGGAATTGGCTTCAAAAGACCCGACTCGGCTCCCACCTCCAGCCCACAGGGTCCCCTCGAACACAGTGATGGCCCCTCCCATCACAGGAGAAGCCCTGTGCACAGGGTGATTTATGGAGAATTTAATCTGGCAGGATTATCTGTTGAAAAATTAACTTGTATTTTCTAGGCTCATCAGAAATGAAAAAGGTATTTTCCCCTTCTCCCGGGAAAATGGCAAGTCCTTGAGACTTGCTGGATGGATGGATACATTTTATTATTATTATTATTATTATTACTATTATTATTATAACTCCGCAGAGAAGTAACTAACTCTGCGGGTTCCAGGCTCGAAGAGCTGTTTGTCGCAGAGGGGTTCAGGTCTCGGGGTCTCTGAGCTGGCGGCCAAGGTGAGCCCCGAGAGGGGAGCGGCCTGGTCCGGGTGCTGGCTCTTCCGGAGGCTGGAGAGGAACGGGGGAGAGTGTCGGGGTGCAGGGACCTGGGCCAGAGGCGGGGGCCTGTGACCTGCTGGCAAGCAGTGGAGCCCCCAGAGGGTGGGGGGCAGTCAGCCCCATGGCCTCCGCTCCACTCTGCAGAGCTCTTCTGGGCTCTCCCACAGCCCCAGGACGTGGGACCCACCTCTCCTCGGGCCTGGGACTGGATCTCCTCTGATTTAAACAAACGGACAAAAACTGTAACCTTCCCCGCAGGCCCAGCGCGTGGAGCAGTGCCAGCCGGACACGGGGGATGTCGGGACAATGAATGCATGACCACCTCACAGGCCGCAATCCTGCCTGGGAGACAGTGAGGTTTCATTTTTGAGGCGATGACAGAGAGCTGGCAGGCAGAACAGTGCGGTCTCTCCGGAAGGCCCGCTGTTTGGGGCATCCCTGGAGGTGAGGGGGACCCAAACTTAAAGGGTCCTGGAGAACAATGACCCAAAACCCTGGGCGGATGGACACAGAGCAGCAGACAGGATGTTGGAGGAAAATGTGGGCATAGCAGAGGTGACACCTGTCATACACCTGTCAAGAGCCCGGGACTCTTATTAAAGTGCCTGCACCGAAAGGAAGGCAGGGCTCAGACCCGGGTACCATGTGATGACGCTGAAGTCTGAGAGCAGTGGGACCAGCCTGGGCCGGGCCAGTGGGTAGGGCTCCCCGCCACCTGTCCTTCCCGTTGCCCGGGCTTAGGCAGGAGGCGGCGAACCGGTGAGGGCAGCTCAATCAGAGCAGTTGCCATAGTGATGAGGATGGGTGGCCGATGCAGCAGGACCTCAGAAGGGGGTGAGGCCCCCCGGGATGGAGAGAGAGAACTAACAATGTAATAGAGTCTGAAAACCAACCCATGTTTTTCTCGATCGTGTGGCCTTGGCAAAGGTACACATCTTCCAGCCTCAGTTTCCCCAGCTGGGAATTAGACCTCACCATAGGGCTCCTGGGAACAAACACATAATGTGAAAAGATGAAGAACAGAACCAAACAGGCTCGAGACGGCCCGTCCCGCAGTTGCCCCTTCCCATCCGCCCAGCAGCCGGCAGCCCTGATTCCCGAATGCCCCCCGGGGGGACAGACCCAGGCAGCCATCACTTGCGCCATCCCTCGCTGCTGAAGAGCTGTGCCACCACCGCAGGCCGATGCTGGGCGCCCCCAGCTCCCCGTTAGAGTTGATTTTACAGTAAAGTCTCGAAGCCAGGGACCCTCAGTTGGTCTGCATAAAGCAGAGTTATTGGTCCGGGCGTTTTTAAAAATAGCTGCAACTCCAGATCCGGGCAGCTGAAGGGATATTATGGGAATACACACTGTGCCGTGTTGTTACTGGATGAAAAATTGGATTCTGGGCTTCTGCTCCCCTCAGCTCCCTTGCGCCCCCTTCTCCTGGCTCCACACCTGGACGCGTGGCTCCAGGCACCAGGACCGACATATATCACAACCGGGGTCCCCTCGGCACAGCGCAGGGGCCCAGCTGCTCCGGGCAGTGCTGGGCCTGGAAGCTCGGCTCCGTCTTCCATTAGCCCAGACGCCGTCAGGCCTGACTGTAAACAGTGAGACCCCCACAAAACTCAGCCACCGCCTCAAGCCGCACATGGGGACCACCCTTCATAGGGGCCTCCCAAGTAGCTGGTCCTGCCCGCAAGCCCCCCTTTCCCTCCAACAGCGCTGAGGCTTGGGGATGTGCAGGCTGCCTCGGGCAGATGCCCTGTGTGTGACGGGCAGTGTCTGCAGCCTAGAGGTTAACCAGCCACCCAGTGAGAGGAGGGCCCTGTGTCAGTCCCACGGCCCCGGGCATGCTGACACCGTGCACAGCGCCCAGGGCCGACTGCGGGATCTCACCACCACCCTACACATGCTGCCAGGCATGGCCTGGCCGATGAGGAGACGCAAACATGCCCAAGGTCAAGAACAAATTAGGTCAGACTCTGTGTGGATTCAGAGGATAAAGCCCACCCAACCTGACTTCTTCCCTCTGCTTTCAGTCCCTGCTACAGACTGAATGTCTGTCCTCAAAACTCACATGTGTGATGGCATGGAGCTGGGGTTTGGGGCAGGGGGGGCGGTGATTAGGTCACAAGTATGAGGCCCTTACAAATGGAATTAGTGCCCTTGTAAAAGGGACCCCAAAGAGTGACTTCCCAGCCTTCACTCTGTGAGCAGCACGTGTCTGTTGTATATAAGCCACACGGTCTAAGGCAGTGGTCGGCAAACTGCAGCTCTCGAGTTGCCACTCTGTTGACTGAGTTTGCCAACCACTGGTCTACGGCAAACTCATTAGTCACCAAAGCCAAATATCAACAATACAATGACTGACATTTCTTTTGACAGACAAATTTTTTTTTAAACTTCTTCTAACACCACTTCTTCAAGATAGACTCGCCCAGGCCGTGGTATTTTGTGGAAGAGCCACACTCAAGGGGCCAAAAAGCTGCAGGTGGCTCGAGAGCCGCAGTTTGCCAACCAGGGTCTAGGGTATTTCCTTATAATAGCCCAGACAGACGCAGTGGTCCCCTTAATCCAGACCTTCCCTGGCCAATCACCAGCCCCTAAGACAGTCAGGTGGGATTCCCTCTTCCCCTCAAGAGCATTCTCCTGAAGCTCTAAGCTCAAGGAAGGCACGGACTGGGGAGCCACCCAGTGCCCAAAAAGACCGTCCCTGCACCCAGCGGGCACTCACTGGAACCACATGAAGTGAATAAAGGCTCGGGCGGACACTGGCCCAGAAAGTGCTTACTAAGCACGGGCCTGGCTCCAGAGGCAGAAAGGGTAAAAACTCAAACACTTGTCAAACAGCAGATGCAAATTAACTTACTCAAATGCACGGGCACATGTCTTTAATGATGCCGTTCTGTCTTTATTAAGGACAGTGACCAGGTGTGTCATTGAGAGTACACACGACTCTCTTTCCGTTCTTCTTAATCTTCCTTACGACTCCCAGTCCTTCGACACTCTTAGCAACCAAGCTCCCGCCTCCTCTCCCGCACGTGACCCTTTCTGCTCGTTACCGTCCTCTGGATCCTACTGCTCTCTCCCTCCCAGCCATACCCAGAGCGGAGCTGGCGGGCTGTCTCTGCAGGGCCCTGCACACACACACACACACACACACACACACACACATACACACACACACACACATACACACACACACACACATACACACACACACACACACACACGGCGCCAAGATGCCTGCCTCCTGCTCATAGCCTGTCCCGGACGCACAAGGTCTCCCCTCAAAAGAACGGCTGCACCCGGCCATTGCGTTTCAGCAGTAGAATCTCAACCTATGAACCAGAAGGTCAGGGCTTGATTCCGATCAAGGGCACATGCTCAGGTTGTGGGCTTGATCCCCAGCAGGGGGCGTGCAGGAGACAGCCCATCAGTGATTCCTTCTCATCACTGATGTTTCTCTCTCTCACCCTCTCCCTTCCTCTCTAAATCAATAAAAATATATTTTAAAAAAAGCGCAGCCACCAGCTCCAGGAGGCTGAGGGCGTGGACACGCAGCATGCGCTAAGGCAAACATGGTGGCCGTGAGGACGCTGCGGTCAGCCGCCTGCTTCCCCCGCCCCGCCCCGTGCCCTCCTCCCCTGGCACTCAGAGGAAGGAATGCGGCCATCGCCTGTGAGAACCGGGCAGCGGTCCTGGTGCTTTTACCCGCCGCAGACCGCGCTCTGCCCCAAGACGGCGCTAATGCAGCGCAGATTTCATTTCTTAACACCTTTCCCTGAAAGCCTGCCTGCGGCCTGCGCCCCGGTTCAATCTCTCCAGCAGGGGCTCAGCCACTTCACTTCCCACTTAAGAGCCGGCCGACCGCAGCCCAGGCCCGCAGCGAGGGAGGCGGAGGAGGAGGGTGGAGGGAGGAGGGACAGGACTCTGCCGACGTGCTCGCCAACTCCGGGAAATTACGATTTCAACTTTCCCACTTTCTATTTACTTGCGGTCCTAATTAACGTCGCAGCGGAATGACTGGAACACAATGGCACACCCTGCGACGTGATTGCCTTTTCTAAGCGCGGTGCCACAGAGAAGAAGTTTTGACACTCCGGCAAAGAGGCGCCACGGTAAATCCTCCCACGGCCGACACCCGCGCCTAATTGCTCTCCGAGCGGAGGTGAGGACGGGAGACGCTGTGCTCACTCTATTCATGACTTCCAAGGTGTCTCCAACCTGCTTTATGCTCGGTGACAGTCCCAGGGCGACAGGGAGCCAGCAGCTGGGCGACAGGGAGCCACACAAAGGGGCTGCTGGGCCTCAGGATGGTGGGCATGGTTGAAGGAGGCCCCATCACCTCCTCACTGAGGCCTGGTCTCTGCCCCGCCAGCTCTTCTGGCACACCCCAGTCCCTGTCACCCAGGTCCCTGCCACCCCATTCTACTGCCCCAAATGCTGCTAGGGTCTCGCTGCTGTGCTCCAACCAGCACGTACGGGTCACGCGTATGCGTCTTGTATATGGTGTGACAGGACAGTGGTGGCTGTTGGAGCGCGACAAGCGATGGAAACTTTTCTCTGAAGTTCCGGGAGGTTATTGTATTATTATAACAAGCAGAAATGAACTCACAAAAATCACCTGACAGAGGTAAACTGGGGGCCACCCGGGGCGAGAGGGCAGGAGGGCGGGTGGACTGACAGTGAAGGGGGCGGGAGATCTTGGGGAGGGGGCGAACAAGGTCTGGATCTTGGATGTGGTGGAGGCCACAGGATCTGCACAGGCCACGTGGGCGCGCGAGACACACACCACCCTGCCCCAGCGCCGGGCTCCTGGCTGCGGTTCCACTGGCAGGTGAGATGCAGCCAACGGGCGGCTGGGGAAAGGGTAAACCAGGCCTCTCTGTACCATCTTGGCAAGTGCCTATCACTTTTTATTTAAAAATTAAAAAGGTGCCGAAACCGGTTTGGCTCAGTGGAGAGAGCGTCGGCCTGCGGACTGAAGGGTACCAGGTTCGATTCCGGTCAAGGGCATGTATCCTGGTTGCGGGCACATCCCCTGTAGGGGGCGCGCAGGAGGTGGTTGATCGATGTCTCTCTCTCATCGATGTTTCTCTCTCTCCCTCTCCCTTCCTCTCTGTAAAAAATCACTAAAATATATTTTTAAAAATTAAATTAAAATTAGAAAGGTAGCCCGGCCGGCAGGTCTCAGTGGTTGAGTGTCACCTGGGAACCAGGAGGTCACGGTTTGATTCCCCATCAGGGCACATGCTCAGGTTGCTGGCCTGATCCCCTGTGTGGGGCCTGCGGGAGGCAGCGGATCAATAATCTTTCTCATCTTTGATGTTTTGTCTCTCTTTCTCCCTCTCTCTGAAATCAATACCAAAAAAAAAATAAAAATTAAAAGGGTAAAGTAGATTGCATGATGGCCTCGGCTGACTTCGAGCTCAGTGAGCACCCATCCCTTTAACCCCAGAGCCCGGGCAGCCTGCATGCACCCGCTTTCCCGCTGCCTGTACCCGCTTTCCCGCTGCCTTTACCCTCAAAGAAGCCCAGAGCGGCGCCCAGTGCTTCCCTGCCCCCCATGACCCGGGACCCAGCACGTGACCCCAGCCCTCACCTGACCCCGGTGCCCCGTGGCACGGGCTGGGGTCCGGCCTGGTTCCCGGGGGCCGGGGCGGGATGTGGCCGGTGCCCCGGGGAGAGGGCCGCCCGTGGACGTGGCAGCACAAGCAGGGGACGTGTCCTCGGCACAGGCAGCCGCACATGGGCCCTCACCGCTGCCGGAGCCGGAGGCCGCCCTGAACCCTGACGCCGGCGGCGCGGGGGCCTCGGGAGCACCGACCCGCGGGGGGAGCAGACGCTGCGCGGCCCGGGAGCCGCAGGGCCGCTTCACACCCGCGGCGCGGGCTGCAGGCGGCCCGGCCCGGCCTCCCGGGTCCCGGACGGAAAGGTGCCGCCCGGCGTGGACGCACCCGACGTGCACCATTTGCAGCCGGATCGGCAGAGGCTCCCTTCCGGGCGCTGGCGGAACCCCAGGAACCGGCCGCCGCGCCGGGAGGACGGGCAGGAAGCCGCGGGCCGGGAGGGTCTCTGGCGCCCGCCGCCTGCACAGCGCTGAGCGTGGTGTCCGCGGGAGAAAAGCGGGGAGACGCGCACAGCGGGTGGTGGGAGCTGGACGGCCGCCCCGCAGGTCCCCGCGGCAGCAGGTCCCTCGGGCGGCCCAGGAGCAGGTGCACCGCTCCCTCCCCCCCCCCTCCAACCCTTCCCCGCCCGGATGTCAGCTCCGGCCCGGGCAGCAGTGACTCCTGGCGACCAGGGCGCAGAGCTGCTCCCACAGCC
>JAAGEH010000227.1:3431254-3451255 GCA_011751065.1 Lasiurus cinereus
TGAAGAAGATACAAATAAATGGAAGAACATAGATTGCTCATGGATTGGAAGAATTAATATTATTAAAGTGTCCTTACTACTTAAACCAATATACAGATTCAATGCAGTCCCTATTAAAATACCAATGGCATTCTTCTCAGAATTGTAAAAATTAATCCTAGAGTTGTTATTTGTAACCACAAAGACCCCAAATAACCAAAGAAATTTCGAGGGGGAAAAACAAAGTGGGAGGTAACACCTCCCTGATATTAAACTACTGTATACTACAAAGCTACAATAATCAAAAGGGTATGGCGCTAATATCAAACATATAGATCAATGGAATAGACCAACAAGCTCTCGCTTATATGGTGGATTAACGGAAACAAGGACAAGCAATGGGTAAAGACAGTCTCTTCAGTAAGTGTTGCTGGCAAAATTGAACAGATACAGACAAAAATAAAACTGAGCCACTTCTATAATAATCTCTAATAATAATAAAAGTGTAATATGCTCATTAGACCAGACAGTCGAACGACCTTTCAGACGTCCTTCTGGACTACTTTCCGGACAAGGCCAGGGCTGCGAGGGCTGAGGCAAGCCGCCCGGGTTGTGAGGACCAAGGCAAGCAGCCATGGCTGCAAGAGCCAATCCCCTTGCATGAATTTCGTGCATCGGGCCTCTTGTCTAAAACTAAACTCAAAATGGATTAAAGACTTACATGTTAGACCTGAAATCATAAAACTCCTAGGAAACATAGTCAGTAAACTCTCTGATATCGTTCTTAGCAATACTGTCTTAGGTATTGCCTCAGGCAAGGGAAGGCAACGAAATAAACAATGGAACTACATCAAAGTAAAAACTTTTTGCACAGCGAAGAAAACCAACAAAACAACAGACAGCTACTGAATGGGAAGCATCACAAATGGTACATCCCATACAAGGTTAATATCTAAAATATATAAAGAACTTATACAAGCTAACATTTTTCAAAAACCCATTTAATAGTTATTTCTCCCAAGAGGACACCCAGGTGGCCAACAGACATATGAAAAGGTGCACAAGGTAATTAATCAAAATCACAATGAGGTACCACCTCACACCTGCCAGAATGGCTACCATCGACAAATCAACAAATATCCAGTGCTGACAAGGATGTGCAGAAAAAGGAACCTTGATGCATTATTAGTGGGATTTTAAACCAGTACAGCCACTGTGGAAAATAGGACGGAAGTTCCTCAAAAAATTAAAAATAGAGCTGCCATATGATCCATCAACTCCACTTTGGGGTATCTATTCAAAGGAAACAAAAACTCTAATTTAAAAAGATATATGCACCTTGTGCTCACTGTAGCATTAGTAATAGCCAAGATATGGAAGCAACCTGGGTGTCCATCGATAGATGAATAAATAAAGAAGAAGTGGTACACATATACAACAATATTATTCAGTAATAAAAACGAAAGCTTGCCATTTGTGACAACATGAATGGATGGAGAGGATACTCTTAGTAGTGTAATAAGTCAGACAGAAAAAGGCAAATACTGTATGATCTTGTATGTGGAATCTAAAAGAAAGAAAATAAATGCATAAAAAAACACACAACAGAAACAGACCCACAGATATAGAGAATAAGCAGATGTTGCCAAAGGACAGGGATGGTGAGATGGGAACTAAAAAAAGAAAAATAGAAGGATCTCACCTCATTCAAAGATGAGCACCAGCCAAAACAGAACCATTCCAGGACCCACACAAGACACTTTACATTAAAAAATGCAGGGAACAGGAACAACAAAAGGATCGTAAAAGCCCTCAACAGAAGAAAGTCCCAATAAAATATTACCCCAAATTCAATGAAATAAACACGGTGATAAAATAAGAGAACAGAGGGGCAATACGGGAAATAATAAAAGATTAAAACATTCGCTTTTGGAGCTCAGAAAAGGAGCAGAGAGGAAAAGGCCACCACAGAAGTGCAGGCCAGACTGGAGCAGCACATAGAAATACAGGCTGCTGAGCGCACAGAACTGGACACAGCGCAGGTGGAGAGAAGGCAGCAGCTAAGAAACTGCAATCACACAGAGGTCAAGGAGGATCGAGAGAGAACAGAACGGGGCCAAGTAGATACCGCACAGCATGACAGGAAGAGAGAGTGCGTGTCTCATAAACAAACTGGAGGCCTGGTGCACGGATTCATGCACCAGTGGTCCCCCTCGGCCTGGCCTGTGGGGATTGAGCCAAAACCAGCTCTCCAACATCCCCTGAGTGGTCCTGGATTGGGAGAGGGTGCAGGCCAGGCCAAGGGACCCCACCCATGCACAATCGGGGCTGGGGAGGGACCATGGGAGGGCTCCAGGGGTGTCCGGCCCATCTTACCCAGTCCTGATCGGCCGGACCCCAGCAGCAAGCTAACCTACTGGTCAGAGTGTCTCCTCCCTGATGTTCAGTGCACATCATAGCTACTAGACGAACGGTTGAGCGGTCCCTTAGGTCTTTATATAGAGAGATATGTTGTATATGTTTACATGTGTGTTTTATATACATAGCGCATACATAAATATATACAGTATCTATTTTATACACACCTTACACGCGCCCTAGGAAAAGCCACAGAAACATATCCCATTGAAGTTGCTACAATGTTACGCAGGGAACTGGGAACACGGCTTGCCTCCTTGCACAGGATTGGGGGGCTGGGGAATGACCAAGCATGTATTTAAAAAAAGAAAGATAAAGCTGATCTCACGTGGGTACCACTTCTTCACAACCCATTGTCAGCCTCAGCACAGTCCCAAAGCAGGTGTGACTTGGGTGAGAAGGCAACCAGGTTATGAGGTAAGTGGCACTTTCCACGCCTCCCCCATCTCCCCTCTGCGGTCCCTGCCCCAGTCTGGCTCCACCCAGTCACGTGCATCCCATTGCCATCTCCACCGACCACAGACACCACCTCCTTCCTGCCGGCCTCCCAGCTCAGGCGTCACCTGCCTCCATTCCAGGGCGGCCCGGGCTGCAGTGCCCTTGGCAGTGGGAGAGAAGGCTGGGCTGGCCTAGGCCGCAGCACACTCGCACCTGCATCCTCTCCTCAAAGCCCCGCACATTCTGTTCCCTCTACCTGCATGTTCCCTGGACCCTCCCCCTGCCGCCACTCTGTCCGCCCCCTTCCTTTGCCAGGGTGTCCCCAACTCATCTGCAGGCCTCACTTAGAAAGCACGCACTGCAGGCTCCTCCCGGCCCAGGGCTGGGTCCTAGGCCCTAAGCAGGTCCTCCAGGAACCGCTCCACTTTGACAGGCACTCGGACCACACGCGTCACCACTGCCACCTGCTCACCTGTCTCCCCAGCAGCCCGTCAGCTCCAAGAAGCCAGGGCTGCGGTATTGCCCCGCAGAGCATCTGGCACACAGTAGGTACACAGTCGGTATGCAGTAAGACCTGTCAAGTCCATGGGTATCAGATGACTGCCCAAGGCCACGACCCCTGTGGGGAGCTGGGTCTGTGCTCAGACAGTGTCCACCCTGACCTCTGTGACCTTCCCAACTTCACCGAGGACAGGAGCCGGGAGGGCCATCCCTCCAGCACGGACAGGATGCAGCCGCTTCCTGGGAGAGTTCGGGATCCCGCACACAGAGGGCACAGCGGCTGCTCCCAAGGCCCCTGGGCTAGAGGAGCGGAGGAAGGGCTTGGGTTCGAGATGCGGAAGGGGCGTCTAGGCAGCAGAGCGAACAAGCTGCCCACGGCTTCCGGCTGTTTGGCGATGTGTGGACGCTCTCTGAGTGAAAGCACTGTTATTAGTTTGCATATTTATAGTGTGCCCTCGAGTTATTAGTGGTGATATAATGCCAGCCGCGAAAACCCGGAGACCTTGGGAATATTTACATAGCAGCATAATTAAGACTAAGAGCCGAGGCGCCCGGGGATCCTCCTGATTTTCCGGGAGAGAGAAAATAGGACATTCTGACTTCACACTCCGCCCGGAGACCCTCCCCAGATCCGGGCCAGAGGACGCCCCGGCCCTGCCCCTGCCCTGTGGTTGCCCTCCGATGCCAGAATATGGACAGCACAGCCCCTCCCCTACTGACCGCCCAGACCTTCCAAGTGGTGATCGCCCCCTCTCCTGCTCCCCCCACCAGACTAAGCGTGTGGGGAGGGGACACGGCAGGGCACGCACCCCAGGCCACGCTGCTCCTGAACCTCGCCGCCACAACATCCCCCAGGGAACTCTGAACCTGGGGGCCGAGGGCCCCTTCAGCACAGACAGCTCGCTGGTGACAACAGCAAAGCTCCACCAGTCCGGCCCCTGAGCCCCGTGCTGGGCCAGATGGGAAGGACCCGCTCAGCCCCGCCCCCTGCTCCTTCCTCCACCCAGAAAACCCACACACTCTGCGGGGTGATTTTTCTCATGAGTGTCTTTTACAATTAGAAAGAAAACATGTTTTAAACATGGGAGAAATCAACTCACAGAAACACAAACACAACGTGGCCCACCCACAGCATGGTTGTAATTCGGCCACAGAAAGGACACTTGGTGTGTGACCACCATGACACGGAGCAGCCTGGAAGCACCGCACAGAGGGAGAGGCCAGGCCCACGGTCACGTGTGGCATGACCCGCATGCAATATGACTGTCCAGAGGTGGCAACCCATGGAGCCAGAGGGGGGTCCACTGTCATTGGGGCTGGAAGGGATGAAGTATTTGGGGGTGCCAGCTGAGGGATTCTTTTGGGGGTGAGAGATTGTGGTGATGCTTAGACAATTGTGAGTACACCAAAATGGTATACACTAAATATACCACTGGCTTGAACACCTTATTTTTTAAAATGTATCTTTACTAGAGGCCCCATGCATGCAAATTCATGCCCTGGAAGGGGATCCTTCAGCCTGGCCTGCCCCCTCACAGTCCAGGAGTCCTCTGGAGCAGGAAGCAACCTGGCAATCAGGAAGGTGACACCCCCATCACACCTCTGCTGCTGCCACTGCCAGCAGCGCAAACCTCAGCTGGCCCTGGTTACCTGAGCCTTGGGCGGCCCTGGGCAGCTGGGGGGCTGAGGGCACTGGGGGACTGCAGAGGCAGGTTTGCCTCGTGCCTGCTGCCCTGATGGGGCTGAGGGGACTGGGCACTGCCATCTTGTGGCTGGGGCACCGCCATCTTGTGGCTGGGGCACCGCCATCTTTGAGGGCATGGCAGTCAATTAGCATATTCCCTCCTTATTGGCTGAGGCACCACCAACTTGGCAATGGCGTGAGGGTCAATTAGCATATCCCTTCTTTATTAGATAGGATTGATTTCAGAGAGGAAGGGAGAGGGAGAGATAGAAACATCCATGATGAGAGAGAATCATGGACCGGCTGCCGCCTGCACACGGGATGGAGCCCACAACCCGGCCATGTGCCCTGACTAACAATCGAACTGTGACCTCCTGGCTGATCTGCTGAGCCACGCCTGCAGAGTGACTTGTACACTGTAAATGGGTGAACTATATAGGGTACATGAATGACTGTATATCTCGGGGGGAGGGGCCAGGGGGGAGGGTTAAGTGTCGGGAGAAATCCCTTTCTCTGGGCTGGGGCCCGACTTAGACCAGCAGTCACCCCGGCAGCCCCCAGCAGGCGCCTGGGCCGAGCGTGGCCCTGCAAAGCCTTCCCCGCCCGCCCCCTCCAAAGGCCCTGCTTGCTCTGAGCACGAGAAGCTGCTGCCAGCAGCCCCAGAAAGATGCCCAGACTGGAAATCTACATTCCACCCAGGACAAGAAGCGGTAACTAATGCCAGACACGCGGCATCGGCTGGCAATAAATGTCAGCGTGGCTCTGAGAGGGCCCCGACACGCAGTTAGCGCTCCATCCCGCCCCCATCTCGGGCGATATGCAAATGCGGCTTTTGTCACCACCGGCACTAACTCTAATAACTCCCCGAGTGAAAATGTTCCCATAAAACCACCATAAAAAGCCCCTGGTTTTATCGCCAGCTAAGTTTTCTTTACTTGTTGTCAGGACTTTCTCCTCCGAGCTGATTAGCCAACAGACGGCACGTCATTCTTTCCTTCAGAGAACTGGGGGCCCACGGTGGCCAGGCAGCCCCCCTCTCCATCTGGAGCAGCCCTGCTCAGCTGCCCGCTCCCCCCGCCCCAGCCGGAGGGGCTTATAAACCACACCGGCCTCCCCCGCGGCGGGCGGGCGGCTGAGATGCATTACCTCTGGCCGCTGGCTGCGCTCCCTGCCTGACGCGGAGTGTAAAAAGCTGCCTTATTTACAACGACAGCGCCCTGCTCCCGGGTTAGACCCCGCCTCGTGCCCACACACCTCCTTCCTACACGTATGAGGGCACACAACAGCACACATCAGCACACATGGGCATGCACACACAGGCACTGGAACACACATGCAAGCATGCATTTGTGCACACGAACACACACACACACACACACACACACACACACACACATCCCCACATCCCCTGTGAAGGGCCCGCTGGCCCTCCAGCTGGGCCGTGGTGCAGAGAGCTCCCTCCCACTCCACACCAGGCACCCGAGTAAGAAAGGAGGTGTGGGGGGCAGGTCTCCAAGACCAGGCCCTGCACCAGGCTCAATCCCTCCGCTCGGACAGTGCTCCCCGGGACCTGCCTGTCCCCCAAGCCCTCACAGGGGGTCAGGGCAGACCAGGTCCACAGAAACCTCATCTCTGCAGAGAAACCTGGTCCTCCTTCCAGAGAATTCCTGGTGGCCTCCTTCCAGCAAGACACGCTCTCTGCTTCCAGCACAGACGCCCTGGGAGGGGAGTCCAGCCCCCAAAGAGCGCTGGCTGCAAAGTCTCCTGTAAAAATGTGGACAGGAACGGGCAGGCGCCTTGGCTTTATGGCCACGTGCCTGTGGGGGCGGGAGAGAGCAGGTGTGGCCTCTTTGGTGTGCAGGACCTGTGTGGACCCTCGGAGCGGCCACGGCCAAGGGTACAGGCTCCAGCACTGGACCCCTGAGGGCACAGCCCGGCCACACATTTCTGCCCGGCAACAGCCCCGAGGCCTCAGATGAAAGATGGGCCAGGGACCGTGCTCCTCCCCGGCTCCGAGGCAGCCCTCCAGGCGGATGCAGAGGGACAGCCAGCTCCCAGGACGCTGCTGCACCCCTGCTCTGGCACCAGGATCCCCACCTTATGCTGTGCCCTCTGGGGGATGAAGCAGGCAGGCCCGCCTTCAGGAGTTGCCCATCGTCCCCAAGAGGGTCGTCCCCACGACGCCATCATGGCCTGGACATGGTGGGGGACCTCCATCTCCCTCCCACAGGGTAGGGGCAGGTACCACCGCTGCCACTCATCCCCAGGGGGTTCCATGGGATCTTTAGGCTGGTGAGGGGCCCCCCGCCTCTGGCCCATACACCCCTTTGGTGTACATTCCCGTCTACAGCCCCTGCACCCGGCCGGACTGGGGAAGGGGCGGGCAGGGGGAGGGTTGCAGACCCTGCAGGCAGGCAGGGCGCTGTCTGGGCTCCTCCTCGCCCCCTTCTCCTCCAGGCAGCTCCAATCCCTTTACTTGTGGCTTTAAAGGTCACTCCCCCGTCAGAGGCAACATCCTACAGGGCACTTCTGAGGCAGCCCCTTGAGGAGAGGGTGTAGGTCGGGGCTCAGAGGGCCTAATACATCTCAGATCAAGCTATAGCAAGCTCCAGGCTGGGGACCTCGGGGCGGTGGGGCGGGGCCAGAGAGGGAGGCAGGGCCAAAGAGGAGGGGCCTGGCAGGGAGGGGGAGGGGAGGAGAAGGATGAGGTGGCAGGGAGGGGTTGGACTTCTCCTCCACGCACTCCCAGGCCTAGGACCTGGGGTCCACACCCAGGCACACTGCCCAGCGAGGACCACCTGGAGAGAGGCGGGCTCTAAGGAGGGGCCTGGGGAAGAAAGGTTTGGAGAGTGGGGGGCACGTCAGCCAGGAGGTGGGGGAGGCCTGGCACCTGCGTGTCTCCCTGCAGAGGCAGCTGCCTCCTTCCCTCCTCGCTCTGTGCCCAGCCCAGGGCAGATGCTCTGGGCATGTTTGTGAAATGAATAAAGGAAGGCACAGACTCAGCCCACACAGTCGGGGACCAGGGCAGGGCCCGCACAGCACATCAGTGGGACACCGAGGCTGGGGCTTGGATGTGACAGAGCAGGGCAAGATGCTTCCCATCCCTGATGACCCCACACACACACACACCGCCCCGAACCAGGACAACCACTGCACAAACAGACCCGTGCGCCTGTCTGCTTCTCTCCCGGACACCCTGCAGAGCCCCCCTCCCCATTGCAGAGGCCGGTGCGTGCCCGCCGGAAAGGCGAGGCCAGCCCTGTCTGCAGCCAGTTCCCACGCCTCCACGCCGGCTGGCGCCTGGAATCGTGTCCTCTGGAGGCTGAGAATGAACAGCCGCGATCAATGCGATCAATCCCTCAAAATGTTAAAAACCTGGGAAAGGTCACAGCCAGCGCCGCCTCCTCTCGGGAATAATTCACTCCCTCCCCCCCGTCAACCCCCCCAACTCCGGAATGACATGCAGGACTGTGAGCCTTGGGTCCTCACGCCCCGCAGCCCCAGGACCACAGGGTGGCCCCAGGGGTGACCATGGGACCCCAGGTGACCCACAGGAACTGGGCAGCAGACCCCTTCTTGCCCAGCCCTCCCCTCCTCACGGTCTTAGCAGCACCCCAGTTTTGATGGGTTCCGCCCCTCAGCCATAATGGTGAAGGGCCACCCGGCCAAGGAGGCTGCAGGGGCCGGGGTGGCGTGAGGATGGGCAGAGAGGGCACCTCGAGAGACCCCGTGGCTGCTGAGCCCGGGCTGGCTTCTGTGGCTACAACAAAGGAACCCTCACTGCAGCCCAGACGCTTCCAAAGCTCCCGATTTAGGCAAGACTTTTAAAAAGCGAAATCAAAACCAACCCCCGAGACCTCTGGTCAGAGGCACCACTCCTGTGCAAAGACTGCTGGGAGCAGACCCGCCTGTCCCCTGGGACCACCTGGGTTTCAATCCCAGCCCGGCCTCGTCCAGCTGTGTGACCAGGGACATTATAAACCTCTCCGGCCTCAGTTTCCCCAGGCATCACATGCAGAGAAAAGAACTGATCCCAGGCCTGAAGGAAGGACCACACGAGCCCATGGGGGGGGGGGTCCGTGGAATTAAATCACATTCAGTCACCTCGCCTGCCAGTCCTGGGCTCATCATCATTTATTTAGCACCCACTGTATGCACAGCGCCGCGCAGGTGCCAGGACACAGGGGAGCTGCCGGGGAAGTTCTGTCGGCTGGAAGGGGAGACTCATAAACACACACCCCGAGTCTGGCGCGATGAGACTATCCTGGAGGGAGTGCACGCCGCAGGAGCACAGGAGGGCGATGAATTTCGTTCCGGGGCTGGAGGAGTCTCTGCCGAGGAGGTGACATTTGAGCTGGACTTTGAAAGACGAGCTCTCCGCCGAACTAAATCTGGAGCCGGTGCCCAGAGAGCCAGCCCCGAAAATCAATCCCGCCGCCCGCAGGGGCGGTCAGCGCGGGCCAGCCTCCGCGGGCTCCCTGCCTGCAGGCCCGACGACCGCGGCTCCTCCAGGCCCCGGAGCCCAACTCCCCGGAGGCCACGCCGGCCTCGTGTGCAACCTGCTGACGTGCCCGCTGTCCGGCCGGCCGCTCACCTCCAGAGAGGACCTCCCTGCTCCGAGCAAACGGCCCTGCTCCCGCCCCTGGAATGCAACCTGCATTTTCTCCCCCCTAGAATAAAAATAACCATGATGGCTTTTGGATCGTATCCTGCCTTTGTAGACTGCTGTCTGGCTTTCTAGAGGGAAGAAACCCAGAGTATCGGTCAAGGACAGATCTTCACTTCCCTGGTGACCTTGGGCTGGGTCTTCAGTGTCTCACTCTCAGTTTCTGAACCTGTAAAATGGAGTAACAGGGTTGCTATGGGGATGCAATGACGCAGACACAGCAGGTGTCTAGAGCGGGATCCACCCGATAGGGGGCGCTGTGGGTGCTGGTGGGCTCCTGGGTACTTCCCGCCCCCCCAGCTCCCTGCTCTGGCCATGCGCCGGCCACTCGGATCAGGCCGGGTTCTGCAGGCAGACAGCCCTGGACTTGGATCCTGGCTCAGCTCCCTGCTGACGACGTGACTGCAGGCCAGTGCCTTGCCCTCAAGGCAGGTGGGACGGTCAGGGTCACCCACGGACCAGAGAGAGGCCCCCAGAGACAGCGCACGCTGGGGACACAAGACGCACGTGGCCAATGCCCGCCGCTTTCACAGCACATGGCCCCCGCCCCTGATTTCGCTGGGCCCTGTCTCCCCAAGGAGGCTGCAACCTCCTGGAGGTCCAGGACACATCCCATTGGTCCCGCCTCGTGGGCAGTCCGAGTCTCCGTGGCCCTGGGCCTGCTCTGAGCAAACAGCTCCTCTGGCCCGGCTGAGGCCCTCCTGCCCGCCACTTCCCGCAGCCCCATCATCCCAGCGGCCCCACGTCCTGTGGGGTCCCCCAGCCTTCCCTACACATCACCTCCCATTGGCATTGTCCAAATGGCCTGTCTGGGGGGAGGGGGGGGGGGGATTCGGGGTGCGCTATCCTCCCAGAACGTGTAGACAAGTCTGTGATTTCCCCGGAAATGGGCGCGCGTGTTCAGGGCCCGGCAGAGCGGCCGATGTTCTTCCCAATCGTCGGCAGCAAGGACTCCGCCGAAAGACTCAAGGTCAAGAGACCAGCGTGGTTCTGGGCAATCTGTCCCTCTTAAAACAGTGACAAATACGTTATTTAATTTTAATGAGCCTTTTTGCCTCTCAGATCTAATTACCGCATTATCAAGTGCAGCTCGGAACTGCAGGTGGCTCCTCAGGACGCGTGCGGAGCCTGCCACGAGCCTTTTCCCGTGAATACTAATAGCCGCTTAATTTTACTCTCCGCGAAGAAAACACGCAAACTTCCAGCAACTTCGGAGGCTGGGCTGTCGAAAGCGTCTGTGGAGGGTGAGCGCCCAGCCACGCAGCTTAATTAAAAAGAATAAATACCGCGTGCGGCCAGCCCGGCGCTGACAGCTCGGGCGGCCGCAGGGGCGCGGGGACGCGGGCCGGGAGAGGGCCGTTTGATGGCAGGCTTATCGCATCCCATTCAGATCCCCCAATTTGCTGGCAGTTCAGAGAGAACGGTTCCGTCAACAGATTTTCTGGGTGACGGACTTCGGTAATAGGCCTGGCGCTGGAGGGTCCCCGCGGACACGCTCCGGGAGTCTGTGCACAGACAGGTCCGGGAGAGGCCTGCAAATCACCGGGAAGCTGTGGGGGGGAGGGGCGGGCGGCCGGAGGCGGGATGGGGGGGATGAGAGGGGGGGAGACAGGGTTAGTCGGAGGATGCGGCGAGAGCTTTGCGGGCCCAGAGGGGTGGAAGTCATCGCCGGCCACGCCTGCGCAGCATCACTTATTCTGAAAACGGTGAACGCTGAACTGAATCTTTCCAGGCCGGCGTCTGCGTTGGCCTCCTCTCCACGGAGGTGGTCTAGGAGGGGCGCGTGGCCCCTGCTGCTCCCGTTCTGGAAGGTTCGGCACAGTCTTTGCGGCTGCAGCACCTCTGCTCCTGGGTTTTGTTCCTGCAAGTCCACCCCCTTCCCTGACGGGGAGTCCTGGGGACGCGTAGGCTGCTCCCTGCACAGGCAGGCGCGCCGAGCACCCCGCTGCGCCTCCTTCCCCCCCACCTGCTGGAAGACCATCTCAGCAATCCCCCCTGAAGGCCGAGCCCTGCCTGTGCCCGCACAGCGGCTACGAAGGTCAAACGGGCCCAAGGCCCGGCATGCCACCTGCCTCTGCTGGGAGAACGGCCCCTGGAGATGCCCACAGTGGCACGGGGCGTGGCATGGGGCGTGGCACGGAGCACGGCAAACGGGAGCCGAGATCGCTACTGCCATTAGGTTGCTGAGCCTCGGAGCTGGGGACGGGAGATGGTGGGGTGCACAGTGTCATCTCACGAGCCCTTGAGAAAGGAGGATGCAAAAGAGAGGACCAGGGAGAGACAGCGTGAATAGGACTCCACCCGGCCGTGCTCTCTACAGCTTCTAGAATCTTCTCTCTCTCAGACTGGGCTAGAAGCTGCCCTACCGACACCCTAATGTTAGTCCATGAGACGCAGGCCAGGCCCTGACCTCAGAGCTGGAGGAAACACATCTGTGAGGCTGTAGCCACCGCCGCTGTGCTCGTTTGTTACGGCAGCAACTGGAGGGGACGATGCCGCCGAGGGCTGGGAGAGGGGTGCCGCGTCCGGGCGCCCCTGAGGCCGAGAGGGTGAGGCAATAACATCTCTGTCCACTCTCAGCCTCCCCCACCTGTCTCAGGCTGGGGACGGCCATGCTTTCTCCCAGGGAGCAAACAGTCACCGGCTCCCAGCCCGCAGCCAGGGTGCCGCTGCCTCGGGCCTCGGTCCCTGAGGTCCTGGCGAGCGGAGGAGTGGCAGCCTCGCTGGCCCGCCAGGAGGACGGCAGGCGCACCCGGGCCCGCAAAAGCCATGCCGCCCGCCTGGACGCGTGCTGCCAGGACGCCGGGTGGGGCTCAGGCCGCCCCTGGAGGCAGGAGAGCATCCGCTGGCCGCTCTGCCACTGCGGCCCCCACAGACGGGGGCTCAGGAGCCACACGGAGCCCTTGTTCTCCTCCCAGAACGGGTGGGTGATGACCAAGAGGTCACCCCAATGCTCCCTCGCCACCCCGGTACTGTCACCACCCCCCAGTTCATTCGGAGAGTTTCCGGCCTGATTGTGCAGCTGTTGGCCACCGAGTCAGCGGCAGGAGATGGTTACACAGCAGCGTCATCCTGGAGCCGGTTCATCTCACAACTGAGCCGTGGTTTCTGCGTTAACAGGAGGGGCAGGCAAGGGCGTGGAGGACCAGCGGAGAGAGTGCCAGCTCGCCACGGGTCCCCAGGGCACTGCCCCGCAGCCCCCAAGACCTCCGGGCTGACTGTGGAGTTCAAGCCCGTGGGAGGCACCTGAGTAAGCACCTGGGGAGGTGAGGGGTCCAGCGTCACCCGCCTCCCCAGTCCTGCGAGGGGCTGCCGGGGCCAGGACTCAAGGACAGAGGGGGTCCAGGCAGAGGACCAGGCCGTGTGCCTGGACGGAGTGGACACCTAGTGCTCTCTGTCCAGCTGAAAGAGGAGCTGTGCCTTCCAAATGAGGCCCCTCAGGCAGAAAGTGCTGGAAACCTGCCTCAGAGGAGCCCAGGGACCCCAGACCTGCTTCCGGGGACAGTGAGCCCCGCCCCGCTGCCTCCGGGGAGGGGGTCACGGAGAAAACTTCCCTGGGGGACCGGAGCCTTCTCCGAGGGCCACGGGGCAGGGCGGAGGGCGGGCCCACAGGCTGGCAGCCAGGCCCCGTGCAGCAAAGCCGCTTCTTCCCCACAGGAAGCAAAACAGGGGTCCCCAGGCCCAGCCGAGCACGTTGGGGCTCAAGAGCAAGGGGCGGGGCCCGCAGGGGGTCCAGGCCGGGCTTGGGAGAACCCAGGTCCCCCTCCACCAGCACAGGGTCGATGAAATGGTCCTGAGTGTGGCACCCATGGCAGGGTCGCCCCAAGGCTCCAACAACCCCCTGCCCCCAGGAGAAGAGAAGCACCTCATCGTGTGCGGGAGGCAGGCCGCCACCAGGTGATCCCGCAGCCCTGGCTCCACCCCTGCTGTCGGTGGGCCTGGCCTGCGGACTCCAAACAGCCCCCTCCCCAACCCACGTCTGGCTCAGGGCTAAGGTCTCCTGTGTGGCCTCGGGCAAGTGACTTAACCTCTCTGATCCTCTGATGGTCTCATTGGTAGAGACCCCACCAACCAGCTGCTCTGTCCAAGGTCTGAGCCTGACAGAGTGACCACGCCATAAACAGAGACCCTGAGGCTGTGATGGGCCAGAACAACCATGCGCTATCTGAGGGGGGGGAGGGGATCGGAGAGAATCTCTGGATAATGAAATCATCTCTGTCCACTCTCAGCCTCCCCCAAGTGGTGGAACTTGGGGGCCAAGGTGAACGCACTTTAGTTTATGGGTCGGAAGGAGAGCTGTGGCGGAGAAGTACTAACAGGACGCCCACCCGCCGCCTGGACCAAAGCATAGGCCTGCTCTGCCCTGCCCGGGGTGGGGGGGGTAAGGGGAGGAAGGGGGGCTCCCGAGTGCCACTCATGGGATCAGCTTCCCCGGCTGGCTGCCAGCAGGGCGAGCTTTCCGTGAAATGACGAGCACATAGACGAGGCCTAACTGGCGGGGGGCGCCGGCTGGAGGTGTCAGCATTGCTTCCCCAGGAGGGCTGAGCCTGAGCCCCACCCTCGGGCCGGTGAGGGCTCCCCGGCCCCGCCGTCCAGACCCCCAGGACCGGAGGCCCCCGCTCCTCCCACAGAGCCAGGTCCCGGCTCAGCACTGCGTGCTCCCGCAGCATAATGCTCAGCCGTTTTATGCGGGGTTCCGTGCGGTGTGCGCCAAAAAGCCCATAAAGAGGGGGAGCGGGAAGAACGCTGGTTTAAAAAGGCCCTTAAACGGCCGTAAAGTGCAGTGACTTTCATACCCTTGGGCTTTCCATCCGCATCTGAGTTCCTCAATCAAGCGGATTCTGGGCCCGCGGAGCTGACAGGGAGGGAGGTAAGTGGGAGATTCTGGGACAGGCTGGCCCCTGCGGGTCACGGGTGGGTCCTAAGCCGCCGGCCACGCGCCGGGAAAGACCTGTCGCTGGGCGGGATCCGGTGCCCAGGCCCCTGGGTGTGATGGGGAGAGTGAGCGCCCGCCCACGGGTGGTCCTGCCTCTCCCCGCCCTCTGGGTCTGTACAATTCCTAAGGGAGAATGCTCTCTGCCGTTTCTAGAATCTTCTCTCTCTCTGACTGTGCTAGATTCCATGTGGGGACTCTGTGGTAAATTCCTCGAAGCTAGAACAGCGATGGGGAGAGAAAAGCACGGACAGCCACAAGACGGCCATGAGGCCAACAGTAAACATCGTGTTTGCAGAGTCTTTAAATGGATCAAAACTATGACCCCAATGTTATGAAATAAACCCCCAGACAGAAAGGGGCCGGAAGAAGCAGGTGGGACTCGTGGCCTCTGGGGGTGAGGGCGGGATGATCCCCATTTTCCTCCCAGTTCTTTCTGTGTTCCCCAAGTTCCCTGCAATTAATAATTGTTTGCATCATTGGGGTGGATCGTGGTAAAATAAATATTTAGGTCTCATTTCTTCCCAAAGAAAACACTCCGCCATTTTATCCCACTGGAAGCAGACACACCGATGGATGAATGGATGAATGGATGGATGGATGGATGGATGGATAGATGGAGAGATGGGTGGATAGATGGGTGGATGGATGGAGTGGTTGAGCCTGGGTCACAGTCACTCAGATGAGCCTACTCTCCCTTTGCCAGGGTGGCAAGTCAACAGACACATGTTCCTATTTCACTAAAGCAAAAGAGACGCCCATTGGGAGAGCTGGGGTTTAGGGACAAACGTCCGACTAAGCTGGGCCTGTGTGAGCACACGATTCCAGGGGCCTCTGCGTGGTTGTGCTGTGTGGTCTCCGCAGAGGAAGCCACCCGTCCAAATCTCTAAGTCCTTTCCCATCCCATGGGGGCAGAGAAGCACTGCGGAGGCTGGTCTCGAGGCCTGATGGGACCAGTGTCTTCCAAACTCCAGTGTCTTCTTTGGAAAAATGAACTTGGACTAAGGGGTCTCTATGTGGAGAAAACTGAGGATAAAAATACTAAACTGTGAGCTCCAGGTCACGCAGAGCCAGCTGCCAGGGGTCAGACTCTCACATCCAGCTTCTACCGGCTCCCATCCAGGTCCCCAGGCAGAGGGGGCCTGCGGGCAGACTGGGGGGCTATTTCCTCCCTCGGCCTGTCTACACCCTGCCCAGCCCTCGGGGAGCTGTGTCATCTTGGAGCAAAGCCCTGGATCTTGGGATGGAACGGGAAGGAAAGTCACAGAGGCCAGCAGCGCCTTTCCAGGATCCTCACGCAGAGCATCGCCCGCACGGTCTACAGAAAGGTGACCACCTGCAGGTGCCTGTCCCACTGCCCATGGCACCACCCCGAGCACCCGGATGCAGTCCTTGATGTCAGCGGGAGAGGCCTTAGTGCCCACTGGGGATCTGTCCGGTTCCAGCCCCGGAGAACGGAGGTCAGCAGTACAGGCCCTCCGTGCCAGGCACCCCGCCCATCACTGCTCGCCTCCCCTCCCCCGCCTCCCCCGGTCACCCAGGTGGGAAACAGCTGACCCATTTCAATGAGCCGCCGGCTCTAAAGATCCAGCCGGGAGTGGATTAGTCACAGGGACTGGATTATCAGGCTGCTCCGGGCGAAGCCAGGCGTGTGCGTGAACAGGTCTCCGCTTCGCCCCAGACCATCTCAAAGTGGGGGTGGCGCAGCAAGGGGACACCTCGGGGAGCGGCAGAACTGGGCAGGGCTCGCCCTCAGGGGACCGTGCTTTGCCCATTTGTTTCCCTTTCATGAATTTCCTTAGTCACCGCCGGCCTCGGGGTGCAGGGACAGCAGGAGGTGTAGGGGAAAGCCTGGGTCTGCCGCTGGGGAGCCAGGCAGGGAGATGTGGCTCTGCACCCGGGAAACTGGGCCGTGCAGCCATCGATGTTCCGAGGGGCGGCAAAGGCACAGTGATGCCCCATGAGGACCGAGCACAGACTGTGTGTCAAGTGTCCACGCAGTGGGCACGGGTGGAAGACAGTAAACCCACCTGATGCTGGACCCCACCTGTACCTCCCCCACATTCCCCAGAGGCCGGGCGAGCCACTCCGCCTCTCTGAGCACCAGCTCCACCACAAAATGGGACAATAAGCTCATCTTTCTTGCCTGACCTGTGGCTACAGGATGGAAGGAGGCACTTGAAGAGGCAGCCTACAGGACAATGTCCAAGTTCCTTTCCCTTTGGCTCCCCTGCCCACACAGTACGTCTGGGGGTGCCCAGCCACACAGAGGGTGCTCAGAGCTGCTAGCGGGACTTTCAGACCTGGTCCTTAAACCTCTGGATGTCCGTAGCCAGGCTGGCCTGGGTCTCATACCACGTCTCCCCGCAGACAGAGATGGCGCCGCCCAGTGAGAGGGCTCTAATGAGGGAACTGAAAGTGGCAGTTCAGGGCCGGCCCACAGCTCCTCCCTCACCAGCTGTGTGTCCTCACACAACCTCACTCCGCTAAGCCTCAGTGTGCCTGCCTGTCAAATGGGAGTAAAGATTGATGACCTTAGTGAAATAACGTAAAGATTGGTTAAATCATGTATTCCTTCCATTCAACATTGTGCTTGAAGTCCTAGCCAGGGCAATAAGGCAAGAAAATAAAATAAAAATAACATAGCATAACATAACATAACATAACATAACATAACATATAAAATAAAATAAAACAAAATACAAGGCTTCCATATCAAAAAGGAAAAAGTAAAACTCTTTACTCGCAGATGAGATGATCTTATACATAGAAGACCCTAAGGAATCCACACACACAAGAAAACAATCAGAGTAAGTCCAGCAAGGTTACAGGACACCAGATCAACATGTGAAAACCACCTGCATTTTATGCGTTTGCAATGGGCAATTCATCATGTAATGAAGGACTAAGTCCCCCAGTATAAATGTGGCCTCGCTCGGGGCAGGCTGCCCAGGTGCGTGCTAGTGGCTGCCCTGGCAAGGCCCGGCCCCAGGGTAACGCTGAATTGGGGTGTGCCCAAAGAAGTCCCCCCACCAGCACACACGGGCCCTGCCCAGTGCAGCCTGGTGACAGCTGGGCACCCAGGAGCCACAGGGAGAAGGGTGGCCCAGGCCGGTGGTCCTCTGGGGACAGGAGCTGCCTGGCCTGCAGGGGGCAGCGTCCCTCCCGGGCTCACCCCCTCCTTTGCTGGCGGCACAAACACCCCAGGATTTCAACACCAGGGTCTATCCACCGGCCGCCTGAAAAGGAATGTTTCATAAAATGGTTACACCGCTTGAGATGGCTAAGTACATATATAAGACCAATGTCACTGTGATATTAAAAATACGGAATTCATCTACATACTTTTATGTAAATGGCTGGCGACTTGCCACGGCTGATCAGAATTCCGCACGGGGTGTCCTGTGTGGCCAGCGATGCAGCGGTGTGAGCGCTGTGAGCAGCGCGTGGAATATGCAGGAAGCCATTGGTAAAACGGGACTTTTAAGAGGTGAAAGGGAATCGGGGCAGAAGGCAGGCGTGTATGTAGCCCATGGCGTGATGAGGGGGGGCAGGCCCTGGCGCTGAACCCCACTCGGCAAGGCTCAGCCCAAGGCTCCGCTGGTCGCACAGCCCCAGCAAGGCCTCAGCTCTATCCAGCCGATCCCTCTCGGCTCTGGTGTTGAATTTGCCAGGCCCCGAGCCTCCCACCTCTCCTGTGGCATCCTGGGGGAGCCCCTGATCCTGCCCGGAGTGGCCTTGCCCGAGTGGCCACACCCGCAGACAGAGATGGCACGGCTCAGCGAGGAGCACTCTAACAAGGGAACTGAAGGTGGCTTCTGGCGCATCGGGGCACTGGCTGGCTGGACGAGGTTACAGCGAGGTCTGGCCCACCTGTGGTACCTCTCCCTGTCCAGGGGTCAGCTGGGGACCATCCGAGCACCTGACCACAGCTCCCAGCCAGGCGGTCGGTCTACAGGTCTGCCCAGAACTGCTGGGCCTCCCTCACCCAGGATGGCCCTCCGCCCGGGAGGGGCAGGAGCAGGTGCATCGATGCCTGGCTCGGCTGCCCACCCAGCGGGACCACCCTACGACGCACACCTGCCGGCCCGGAGCCCACAGGGTGGACTGTCACAGACCCCTGCTGCGTCACCTCCCAACAAACCACTCGCCCCAAACCCATGCCAGGCTCAGTTTCTGGGAAACAGAGGAAGGCACGGCCCTGTCCCTCTGGGTCACGAATGGACACAGGCGTCTGAGCCCTGAGGGACTCAGGCCTGGGACAAGCTGCTGGGAGCTGGGACCCTCCCAACCCAAGACCTGGGGCAGCCGGGCCTTCTGCTCTCCCCCAATGGCCACCGCCCCCCAATGGCGCCAGCGGCCCGTGGACAACTGAAGCTGATTCGGGGTTGCTGTGGGGAGCCCCTGCAGTGGTGAGTCCCCCTGGGGGGGTGCCCTCAGAGGCGGCGGTACAGATAGGAACAGGGGGGAGGGGCTGAATGTGTGGGCTCCTCCGCAGGAAAACACGGCCAGCATGCCCCGCCCCCACCGGGAGCAGAGGGCCCCGGCCTGGGCGGAAATGGGTGAGGAAGGAGACAAAGCGGTGGTGACACCTGCGGAGCGGACACCTGCCTGAGCCCTCTCCCCCCACAGGGCCCGCGTCACATCAGGAGCCCCGGATTTCTACCGCCGCTCGGGACGGTAGCTCAGTTTGTATTCCCGCTCTCCCGAGGCCCATCCCCTCTTTACGCTGCAGGATCCGCAGGCCCACCCAGGCCTGGCTCCAGGATGCACGGCGCTGGCCCCGGGGCCGAGGCGGCTGCCCCCTGCCCTGGAGGAGCCCACAGTGCAGGGAGGAGCCAGCCACTCAGGTGCCAGGCACTGGGGCACTGGGACCAACAGACAGCAGGCCGTGTGCCCCTGGCGCTTCCCGGTGGCGGGAAGGAAGTGGCGCCAGGAGGGAGCAGAGCCTGGGCTGTGGCAGGACGAGGCCAGCTGGGGTTTGGGCAGAAAGCAAAGCTCCGAGGGGACCGGACACCCCAGCGACCTGAGTGACGGGTCCGTGAAGGAGAATAAAGGGTCCCGGGGCCCCACGGAGGGACTGAGCAGAAGCCCCGGACCCCCAGACGCAGGGCCAGGGGCCGCTCCAGCACCACAGAGCTAGGCTCCTACCATCACACATCGCCATGGCGACTCCCTGCTATTGGAAAGCCATCGTGTTTATTTGCTTTTCTACTTCTGGACGGAGGCCATGTGATAATTACAAAACACACAGCCCATTATGTGTCCTAAACTGTCTCTGCGTCCTCCGTGGCTTTGGAATAATACATAAACTGCTTAATAAAATCAATGTGGACAGGAAAGGCAGCGGCCTCGCTCGGAAAGAAACTCGCTATCCATTCT
>JAAGEH010000227.1:3464912-3491908 GCA_011751065.1 Lasiurus cinereus
GGGTAAGTGTGAGGGTGGGAGGGTGAGGTGTGATGGTGGGGGTGAGGATGGGTGTGAGGGTGAGGGTGGGGGTGAGGGTGGGTGTGAGAGTGAGGGTGGGTGTGAGGGTGAGATGTGATGGTGGGTGTGAGTGTGGGTTTAAGGGTGAGTGTGAGGGTAGGGGTGAGGGTGAGTGCTCACGGGCCTGTAAATCCAGCTGCCCGGTCTCCCCATCTCCCCACAGAAACAAGGAGGCCACTGCACTGGGGTCAGGCCTTACCGGCACCGCTGCCCGGGGCCGCTTCCCGGCACCGCTAACTCGATTTGGCCTCTGGCTGGCGGCCTTTCTAGGAAAACGGATGAGCTTTCCCCTCCGGCGCCTGGGAGAGGCCGCCGTGCTGACAGGTGGGGGTCCATCCAGCGGGGACCGGAGGGCGTGCCCGGGAGCCCACCCGGGGCAGGAGGCGGCGGAGAGGCGGAGCCCAGAGCCGGCTCCTCACCAGCCCTCCAGGCGGCAGCTGTGCCCAGACTCCGGGCTGAGGGCCTTCACAGGGCGCCCGGGACCCTGGGCTCCACGGCCCGTGCCGGGGGAGGCCGACCAGGGAACACCCGACACCTCCAGAGACTCAAATGCACAGCCCCGGGTGGGGGTCAGCCCGAGTGGGGGTCCATCCAGATGGGGGTCAGTCCTGGGGAGGGGTCCGTTCCGGGGGGGTCCGCCTGGGATTGGGGTAAGCCCAGGTGGGGGTCAGCTTGAGATTGGGGTCAGCCCAGGTGGGGGTCAGTCCGGGGAGGGGGGGGGGTCAGTCCAGGTGAGGGTCAGCCCAGGTGGGTTCAGTATGGGTGGGGATCATCCCGGGGGGGTCAATCCCAGGGTGTCAGTCTGGTAGGGGCCAGTCCAAGGTGGGGGTCCCGAACCCACGCCTGGGAGAGGCTGAGGGTAGATGGGACTCTGGGCTGGAGGGTGGGAGCCTGGAAGAGGTCCCTGCACCCCCGGGCCCCGCCTGAGACAGGCCTGGAGAGCCAGAGGCTGCCGGCCCCGCCCCTAGGACCGTGAGCCACACTGACGCCAGCCACGGGCCACGGCCACGGCCACTGCAGTGGAGTGAAGGGCAGAGAACGGTGCTGTCCTCACACAACGCGCTGCGTTGGCCCCAGTGCCGGCTGTGCCTGCGCCCGCCTGCCTCCAGCCAGCCTCCTCCCACCAGGTCTCCCCCACTTTCAAAAGCAGTATTTCTGGGGTCTTCCAGAACTCCTCCACTGGATGGCTCCTCCTTCTCAAACTGAAGCTTAACTGACCACCCCCCGCAACCCCCCAAAGTCAGGCGGCCACACAAGAGGAGGATGGGCGCCCAAGACCCCCAGAGCTCAGGACAGAAGCGGGGTGTGGGGTTGGGAGCCCCTAGACACAGCCATCTGGGCCGAGGGAACACGCACACCCCATTTGCGGACATCATGTTCCAAGTCTGGCTTCCAGAAGAGAAACATCTAATTTTGAAAGCTTCCTAAGTAGATGCATTTTTTTATTAAAAAAAAAAAAACATTAATGAGTCCACTTCCGCCTGACAGAGTAGAGGAACCCAGAGCTCCTGGATTTTAACAGCTTCCACTAAAGCAGCTTTACTTTTAGAAAATAACGGATGGAAAATCAGTCGGGCGCCCAGTGACGCCCCAGCCGACAGGGGTTCCCCACGTGCCCAGGAACAGGCGGCTCCCAGTCCCCGGGCAGCAGGTCCAGCTACTTGGCAGGCGGCAGTGCCCCCTTGGTGTGCCCGGCTCAGAAATGATGGCAAAGGCTGCCGAGACGGAGACAAGATGTGCTGAGGAGGGAGAGGAGGCAGGACACAGCCCTAAGTCTGTGGCCCGGACAGCCCCAGCTAACGAGGGACCCCCCAGCCCCTCAGGTCTACCAACCCCAACGCCCTGCTTTTCCAAGCCAGGCCTCGGGTGGCCGGCCTCCGTGGGAGAAAGGTGTGACCCCACCACGCACATATGCACCCCTTTCCCAAGATCCACCTGGGATCCAGCCATGAGGAGGGGCAGGCGGTGCCCTGCGCTGGCTACCCACCGGGCAGAGGCCGGAATGAACAGCAGTGGGTGGCGCCAGCTGGGACATTGGGCAGCGCTGTGGGTGAACCTGGTCACCCTGCAAGTGCGGACTCGTCCGTTCAGGCGCTCACGCAGTGGCCACGCACACAGCAGGCGGGTCCTGACGCCGGACAGTGACAAAATGGGACAGGGCCCTGCCTCTTCGCAGCCTGCATCCAACACAGCCCTCAGAACGAGTCCGCTGACTGTGCTCAGAGCTCCAAAGGCGGGGTGAGCCCGAGGGGAGCCCCCAGCCCAGCTCCTCTGCCCCCCGGGATGCTCCAAACGGACTATTCATTTGCCTCCACATCCGGCCTTGCCTGCTCCCACCCTCCCCTCAAGCATCCTACTTCACCTTCCATCCTAACCCTACACCCCCTGGCGAGTCCCTCCTGGCCCGCCCCCGCCGCCTCCCATCTGCACATGCCCGCTCAGCCTCCACCCTGGAGCCAAGGCCTGGCACCGCACAGGTGAGGGGGCCACGGCGACAGCTCACCCCCTGAGCGTGGAATTCAGGGCAGCAAACAGGTGTTGGTAGAAGTCTTCAGGGAGAGGAAGTTGGGGGGGGGAGGGAAGGGAGGAGCAGGTCCCCAGCCTGGCCAAAAGCTGCCAGGAGTCACACAGGGAGCGCACCCCAATGAGGCTGGAGGACAGGGAGCCTGAGGCCAGCGTTCTGTGAGGCGCTGCGGGTTCCCTCGGCAGAGCCCGGGCAGCCCGCTGAAGCAGGGTCCGGCAGAGGGGACTCGGGGAGAGGACTTCCCCGAGCAGCCGGGCCGGGGAGGTGGCCGAGCAGCGGCACCAGGGAAGGCGAGGGGCGGGCCCAGGGTCCAAGGGGAGGAACCAGCCCTGAAAGCTAGCCCCTGCCATCCTGGCCTCTGTCCCCAGGATCGACCCCACGTGAGGAAGGAAGCACCAGGAATGAAGCATGGATGATGATGCTGCTCGCTCAAGGTCGCACACAGCGCATGGAGGCCCCGGGAAGGTCAAGTCTGGGTGTGGAGGACTCGGGAGGTGCTGGGACCGCACATTCGTGGGGTGAGGGCTGGGTTCAAATCCTGCCCAGGGACTTACCAGGGTGTCAGCCACATGACCACGGAGCCCAAGATTCCTTCCTCCGAAGTGGGGACAGAAACGCCTGCCCCCTGCCCACCTGGGGAGGGGGGAGGGCTCTGCGACATGGCATGGTGAGTGGCAGTGGGCGGGGTTCTGCCCAGAGCAGCGGTGACACCATAGCCTCTGTGACCGGCTGCCGAGAGGGAGGCGGAGGGGGCTGAGGGCCAGGAGAAGGCGTCAGCCTGGGGACTGGCTGGTGGAGGACCAGAGCTGAGGGCCAGGACCACCCAGCCAGACGCCCAAGGTCAGCCACCGTCCGCTCCGAGGCAGCGCCGAGCAGCAAGGTCGTTAGAGAATCCCGCCAAATGGACGTTCCCGGCCCCTGGGGAAAGAGGGAGAGCGGCCCCCGGGCCCCGCGGGGGGACAGGCCCGTGACTATTTCACTGCTGTCCCATCGGCCACACAGCACGCGTGTCCACAGCTGGAGACTTCTTGGGAACAACGTCTGGTGCACAAACAAGCGGAACCCCACTGCCTGGGAAGCACCCCAAAGCAGCCAGCGGGGGAGGACTTGGCCTTTCGGGTCATGGCCAGCCAGGTCACTGCCCTCCAGACCCGCTCAACAGGGAACAGAGCCGAGCCACTGAGCTGGGGCGCCGCCTTATGCCCCAAGCCAGGCTCCCCCTGCTTCCCCTTCCTCAGGATTGTCACAGTGGCCGCCCCCTATTAGGGAACCCCATGATCTGAGCCATCACAGCTGCTCCCCTTCAGGTACAGGCAGGGCAGGTTGGGAGGGGCAGGGGTTCAGAAAGACAAGGGCGGTGTCCTCAGCGATCACTGTGCGAGTCGCTGTCACATTCATTTCCTTGACAAACATGTACAGGTGCCCGGTGTGTGCCAAGCACCCGGCGTGTGCCAGGAAAGAGCTGGGCGCTGGGCACAGGCGGGGAGCAAGCAGGCAGCGAAGGAAGCAAAGTGACCTCACAGTCCACACTCAGGCAGTGCCCTGTTCCCACTCTCAGATGGAGACGCGGGGGAGCTCGGCCACAGACCCCCACCCCCCGAGTTGTGGCTGAATGCAAGGCATGGAGCGGGGAGGTGCGGGAGGGGTTGGGCTCTGGACCGGCTCTGCACTCGGTGGGACCACCTGTCAGAGGTGACACACACTGCTTCCTGGCGTTCAGACTGGTCCATGCCTCCCTCTCAGCTCCTGCCCCTCACCCCCCAGGAGGGCACGGGATCAGAGGCAGCGACAGCAGGCAGTGCCCTCTGCACAGCGGGCCTGGTTCCTAACCTCTCCAGGGCCCCTTACAGAGCCCGCCCGCCCACCAGCCCGTCTGAGCCAAGCCATCACCCGCCTCCGAGGGGCAGGGGGCCTCTGGCCTGCAGGGACCCCCCCCAATGCCCTCTCATCTGGATGCTGGCCGGCGTGGAGGGACAGAGTACAAGGAGTGCCTCCTCACTGGCAGGTGCAAGCATCTAGGATGACATCCCGGGGACAGCACGGGGACACAGGTCCCTGAGGCCAGGCCTTGCCCGCCACTTCATGTCCTCCCCATGACAGTTCAGACAAAGCACCGCAGCAGGTCAGGATCTGGGGCTGCTGGTGGCCTGGGGCCACGGCTCCCACAGAGCCGCTCAGTGGCAGGGAGCACCCGCAGGCTGTGTACACAGAGGCACCGGCGCTTGGAGGGCACGGCCCCCCCATCGGGACAGCGGGAGCACACGCTGGGTCACTCAGCACGACCCCCTCAAGAAACAAGCCCAGCAGCTCGCTACAACCAAACTGCTTTTCGCTGGCTTCACCTTCAGCCTCAAATCGGCAGAAACACTTCTAGAGCCGCAGTCCGCCGACCACTGGTCGGGCGGTGCTCAGGGTGGAAGGGCGATTCTGCTTAGGGAGCACGTCTGCCAGTTCCCTGCACAGCGAAACGGGGCAGGGAGGGACACTGGTCTTGACTGCACTTAGGACACTGCATCGGGGACTAACCCGGACAGACTCTACCCAAACATGGACTATGTGCCGTCCATGGGGTCTACTGCAAGCCCTGGTCCCCACAGCCCCCCGACAGCTCACTCCGGTGAGCGGGCAGACTAGGCGCGTCCCCCCCAGGCTGGGACTCCTCGTTTCCCCAGGGAGGAGCCGTGGCCAGTGCGCCTGCTTAATCCCCCCTCCTCTGAAGCACCGGAAAGGGATTAGGGTACAAAGTGACTGGGCTGCTGGCCGTTATCGCTGCACTTGACCGTGCTGTGCTTTGATTTGGTGCCTTTTAATTAAATTTAAATTGATCAGCAGTTCCAGCAATGTTTCTCAATGCTCAGGAGATTCTGAAGATGCGGAATCTGGCAGAATTCATACCGAACTCACCTGTCAATAACCGCTGCGGGTGAGCCACGCACGGGGCGCCCCGCACGGCCTGTCCCCCCGAGCAGGGCAGAGAGGCCAAGTAGGCCTTCAGGCGGCTGGGGGTGAGGGCTCAACCTCCCCACACCCCAGGGCCCCGAGAACAGGATGTTGTCAAAGTTAATCAAAGGGTATTTTTATTTATTTACACAAATACTACTTCATATATATATAATTTTTTATTATTGATTTCAGGGAGGGAGAGATAAAACATCAATGATGAGAGTCACCGATCGGCTGCCTCCTGCACGCCCCACACTAGGGATGGAGCCCACAACCCAGGCCTGTGCCCTGGTCAAGAATTGAACCCTGACCTCCTGGTTCAGAGGTGACACTCAACCCCTGAGCCACGGGCTCAAAGTGTATTTTTAAAAATGGTGTGTTTACTTTTCCACTCTCCACCCCAAGAAAAGGAAATGAGCTCGGACTCTGGTCCCAACTATCAGCTGGACTGCCAGGCCGGGAAGAGAGACAGGGCCACCGTCCGGGGCTGGCATTGATGGGCGCGTGCGGAGCTGAGCAAGCTGCCAGGTCATCGGCACAGACACCTTTCCGGGGAAGGGCGCCCGGCCCTCGCTTCCCACGCCAGCGCAGGCGAGCATCTGCGGTGGCAGTGCCGGCTGCCGTGCCAGGGAGCTGAGGAGCGATAGCAGCACCGGGGAGATGGAGACAGGGGCCTGGCACCAGCCTGCCCGCACAGAGAGCGGGGCCTCACTGGGCGCTGGGTGCCCTGCACGGTCCCAGGCCACCTGCTGGTGGCCAGGCAGCCTCTGGGGACAGGTGATGCTCAGACGAGGAGATGACCGGACAGCAGGCAGCTGGGCGGCCTGGAAGAATCCAGCAGGCGGAGGTGGAGTGGTGGGGGTTGGCGGGTGAGGGGACAAGCCGCAGTGAGAACTGTCTGGGACTCGGGCAGGAGGCACAGCAGAGCACAGGCATGGAGAACGGGGAAACTGAGGCCAGGGGAACAGAGGACTCTGGAGTGCACCTGCCGTGTGCAGGTCTGAGCAGGTGGGAGAGGCCCACGCTGGCCCCTGGGCAGGGGCACAGCAGAGCGGTCACCAGGGGTGCGCTCTCAGCAGCCAGGCCCTGGGGCCCAGCGGGATGGCTCTGGCCCAGGGGATGGACCCATCATGCTCGTCAGGCTGGCTGGTACCTGCTGTCACCGCGGCCATCGATGCCTCACCGAGCGGGACTGGCACTGGGGAACGGTGCACCCTCGCTGGGAGAGGAGGCTCAGGGCCTCCAGAGGCGCCCGCTTCTGAAGGTCACGGAGGCAGTTGGACGGAGCCCAGGCCGCCTCAGCTGCCACATTTGAAGCCTGCCCTGAGCACGCCTGCCTGGGAAGTGGCCCCGAGTCAAATGGCAGTGTCTGCGCCCCCCCCCCCGAGACATGTGGGAGCTGGGGGGGCGGAGGGGCCTCGGAGGGCACAGCTGAGGCTGCGGCTCCCTCCCTCCCCTGGAGCGCAGGGCTGTGTCCTGTGCGGTCCCACAGCCCAGATGTCTGGCGACTCAGCAAACAGCCAGTGGGGACGATGCAGCCGGCTCCAGGACACAAACATCCCCCCACCACCCCTACCCCAGCCTCCTGCCTCCCCAACTCCAGGGCAGGGAACCACACACCTATTTCCATAAGGCAAGCCACCAATGGCGGCAGGACAGACAGATCGCAACCATTCAACACCGAGGCCGAGCAGTGACGTCCGCAGCAGAGGCAGACCCCATCCCTCTGAGCTCGGGGACCCGTGTGGCCCCGGCAGGAGGGCTGACCCTCGCTCTGTCGCGTGTTCGGATTTCCTGGGGACACCTGCTGGGCCCTGGCAAACAGTAACCGTCTGACAAACTCCAGCATCTTCCGCGCGCCCTTCGGGGAGACCAAGCACTCGGAGTGAGGGGGAGGGGACTAAATAAAACCGCATTTAAAGCACAGCCGCCGCGCGGGGTGGGGGGCAGCTTCCGGAGCCAACTTCCCAGTCCGCGCGCTGATGTGCTTGAAACCAACCCCTCCGCCTGCTGCTGCTGCATCAGTGCTTATTAAACAGTGATTATTAAACAGTGGTTATTAAACAGTGGTTATTAAAGGCAGCAATTAAACACGCCCAGCCTGCCAGGCCGAGTCCCTGCCACCTGCACGGTGTCGGGGGCAGGGCTGGTCAGAAGCAGCCTCTTCTCTGCTCCATGTGCCACGCTGTCAGCCCGAGTGGGCGGGCAGCTCCCGACAGGAGGCTCTCCTGCCGCCTGCAATTAGCAGTCAGCCCAGACCCAGGCCGGACTGGCACCAAGCGGCCGCCTCTGTCAGCATGGCACCCCCACCCCCACCCCCACCCCTCATCAGGAAGAGGACCGCCCTGGATGGGATCGCCAGGCCCATTTCCACATGGCATGAAAGTGGAACCCCTCTTCTTAGCATCCAGATCAGGGTGGTCCTTCCTGGCTTGTGAGTAGGGATCGAGGGTGATGGATGGGGGGGGGTGGCAAGGACTCCCATGGCCAGAGCAGAGACATTCGCTGGGCAAGGGGGCACCAGCTCACATCCCTGGGCACCTGGAGCAGGGCTGGCGCCTCTCCAGGGAGGGCTGGCTGGCACTGCACCTCGTAACCCTTTACCGAGCATCTTCCGTGTCAAAGGCCCTGGGTCTGGCCCCGAGCACATGAGATGCAGGAATTATCCCCAATATGTCACACACACCCCCACAAATCTTTACTAAAGAAATATGCCACGTGCTACACAAAGATCCATTGTGCGGGGCGTGGGGGTGAGGGAGTCAGCAGGATAAAACCAAGGGAAAACGGAACTGAAACCTCCGGGGTCCCCATTACCCGGAGGAGCAGAAGGAACGGGCTGTTTCACTGCCCGCTGAGGAGCTGAGGCTTTCTGCTGAGTGGGGTCCCTGACAGCTGGGTGAGTGGACCCAGGAATGACTGGGGGTCACGAGGGCCCACACTGGGGCAGTGAAGGGAGAGGCGGGGAGGGGAGGGCAGAAACTCCGATGTGAGCAAGACACATGGATTGGTTGCCTCCAACACACGCCCTGGGGATCGAACCTGCGACCTTTCAGTGTGCAAGATGCTGCTCTAACCACTTAGCCATCACCCAGGGCGCCAAGCTGAGTTTTAAGGTTCTCTCGTTAAAGTACAATCAGCGCACAACAAAACGTCCAGACCTCGATGTCTGGAGAGGATGAGCAGCCACACACACCCGGTCACACCCCAGGGGGGAGGCGGTCCATCCCAGCCACGTCCCTCCCGCCCTCAGGAGACCGCGTTAGTCACCGCCGCAGGGGTACGTCCAGGTGACCTTGAACGACCCAGGCCTGAACTGCGCATGACCACAGATCTGGGGATCTTTTCCATAAACTCCTGAGCTGTCATGCGACCCGCAGAGGCAGGGCCGGCGGTCGGTGTCTATCTTCAGGCCATTTAATGTGGGCGACCGGGCATTCTCGGGGTTCGTGTCCAAGGGCGTCCTGGAACCCGCCCCTGCAGATACTGACAGACAACAAGTTTTGTGGGAGTCAAACGCTGCTTGTGGATTTCTGGCTGTAGGGGGAGGGGGGGCGCCCCTAACCCGTGTTGCTCAAGGGTCAACACACTTCTGTTTTCGAAATCCATCCACCGGTTTGTCTCCAAGCCTCGTTCTTTCTATTGCTCCGAGCATTCCCTGGGGATCGTTCATCCATTTCTCAGGTGACGGATAGCTGGCCACTTCCCATCGGGGCCTCCGTACAAACCTCTGTGCGAGTTCTTCTGTAACATGTGTTTTTATTTCTCTAAGCTAATACTGAAGAGTGGACTTGCTGGAGATCATAGATGTTGAACTTCACAAAAATGGCCAATTAAGTCTCCAAAGAAGTTATAACTGAATGCACCTACCAGTCGCCCCACAATCCCACTGGTATCGGATGTTGGTGGTTTTTCATGTCAGCCATCCTCACACGGAATCTGCAGAGGTTGTTAACTGTACTTCCCCGATGGGTGATGTGAAGCATGCTTCCTCATTTATTGGCCACTCACAGATTTTCCTTTGTGAAGTCTTTCTTTTTTAAATATATTTTATTGATTTTTTACAGAGAGGAAGGGAGAGGGATAGAGAGCTAGAAACATCGATGAGAGAGAGACATCGATCAGCCGCCTCCTGCACACCCCCACTGAGGATGTGCCCGCAACCAAGATACATGCCCTTGACCAGAATCGAACCTGGTACCTTTCAGTCCGCAGGCCGACGCTCTATCCACTGAGCCAAACCGGTTTCGGCTTTTGTGAACTCCTAAAGGTGTCTACACATTCTAACAAAAATAGTTGTGTAATCACAATAATCAAAATACAGAATATTTCTATCAGCTCAAGAAGTCCCTGTGCCCTTCCGGCGTTAACTCTCTCCGCCTTCAACCCTCCAGCAACCTCTGACCTCTTTTGCTTTTCGGAGTGTCACATAAGTGACCAGACGGGTAGCCTTGGAGCCTGAATCGTTCTCACCGAACGTAACGCACCACGGGATGCACCGTTTCTTCCTTTTCCCTGCTGAGTAGTATTCCCATGGAGTTGCTGATCCTTCACCAGCTGAGTGACGTCTGCGTTTCCAGCTTTTGGGAACCATGAGTCAAGCCCCGAAGTCACGGACGTCCGAGTTCCTGAATGACCACGCTCCTCGCACCTCGCGGTGGCTGCAGGGTCACACGACAGAACAGACCTGAGAGCTTTCTGGAGACTGGGTTTGTGAGGAACTGTCCAACTTCTTCCCAAAACGGATCCTGCCTCCCCAGCAGCCCCGAGGAGCCGGTGTCAGCGGGGTTGTGTCCGTCTTGTTTGACGACTTTCTAATAGAGGGGTGCCCTGGCTTCTCACTGTGGCTTTTCCTTTCATTTCCCCGGGAACGCACGATGTCAAACCTCTCCCGTGGGCTCCCTTGCCATCTGTACATCCTCACGTGTCTATTCACGATCTCCTGCCCGTGTTTAAAGCGGGCTGCTGGCCGAAACTGGTGTGGCTCAGTGGATAGAGCGTCGGTCTGCGGACTGAAAGGTCCCGGGTTCCATTCATGTACCTTGGTTGCGGGCACATCCCCAGTAGGGGGCGTGCAGGAGGTGGCTGATCGATGTCTCTCTCTCATCGATGTTTCTGACTCTGTCCCTCTCCCTTCCTCTCTGTAGAAAATCAATAAAATATAAAAAATAAAGTGGGCTGTCGTATGTTATTAAGGTGTAAGAGTTCGTCGTATGTTCTGCACACAGTCCTTTCTTCGACATACACTGTGCAAACGCTTCCTCCCACACCGTGGCTTGTCTTTTCAGTGTCTTAGCAGTATCCTTGGAAGAAGAGAGCTTTTCCATTTTAATGAAGTCTCAAATCCTTCTCTCTCGACGGATTGTGCTTTTTTCTTGTACCCAAGAAATCTTTGTTTATTCCAAGGTCAGGAAAATGTTCTCCTGTTTTCGAGAAGCTTCAGTTTGGAATCTAAACTCAGGTGTCTGCATGATCCATTCCGAGTTCACTGTTGTACACGGTGCAGGTGTGGGTGCGGGCACACGGGTTCTTGCATATGAGACCCACCTGTTCTTTGTACCCAACTGTTCGCCTGTCTAATGCCATGACCCTTTAGTACAGTTCCTCATGAAATGATTTCCGTTGCTACTTCATAACTGGAATACTGTGTTTCCCGATGGTCTTAGGCGACGCTGCCAGTGGTTCTCCCACAGGTTGAGAACCGCTGCTGTACTTTCCCGTGGACTTTCCAAAGAGCTCTCGGTTTCCTCCGTGGGGCTGGGCAAAGGTCTCCATTCTAGGCACTGACACCCCAACAAGGACACACACCCAGCAGTGTGCGGAATGGAAAGGTCCCCGTTTAACGCAGTCAGCGCCGCGTTTCTGGCTCCGTCAATGAGTGCCCGGAACAAGGAGCGGACTGACAGAGGACAGACGTGACAAGGCCGAGACTTCATGTGTCTCTCTGCCACCCGCTGCTCACCCCCCTCCCGCCACCCTCTGGGATCCGACCCCGGGCCTCAGTCGCATCTCTGGTATCACCCGGATCTGTGCGAGGTAATGACTGCCTCCATCACAGAAGTCAAGTGATTATTTAGCACGCCGGTGTGCTCTGCCCGGCGGTTTCCGGCGTGACTGTTTTTGGTGAGAAGGCAGTACAGTGGTACCCCGAGATACGAGTTTAATTCGTTCCGTAACCTTGAGGCGTGGGAAACTATGAGACGCTTGAGTCACGGTAAATGGGTGGGTCGTGTGCAGCCGGCCGATCCGCGCGATGACTCCTGTCTCAAATGTTGCTCGTATTTCAAAGCAAAAATCGCTCGCTCGACGGCTCGTATCTCAACAATCTCGTATGTTAGGGCACTCGTATCTCGAGGTGCCACTGTAAAACCAGGCAGGGTTGGGCAAAAAGAGGGGTGAGTAGGCGCAACACAGCTTCTGCTCAGGTTATAAATGACTGTATGACTTTCCATACAACCGTGCACCTGCCCCGCCCGCCCTGTCCACCTGTGCGCATCGGTGTGTTGTCTCCTAAGTTTTTAACGGAAAAACAACTCCCGAGCCCTCCGCCGCCGTTCTATCAAACGCAAGGCAAGTGATGGCTGAGTTTCCCCCTCCGCTCGCCCCTAAATCACACTGTTGCGTCTGGCGGTATATCCAGCCCTTCGGGGAGCTGTGCACAGGCATATATTTGGCAAGCTTTCAAGCCGCGGCTACAAAACATGTGCTGCAGAAAATGATTCAAAATATTAAGCAAGCAGTCATTTATTTCGGGGCGCCCGCTCACGTGGGACAATAAGCTGCTTCCCAGAATAGGCGCCATCCATCAGGACGCACCGCAGGCCGGCGCGCGGGCGGGGGCCTGCCTCTCCGCCGTCACACGCCGTGACGGCCATTCATCACCCGCCGTGCGGCCTGGCACACCTGCGGGAGGGCGCGGGCCCCGCCCCAGGAGGCACCCCGAGCCCCACGGGGCCTCGCTCCATGTCCCCAGGGGAGCCCACGGGGCACGGAGGGATGGAAGCCAGGAGCACCTCGGAGCTGGACTGCGCGCAGCACCCACTTCTCTGCCCAACAGAACCAGCCAGGCTGGGGGGGGCGGCCGGGTACTCGTCTGGGGCGCTGTGTGGGGAGAGGCCTCGCCAGGAGGCAGGAGAGATGGGTGGCGGAAGCAAAGGGGATGCAGTCCCTCCAGAGCGGCCCCTAGGACCTCTGTCCCCCAGAGGGTCACCACAGGACTGTCCCCCCAAAACGGGCAACACCGGCCCCGGCTCTTCTGTCCACAAGCTTCGCCTCCCCTGCAGGAAACTGGGGTGTAGCATCTCCTTCCCGCCCTGAGGAGGGGGCGCGGGTGGACTTGTGCAGGACACGTACTAGCCGGCGTCCCCTACCTCGGGACACACGGACATGTAGTATTTCTCCGCCTCCTGAACACCGCAGGATGGACCATGAGCACAGGATGAGGGGAGCTAGTGGCCGCACCCCGGTAGTTTGAGCAGACCGCCCTGCCCCGCCAAGGCGCCAGCCTGCGGACGAGGAGTCCACGCAGGAAGGTGGGGGGTGTCCAGGCAGAGCCCCGAGGGTGGACCTCGGGCCCGGGGTGCAGAAGGCAGAATCCAGGTTCTTCTGAGCTTCGGGCTTGAAACGCAACCCGCGGCCTCATTTTCGCAAACGCTCTTCCATGCCCTGCCAGCCGCCCTGACCTTGAACCCTCACCTTCCCACAGCAGAGAGGCCACACCCTCTCACAGGGAAAGGCTGGTTTCGGGATCCTCACTCTGATCGGGCTTCAGAACGGAAGCTGCACCCCGCCTCCCAGGACCCCGAGTCCGGGCTGAACGGCCCTCGGTCGGTACAAAGCAGCTGCTCACGGAACCTTCCAGCTCCGTGCCCAGGCGGTGTGCGGGCGGTATTTTTCTGCCCCGGGTTTGCCGCCGCTGCAAACGCGTGCCAGTTAGCAGTAATTACCCAAAGGCAGCAGCCACTTCTATTTTTAAAAGGGAACCCCATTTAGCCTGCTTACATCCTGCAAGGTTTAAAATAGCTGGTCCGGTGATGTTTTCACTTCATTCCCCCCGCCTGTGTGTATTTAAATACAGGTTCCGCCGAAAGCAGAGCCAGTCAAACATTTACTTTCTATTAAACATCTAAACCAGGAGATTAAACCTACTTTCCATTTAACAGCAGCCGTGCGCCCCTCCCGGAGCAGGGCCGGTGTTTAAGAGGCAATCAATTTAGGAAGACAGCGACGGGCGGCTTTAAACTCTTCAAAAAAGGGACCCTACCTCGGAGCCCATCTTTTCATTATAGCATCTTCCCAAGAACCCGTGGAGCCTTTCTTCCTTGCACACCTAAGGCTTTTTAAAGGCAACGCTCGCCCTAATTCCCCATGAAATATGCAGCGCGGCGTAATTAAACTGCAGGCGCAGTTTAACATCTTCCTGGATGTTCTGAGGTTCGCAGAAATGGAGGGGTGGCATCACGTGTGCCACCAACTTCCCAGCAACTCCGCACTCCCGGGGAGCACCTGGGTCTCAGCTGGAACTGAAACTGCAAGGCCTGCTCCGAAGGCCCGTTTCGGCCAGGACGGAGGAGGCAGCCTGCCCGGGCTCTGCACCCCGATCTCCATTTTCAGCATGCAAATACCGGGGCCCGCTCGTGTCTCACTGTGGCCTGTCTGCTGCGTAAATAAAACAGGAAGGCAAAGGCGGGCGCGGAAAAGCCGTCCGTGGCTGAGAACGTGTGCGCTGAGTAACTATCTGGCTGCTGGGCCATTTGATTTGCAGGCAGCGGGCTGGGTGTTTTGGGTCGCGGCTGTAAATCACACGACTCCAATCTTCATGTGTCCCCGCCGGTGTCAGTAAGCCACAAATGCACACACACTCCTCCCTCCCGCCAGGAGAGGCGGCCTGGCTCGCAGGATCCCACGTTCAAGGGCAGAGGAGGGGTAAGAACCACTCAGGGACCCCCCAGTCACGTCCACGAGCCAGTGGCAGCCCAGCGCCCCAGCTACTCTAACTCCTCCCCACCCCAAGAGGGACGCAGCTGGCACCACATGAGACTCCCCCGGAGTTCACACGATGCAGGCGTCTCTGCTTGGAGTTCTGCACGCACCCCAACAGGGCGCGCTCTGAGCAATGGTCCCAGCTCCCCAGCCAGCCGCCGGCTGTGCAACCCCCTCCCAGCACCCAACCCGCCGAGGCACCCACAACAACAAAGCTTTCCTACAAAACTGCCGAAGGGAGCGGCAGCCCAGCCCCGCTAGAGGCCCAGGCCGCCCCCCAATCCGCAGGCGCCAGGCTAGAAGCAGGCAGGCACCTGGATGCTCCGTCAGCTTAAAAAACAGAAGAGATGGTTCTTTAATGAGGCTGTTAGGACTTCAAAAGGTTGAAAATACCTTACATCTTACACTTGACTTTGGCTTTGTAGATTCATCTAAGCTATTGATTTAAAAAAAATAAAAAACACCCACCAAACTCAGCAAAAGTGGTGGGTGCGCCTGAAGCATCTCAGGGCAGCTGCCACTCCTGGGTCCAGAGAGGACCAGCGAGAGGCGGCCGGGCACGGAGACAGGCCCGAAACAGAGCCAGCAGGCCCGCCTCCGCCCGGAGCGGCTGTGACATTACAGAAGGGCACCCCCCACGCCGCCCCCAGCCCCCGCCATCCTCGCGCCAACATTTTACGATTCTCGCTTCTACCTCTGACGGGACCCAAATGTTTAAGTAAGACGCTGCGCTCCCCCTCCAGAACCGGCCCATTTATCACTTTTCCCAACGACATCGTCTCCCGGCCAAGTCTCTCGTAAAAAAGACACCGCCCGTGTCTCGAATGTCAAGGTTTCTCTGCAGCACAACGTGCAGCCCCAAGTTCACCAAGAGGACGTGGCCTCAGAGAGGCTGATGCCGTGCCCGGGTGCCCGGGGCGGCACAGACCCCGATGCCCCGGGGCCCAGGACCGTGAGGCGGTTCACCAGCCTCGTGATGCTGACCTCAGCATATTCAATAGGATCCGGCCGGACAAAATGTAGAAGTTGGCCATGAGGCATCAAAGCACGGTTGTGCCCGTTAAAAGCACGAGTGTGATCGCTGGGGCAGGACTTGGCTGGTTTAAAAGGGGGGAGCACATTTTCAAAGCAACGTCATTGTCATCGCGGGAGGTGCTAGGGGCAAGGCCAGGGCTCAGCCGCTCGGCAGAACGGCTCCGTGAACTTGGGCTCCGAGTCGCCAATGTGGCCTCCCTTACTTTCCCCTGACACATGCGAGGAGTGACACATCTCCCCCTGCCTAGACGCCTGGCTTTTATTTAGTTACTAGAGGCCCGGTGCACAAAATTCGTGTACGGGGCGGGGGGAGGGGGGGCAGGGTGTCCCTCAGCTCGGCCTGCACCCTCTCACAATCCCTCTCACAATCCGGGACCACTGGTTCCTAACTGCTCATCTGCCTGCCTGCCTGCCTGATCGTCCCTAACCACTTACCTGCCTGTCTGATTGCCCCTCACCACCTCTGCCTCGGCCCCTGCACACGGGACCCAGGCTTCCCTCCCTCTGGCTGGCCACAGGCACCCAGAACCCCGGGCAGCTTCACCCAGGCCCCAGCTTTGTCAGGAAGGACATCTGGAATGACGTCCTATCTGGTCTAATTAGCATATTACCCTTTTATTAGTAGATTTATTTTAAAATCTTTATTTGTTGCAAGTATTACATATTAACCCCTTCTAGCCTGCCCCCTCCCCTGCCATGGTTTTCACATAAACCAAACGAGCTGTTGTCTGGGAAATTGTTTTCTTAAGCCAGGAGCACACAAAGTGAGAGCTGCTATGACTTTTGTTTCTGTAATAACCATTGATAGATTCTCCACGTATTAAAACGCGCCAGTGGACGTCTCAGTGGGAAGCCCGGGTCTTTTCCTTTTCATTTCTGAGTAGAAGGAGTGGTTCGGGATCTTGGGGGCAGGGGACGCATGGGCTTCTGCCTTGACTTAGGTCGCGAGGCACAAGGCGTGGCCGTGAACCACAGACATGTCCACTGAGACCTGGCCCACAGCTCACTCGCTTAGGTGTTAAGATCCTGGAAAGTCAAGGGTTATTGTCATGTCCAATGGGCACAGCCATGGGCCCAGGTAAAGAGAGAGGGTGGTTGGGAGCCAGTGCCACATCCACGGCAGAACTGAGGCACGCCAGGCAGCCATCTCAGCAGAGCTAAGCCCTAGCCTGGCACCACGAGCCAACCTGAGCCCGGGCCACGGGGATTGTGTAAGAAAAGTCACCGGGAAAACGCAACCGCTTGGCGATGCGCCAGACACTAGGGGAGAGGGTTTGGGAACTCTGTACCCTCATTGCAACTTCACTGGAAATATGAAATTATCCCGAAATGAATTGTTTGTAAAGTAAGGGGGAGGAGCCCCTAGGAAGAGAAGGGAATTAGCGAGGTTTAGCAGCACCCGCAGGCCGCTGGGTGAGACTTTTTCCCGGGGCAGTTCCCTCCGCCTCACACCGCGGCCAGCGGCAGCAGCTCAAGCAGCTCATGAGAGCCCTAACCGGTGTGGCTCAGTGGATAGAGCATCGACCTGTGGACTCAAGGGTCCCAGGTTTGATTCCCGTTAAGAGCATGTATCTTGGTTGTGGGCACATACCCAGTGTGCAGGAGGCAGCTAATCGATGTTTCTCTCTCACACGTTTCTAACTCTATTCCTCTCCCTTCTTCTCTGTAAAAAATTAATAAAATAGCCGAAACCGGTTTGGCTCAGTGGATAGAGCATCAGCCTGTGGACTGAAAGGTCCCCCCAGGTTCAATTCCAATCAAGGGCATGTATCCTGGTTGCAGGCACATCCCCAGTAGGGGGCGTGCAGGAGGCAGCTGATCGATGTTTCTCATCGATGTTTCTGACTCTCTATCCCTCTCCCTTCCTCTCTGTAAAAAATCAACAAAATATATTTAATAAAAATTATTAAAAGAAAAAAAGCAGCAGCTCATGAGGCAGAGGGCTCTCCCAGGGCCCCGCCTCCCAGACCGGCGGGTGGACCCAGTGCCTGGTCAGCCTGGCCCCGCAGCCGAGGGACCCACGTGGGAAAGGTGGTCGGCCTTCCGACAGCAGGTCCACCCGAACATGCTGTCACCACAGGCTCCCACAGCGTGGGGCTCACCGCAGCTCCGGGAAGGCCAGGGAGGTTCGGGGCCAGGGTTGAGCGGAGCGGGAACCGAGACACAGAGCATTCTAGATGGGCACGCACTAACCACCCCAGCGGTTCCGAACCCCCCAGAACCCAAGCTCCCAGTGAGAACCCATGCTGGGGCTGCTGTCCAGAAGAGCCGTGGGGGGGCTGAGGGTCCCCCCTCTCCGCCTGATGTCCTGAGTGCCATCCCAGGGCTTTCACCCACACCAGCACACACTTTAAGCTGCAGGAATGTTGAATGACAACCAGATTTCACACCAATGAAGGGCTAAGGATGTGATCTCACAGAGGCTTACGCATCCGTTGTTCACACGTGTCCACTGAACCCATAGAAGTTGTATGTCACACATGCAGCACCAGGGGGGGAAGGATTTGAGGGGGGAGGTGGGTCCCCAAAAACAGAAAGTGCATCAAATGTCCAGATTTTGAAAAGAAAACGAAGAGAACACATTCCCTCCTGCGCCTTTTGCTGCCAGGAGAGAAACCTTCGCATCTTTTTAAGAACACACAAAGGAGCAGCAAGAAAAACATTCCCGCTGCTGCTTCCTTTCGAGAAAGCCACTCTCCAGCGAATTACAAGTGGACATCCGCCGTAATAAAATCATAGCAGTTTATTATGCGTGATTAAGACCTGATTGAATCTTCCCTATGACAATCCTTGGGAGAATAAATGGCGAACACTCGCCAGAGTTCACACCGCCCTGGGCTGCTATTCTGAGCACATCACACTTCATCCAGCGTCCCTCTGAGAGGCCGAAAACTGCTATTTTGGCAAAAAGTTCGACCTTGCATTTCTGGAATGCAATCAAGAATTTTTTTTATTTTATTTTTTTTTTACAGTTGTATCCTCCACTGATGATTTATTTGTCCACAAAACTGTAAATGCAGATTTGTGAGTTCTGCCTCATTAACCGCCTTCTGCAATTAGTTCTTCGCCCCGGAAGTCACACTTCTGATACTTTCATGGCAGGTAAGAGCACATGATCACAACCGTTCAGCAATCAGTTTAATGAAAAATGCATTACGCCCTGAAAGATTTTTTTTGCTTTGGTTTTGCTTCGTGGTGCATGAAAACTTGGTCTTTGCTTTTCACACTTTATTTACAAGAGACTGAAACGTATCACTGAGTTCATCAGAAACATTTCTTCCCTCTGGGAAAGAAAACTCAGGAGCAGCTGGGCCTTGGTGTCCTCCGGTTTGAGTTCATCCCTTCGGTGTGTGATCGATAACCAAAGTTTTTACTGAAATGGACGAAACCTGACCAATAATACAGGCCACGCCCGAAAAAAACATTTGCATGCTCCATCCCCAGTTCGCACCACCAAGAAACGCACCTTGAGGTAAGAGCCTCATACAGGATGCCGCCGCCTCGGTTTGGATTTTGCTCTTTACATTTAAAAAAAAAAAAAAAAGGAAAGAAAAAGCCCGCCTCCAAGGTTTTCAAGAACAGCATTGGTATCTGGCCTGCCCCCGCGCAAAGACTACAGATGGGCTGACAGTGACGTCTTACAGGTAATCTGGAGCAAAAGTCAGGGTTTTTGTTTGTTTGTTTTAAATATATTTTTTATTGATTTTTCATAGAAAGGGAGAGGGATAGAGTTAGAAACATCGATGAGAGAGAGACATCGATCAGCCGCCTCCTGCACGCCCCCCACAGGGGATGTGCCCGCAACCAGGATACATGCCCTTGACCGGAATCGAACCTGGGACCTTTCAGTCCGCAGGCCGGCGCTCTATCCACTGAGCCAAACCGGTTTCAGCAAAAGTGAGGTTTCATTATCTGAATAACGGCCTCCAACCGATGCCTCTGTCAATGGCCATTTGGATCCAGGGTATATTTGGGGTTATTTTTTCATTGATGCCTGATTTATTATTTTACATGATGAAATGTTAAGAAATCTTTTAAACGCCTGCCTACCTCCTCCCTGCCTGTCTTTATTTCTCGATGTTTCTTTACTGAGCAGATGGCCTGATAGACAAGTCCCCCGGAGACATGGCTCGGGGTCCCCTCCATTGCCCCCTCCTCAGCAGGCGCAGGGGTGCCATCCCAGAGGGCACCTGCATCTCAGCCCCAGAGCCCGCTGTGCCCAGCGGCTCCCAGGTCCCCGGTGCCGGGCCGCCCGCCATTTCCATGTCAACCAGCGTTCACACGGACCCCAAACCCGCTGCCTGTCACTGTTAGAGTCACCTGTAAAAGGCACGTGGAAAGAAAAACGTGCCGAAAGGAGGCGCTGCTGGATGACCCTCCGCCCTCCCCCCCACCCCACAACAGAACTCAGACTCGACCGGCCAGGCGCCGTCCTGCTGGACACAAGGGTGACTGGACAGAGGCCCTGCTCCGTGAGCTTCCATTCTCGTGGGGGACACGTGTCACCAGCATGCGAACATGCCATCGCTCAGGCGGTGAGCGCTCTGAGAGCCGAGAAGCTGGCCAAGGGGCCGGGGCGTGGCACCTGGGCAGGAGGCCTCGCGAGCAGGTGGCACGTGGACAGAGACAGGCCGGGCCGCGGGACCTCCGGCACAGTCACTCTGGATGAAGCCAGATCGGGCCACTTCGAGCTATTCCTCCTTTGTAACATTCCGTTCAGATTCATTTCGGGTTTTGAGTACAATTAACTCGCTAATAGGATCGTCTGGGAGCCAGGAGGAGCTGGCTGGAGGGCAGAGCTCCGCCACGAGTGTGCCAGCTTCTCCACTGCCAGCCCGCCCGGCGCCGGCTCTGGGACCCTCTTCTGGCTGCGCCCACGAACAAGTGTGTGGCGAGCGCCGGGAATAAACGAGTGTCAAATGGCTCACGACCATCGCTTCTATTTCTGTTTTCACTGAAGACAATCCGCCCCATTTCCAGAGGCAGAGAGAAGAGAAATCGGGATGCAGGCAGACTGAAGTTCACATTAAACATATGTACATGCATATACAGGCCCCAGACACGACGACACATCCACCCCCAGATGTGACTTCCTCCTACAAGAACTCCAAATGGGACCGCCTCTCATCAGCTTTTGGCCATCATTACACGTTATGCCCGCGTCGTTTTATTGGCTTGTCCGTGGTATCTTTACAAGGCCACAAAGCTTTTTAAAGGATCGGATTAAAAATTAAAGATTCAAAGATGATTGAGGTGAAGGTTCACTGAACGCTAATTTCATAGTAATTTTACTGACTTGCTCAGCCAAGTACTGAAGTTTGGGTCTGGTTTTCCTCACGGCGCCCCCGGGGAGCGGGCACGGGCTCTGGGACTCAGGCGAGCGGGTGCCAGCACACAGGGCTGTGCCGGAACGGCGCCTCCAGGCGACCCCTGCTCAGGGCTGCGCAGCACACAGGACTGGGTGGGGGGGGTTGCTAAGACAGCTCCCAGTTCCTCCCCTGCGCGTCCAGTCCTTACTTCCCAGGCCAGTTTCCTGGGCTGGAAAAATGCAGTACAGTATTTAAAGGGATACTGCACGGGGAAAGGGACCAGCATTCCCCAATTACAGTGGTACCTCGAGATATGGGTGCCCTAACATACGAGATGTTTGAGATACGAGCCGTCGAGCGAGCGATGTTTGCTTTGAAATACGAGCAACATTTGAGACAGGAGTCATCGCGCGGATCGGCCGGCTGCACACGACCCACCAGTTTACCGAGACTCGAGCGTCTCATAGTTTCCCACGCCTCAAGGTGACGGAACGAATTAAACTCGTATTTCGAGGTACCACTGTATCTGGAATGCCAGCACGCGACAGGTGAGTCCACAGCAGCGCAGAGCTACCTCAATGCATGCTGGGAAGACCCTTCCTACCCCCCGCCTCGGTACCCCTCCTCTGCGGTACTCCTGGAGGAAGTATTCCTGGAGGAAGGGGTACTCCTGGAGGAAGGGGTACTCCTGGAGGAAAGGGTACTCCTGGAGGAAAGGGTACTCCTGGAGGAAGGGGTACTCTTGGAGGAAGGGGTACTCCTGGAGGAAGGGGTACTCCTGGAGGAAGGGGTACTTCTGGAGGAAGAGCCACAAAGGGAATGATTTGGGGAAAACACTGCACACGGTGTGACGAGTCTTACAGGGCACGGGAGAGCATGTTGGGAGGGATGCCCAGTTTGGGACATGGCTAACCCTCAGCATCACTACCCATTCCAGTGGATCAAGTTCAGTGACAGAGCCATGTCCTCGGGCACGTGTGTCCCGTGCTCTGTGCCAGTCAACCCACCAGGAGCTAGAAGATGGCACCTCCGGGACGCGCTGAGGAAGAGGGGGCTACTTACAAGGCAGGTCCTCGTTATGACATTTGTGACCTGCTTCCCCAGGGGCTCGGGGGTGGCTGAAGTAGTTCGCTAAGACACCAGGGCAACTAACGGAAGGTTTCAAGGTGATCACAGGCAAATTATAGATTTTACATAAAACGCAATCATCTCTGCGGAATGGGCAGCTTCTGACTGGTTTTCCGTTACTGTCTGCACATTTGCTCTCTGCCCCCACAATGTTAGGACCTGTACACACAAAAACAGCATTCCTTCTCTCCCCCCACAAGTTACTGAGCTGACATTTCCGGCTGGAGGGTACACCAGCCTTTCCCCATCCCCCGGCCCCAGCCAGGCCCACAGCACAGACAGCCGCTGGGGTGGGTTCCGGGGACACAGAAGTAGGTGAGGCCCCGCCCCTGTTCCGAGGAGCCCCCAGCTGAGTGGGTGAAAGACCCCCAGAAAGAGGTACGTCCCGGGGTCAGGAGAGCGTGTGAGAGTGACCCGGCAGGACGGGCTGTGCGGAGAGGCCCGAGGAAGGAGCCCCAGGCTGCGTGCCAGGCAGCGCGGAGCTGCGGCGGCAGAAGGGCGGGGAGGACAGAGTGTGCGGGAGGTGAGAGCTGAGGCTGCTTCCGGTGGGGAGGCGGGGAGCGTGGCCGTGTCTGACCAGGATGGCCTTGGGGTTTGGGGTTTCTCTCCCTTCGCCTGCATCTCTGCCCAGGGATGGAGCGCCGGGCTAGTGAGTACTAACTCACAGCTACTAGGTCAAGGCAAACCCAGACCACAGCGCAGACCCCGCAGAGAGCAGGCGAGCCCCCCGTCTGCGCCCCCGGAGGACGGGGCCAGGGCCGGCACGCACCTGACTCGGTGACAGTTGTCTGGCTACGCTGGTGACAGTGGAAGTTTCGGCGGTACATTCGGGAAGGGGCAAATTACGAGCTTCGATGTTGTCATACGTGGGCTTTTCTGAGGCAAAAACCACCTGGCAGCGATGCCGTGACCCGGGTCTCCACGACAGACACTAAGCCAATGTCACCGCGCTCGCTGCCCTCCCGCAGCTCCGGGCCACGCCGACCTTCCCAAGCGCAGCAGCTGGGGCGGGGCGGCTGCAAACGAAGCGATTATGCCCACAATGTGCCAGGGAGAGCTAATCCCCCGGCTCTTCCCCACGATGCCCGGCGATTTACCGGTGGCAACGTCGCACGGCGCGTCTTGCGCTGGGATGCGTGCTGATGTCAGGAAGACGGATGGGAGAGGGAGTGACTTTCTAAGCAAAACACCGCTCCGTGGGGAGAAAAACCTCCACGCAAACGGCAATAAAGCCATTAACGCTCTTTTCATTTCTTGCTTAATTTCCAGCGCCTGGTATTCACGCTCTTCGCCATCCGATGGAAACGCTTTAGTTAGAACGAGGAGACTTTAGGAAGACTCGGAGCACGAGCGAGCTCTCCCTCTCCCTCTCCCTCTCCCTCGCTGGAGGTGGAGGCAAGGGTGCGAGAAGGGCGTTCCATTGCCACGTGCGCGGCAGCCGGCGGGCTCCCGGGGGAGGCCGGTCTGGACGCTGACCACACCGGCTGTCCAGGCCTCACGCCTGTGACATTGGCTCGTGACTCCTCCAGCGGGGAAGTCACCCCAGAACGCTCTGAGTGGCCTCTTCCTAAATCCGGGGGGTGGGGGAGGCAGGCGGGGTGTGGGACCATTTCTTGGTTCATCTTAATACCGCAGGCAACACACGGAGGGAACCGAAAGTCCTCTGAACTTGATAAAGGGGTCCTTCTCCCTTCCCCGGGGTGCTGGGAGCTCGGCAGGGGGGCAGCGTGTGCTGCCCGGGCCTCTGTCCCCCCTTCCAGGCCCGCTCCTCCTCCTGATGCCAAGCTCTTTGAAAAACAGGGTTCTGACCCCAGCATCGGTTTTCATTAACCTTTAAAGGCACGATGGGGATCAAAATAGATACTCTCTCTCCGCCTGGCACAGGTACACTCTCTCATGCCAGCCTCTCCCCCGGGGAGGGCGGGGGGGGGTGTCTGTCTGAGAGCTCAGCTGCCGCAGGCGGCCTCTGCCGGACCCACACACAGGATGGCTGAGCCACGGACAACTCCGGAGGCGAGGCTTCTGCCCAAATAAAGGCAGGAGCCGAGGCGTGACAGTGCCAGGCACCGCCAGGCCTCTGAGGGGGCGCGTTCTCCGGGGGGAACCAGCGCGGCGATGGGGAGCGGGGGGGAAGGCGCTCGCACTGAGCTGGTGTTTTCATCCGTGATTCCATGAGCGGACTTCTGGGGACAAGTGAGACCCCAAGTGGAAAGGTGCCATTTTGGGAAGATCCTGTCAAAACTATGGCCTTGTGTCCTGGCACCTTACTCTGACTCAAAAATCCCATGATTCCAAGGGGGTGCCCCTCTAAGAGGCAGGTGCGTGCAGAAGCGGGGAGAGGGTCGGTGTCAGGCAGAAGGTCACCGGCCCCTGAGGCACCGGCCCCTGGAGGAGCCGGGCCTCCCCTCCTGCCTCTCCATCCGGGTCCTCTCGCCCCAGTCGCCAGGGCTTCCAGATCCACAGAGAAAACCTTTGTAAACCTTGGCCTCTCTGGTCCTTGACCCTCTCACCTCCGACGACCTTGGACTCACCTCCGCCGTCATCCCCACGGCCCGCGAGCCACACGGCTACGGAGCATTGGAAATGTGTCTGGTGTGAAGTAAGACGTGTGCAAGGGTACAAAACCAATGTAAAATGCCTCCATAATTTCCTATTGATTACATGTCCACACGCCTCAGATACATCGGGGGAGATCAAACATATTATAAAATTAACCTTCTGCTTTCTTGAAGCACGGCCACTAGAGCATTACAAATTGCAGCTGGTGATTCTAATGGACGGCCTGCCCGGGCCTCGACGTGAACCAGACGGATCTGCTCTTCCTCAGAACAAACTCAAGGGCCCCCTCTGCCCGAGAAAGCATCGCCCCAGGCACCACGCCCCTTCCTGTCCTCCTTCCGAGGGAACCGGCGGGAAGCGGGCTTTTGTCCTCCGAACCTCACCGAGGTCACCAATGACCTCCGGCTGCCAGATCCGGGATGAGCTCCAGTCTGACCCCCAGTGACCTTGAGCCGCATCTGACACCCACCTCCAGGTTCCCCTCCTCTCTGTCCCTTCCATCCTCTGCTTCCTGCTCTGCCTCTAACAGCGGGCAGCCTGCCCTGTGGGAACTTCCTCCCCATCCGCTCACCCCCCACCGGGCCCCCCTCTGAGAGCTTGAAGATGGGGCGAGCGAGCGAGCGATCAGCTGGAAACTGGACAGTCTAGCTCGGGTCTCGGCCCTTCTCTCCACGTCACATTCGATCACGTGGCTGCCCTCCAACCCCTCCACGTGTCGGGCAGAGCTAACCGGTCACAAAGCAACCCTGGCTCTCCTCCGCCTTCCCCCCGCCTGCGGCGCCTGCCCTCGGGGTCCCAGCCTCAGTCAGGGTGCTCCCAGCCCTCCAAGAGTCGGTGCAGAACCAGGCGCCACCCAACACCTCGTCTGCACCTGGCCTCTCCGCTCCTCCAGAGGCACATCCCGCCTGACCACTCCCTCCTCGGACCCAGCACCCTCCGCCCTGGCAACACGTCTCCTCTGGTCTCCCTGCTGCCATCCCTCTCCCTACACCAGGGGCAGCAAACTCCTCTTAAAGGGCCAGACAGGGAATAGTTGGGGTTCTGCGGGCCAGACGGTCTGTCCTCACTCCTCCACCTGGCTTCCAGCTCAAAAGCAGCGGGGACGACAGGTGAGTGAAGAGCGGGCCGCTCCATAAAACAGGGACTGAAATGGACTGTCTAATGCCGGGTCGCTTTCATGTGCCACAAAATATGATATCCACCTCTTTCTCCAGCAGCCGGCAAACGCAGAAAGCATCTTGGTCCGCTGGCCGCACAAAGCCGGCCCCAGGCTGACTTGGGCCCCGAGGCCATAGCTGCACCCCTGCCTGGACTCTCTCCATCCCCGCCCTGCGCGCGGCGCCCTTTGAGTCACACTGTGTGCTGCTCAGACCTGCTCAGGTGGCCTCCCTCTCACTCAGGGACATCGAAGACCTTCCCATGAGCTGAGGGCCCCGACATCTCTTCCTCCTCCCACTGCCCACACTCAAAGCGGCCCACTGGCCCCGCCCTGCTCTCCTCCCTGTCTCACTTCTGCTATTGCCACCCCACCCTCACCCCCACCCCCAACCCCGGGGCCAGGGCCTGCTGCTCCGTCTGCTGGGAAACACTCCTCGGGTACCACGGTGCCATGTCCTCCAATAACCGAGTGAGGCCCGTTCAAGCCCGTCTCTAAAACCCACTGAAACAGCTACACCCTTCACGCCGTCTGCCTGGCTGCATCGCTCTGCCACGTTTACTACCGCCTGGCACTCGTCCCTTTGTCTGCTTCGGAACAGAAACACAGCAGCCTGGTGTGTAGGGCACGAAAGGGGGAGGCGCATGGCTGGCCGGTGTGCCCCAGCCCCGCTCGATGGTGGGGTGACCGGAGACCTCCGTCCTCACCTGTGCAGCCAGGAGAAGCCGCCTGCGGGCGCAGAGCCCTGGAGGGAATGCGTTACCAAGCTCCCTGGGGCAGAGAACACCTCCACTCCTTGATTCCCGTACTCTGCCTCCCTCCCCACCCTCTCGAAGGGTCAGCACCTCGTTCTGCCCGGCTTAGGCCCTGGGACCCAGGACAGGGCTGTGCTCGTTCAGTAGCTACTGACTGGGCAGAGGACAGGGGTTTGAGCTGAGTCACTGTGGGTGGGAGAGTCCTCACCACCCCATCATCCCCCAGACAGAGGGAAGTGAAGCTTCCCGCAGACCCGCCAGAGAGCAAGCCCCCCACCCCCACCCCCCACCCCAGATGGCCCCACTGCTGTTCATGTGCTGCCCTGGAGGGAGGCAGAGCCGCCAACTAGGTCACCTCACAAGAACCCTCCCCCTCACACCCCCCCCCCCACACACACACACACCTAACACTGTGCTGTGGACCAAAGGCTACCCGTCCAGGGCTCTGACCTAATGAGAGGAGACACAACTAGATGTGGGCAGGTTCAAGTTCGCCTGTGAAGGGCAGCCTCTCTCCAGGCCGGCCCCGCAGAGCCTGGCAGTGC
>JAAGEH010000227.1:3498798-3510177 GCA_011751065.1 Lasiurus cinereus
CTCTCTCTCTCTCTCTCTCTCTCTCTCTCTCTCTCTCTCTCTCTCTCCTGAGCCCCTTTTCTTCAGAAAGGCCGGACTGGCACTCGCGGGGTGACTTGATGAATCCTGTGCATGCAGACTGGGGGGCTTCTTTAACCCAAACCGAATCCCCACCTGGTAGAACCACATGGTTACGTCCAGGGAAGAGCAGGCTACACCGCAGGGGGGTCCCAGGCCCTGCTGGGCACTCCTATCCCCCAGCCTCAGCGGCTGGGCAGGCCAGCATCCCGCTGTCACACTGGCCACACTGTTAGTGACTGGAGAGAGAAACCACTGAGCGTCACTTCACTAGGCCCTCGAGTCACCAGAGTCCCAGCAAACACACCAAGGCCCCCAGGCCTGACAGCTTGCACACGGGTCTCCCTAACACACTCGCTTGCACCTGCGCGCGTTCATTTTGGGAGCAGGACCAGCCAGCGATTGTAAGACAGAGAATGGGTTCAGTTCTCAACTGTTAAGAGACACGGAACCAAGAGCCCCGGTTCTAAAAAGGTTAACTCCCGACAAAGCGCTGCCATTTCACCGCAAGCAGATTAGTGTCCGAACAGAGCACGCGAGAAGAGCAGGAGGAAGTGGAAATAAAGAGCCGAGAAGATTCCGAGAACCAGAGAAGCGAGGGGACAGGAAGAACCCCAGTGCGACTGGGCCCAGATAACTTCCTAATTCCTGACACAATGGCTGTTACCCAACAGCAGCTTCCTGCAGCGAAACGCACCTCGGCGAGCGACTCCAAGATCAAACGAAGGAATGTCCACCCAAGGCCTGGCCCAGGCGTGCACAAGAGGGGGCCGCACACTCACCCTGACCAGCTCAGGAGGGACCGCCCGGTGGCCTGACACTCAGAGACCTCAGGGGCCACCCGGGAGGGCGTGAAACTAGAACTTGCTAACGAAAAGTGAACCAACGTGGAGTCACATTCAATGCCCGCATCTTCCCTGGCCAAGGTCCATCTTTACTGGAACTGACCTGTCCACTGTCTTTTGGGGTCTCCGATAACATGCCTTTGGAAGGGACAGTAATTCCCATTTCCGGACCGTAGAGCAGAGACACACACCCTCACTGATCCTGCTGTAGGTTAACTGATAACAGCTGACTATTCTGCACCCACCCGTGTATTATTCGTCTTACATTTTATCCAACCCCAGAGGTTTCCCCACTCCGCATTCCCCGCCTCCCTAACCTATCCGCAAGGGATGTCATGTAACCCCTACGTAAGCATGTCAAACCCGTGGCCTGCAGGCCTCACTCATTGGCCCACATTAGCCTTTGAGTTTGCCATGCTGGCCCTGCGTCGTCTCCTTTCATTCTAATGTATAAAATAAGGTGCCGAACTGCCATTCTCAGGAGCTGCTTCTCAACCCACTGAGATTTTGCTGCCTGGTAATTGTCAGTTTGGCTCGAATAAACTCGTAAAAATGTTCTACAAGGGGATGGAGCAAAAAACATTTTTTTAATCCATAAAAATAAATAAGTAAATCGCCAGTGTAGAGAGAAACCAAGATGGTGGCATAGGTAAACATCTGAATTTGACGCCTCGCACAACAACTTCAACACTACAACTAAAAGACAGAACGGACATCATCCGGAACCACAGGAAGGCTGGCTGAGTGGAAATTCTACAACTAGAAGGAGAGAGAAAAGCACACTGAGAGTCACAGGAGGTGTGGAAGGCAGAGGGATGGAGGTGCGCATACAGAGAGGGAGGTACGTGCGTGTGTACAGGGAGGACTGGCAACTGAGTACGCAGCTGGCTTTCTCAGCCGGAGGGAGACACAAGCTCCCGACTGCTCTGAACTCCAGTTCCGGGTGAGACTCTGGGGACCCAGACTCATGGGGAGAAACTGACTGCCTGGCAGCAAGCAGAGCTCGAGGGCAGCTTTCTCTCAGAGGTGCGTGCAGTGATTACCTCAGGACACTGAGACCCAGAGGCCTCTTAGGGCAGGGCTGACGGGAAGCCATGGCTGTGCGCTCTGCCCTGAGACTCCGCCCCATCCAAGCTGAGCACGGAGGCTTTTGCATATGAATGGCCTCGTCCTTTGAAATCTAAACTTACCTAACAAACTGCAATTGAGCAGAACATCCCAAAGAAGGCCCAAGGCCCAACAGCAGCTTGCATTGCTTCACAACTGGGCCTCATCTGGGCACCTCCAAGCCCCAAACAAAGAAGAGGAATCTGCAGATCTCTCCATAGCTCCTGCTGGGTGGCCTCAGGCAGAGGCTAAATTAGCACCTCCTTGGAGATTCAAAAGCCAGTGTACTCAGAGGTCAGAGTAGGACCATCCGGATTACAACTCCTCAGATCCATAAGGGACACACTCAGGGGGCAGACTCAGTGAGCACCAAAGCCCCACTGAAGCAAGTCTTGCTCATAAGGGTGTCTCCAGCACAGAAGTTCTCTCATTGTAGATGCAACTGATCCTCACAGCCAATTGGTTTGGAGGGCAATTCCTCCCAGTGACACTAACAACAATCAAGACTTAACTACAACAAGGTTGTGCACACAGCCCACAAAGGGGTGCACCAACAGTGTCCACCTCAGGTAACTGGGGATAGTGAGCCACTGGGCCCTATAGGACACCTAGCACACAAAGTTACTCTACCAACTCAGGGAAGCAGCCAAAATGTGGAGACAAAGAAACAGATCACAAATGAAAGAAATGGAGGAAAGCAAATGACTGGATATAGAGTTCAAAACCACGGTTATAAGGTTTTTCAAGAATTTGGCTAGAAAAGGCTGATAAATTTAGTGAGATCCTTAAGGATATGAAAAAGGACTAACCGAAAAGTAAATATATACTGACTGAAATAAAAATATTATACAGAGACCTAACAGCAGACTAGAGCAGTGGTAGGCAAACTGCGACTCACAAGCCACAGGCATCTCGCAAGCCGTGGTTTGCTGCTCTATTGACTAATGAGTTTGCTGACCAATGGATTAAAGGATCGCAAGAATCAAGCCAAAGATTAGAAATACAAAGCAGCAAAAAACACCCAACTGGAAAAGAAAAAAGAATCCAAAAATGTGAAGCTAGTATAAGGAGCCTCTGGGACAACCTCAAGCATACCAACATCTGAATTATTGGGGTGCCAAAAAGAGAGAGAGAGCAAGATACTGAAAATCTATTTGAAGATATAATGACTGAAAACTTCTCTCATCTGGTGAAAGAAATAGATTACACAAGTCCAAGAAGCGCACAGAACCCCAAACAAAAGGAATTTAAAGAGGACCACACCAAGACACATCAGAATTAAAATGCCAAGAGCAAAAGACAAAGAGAGAGTATTAAAAGCAGCAAGAGAAAAACAGTTAGTTACCTACAAGGGAGCACCCATAGGATTGTCAGCTGATTTCTCAACAGAAAGTATGCAAGTGATGAATAGCAAGAACCTACAACTAAGATTATTCTACTCAGCAAAGCTATCATTCAGAATTGAAGGGCAGATAAAGAGCTTCACAGAGAAGAAAATGCTAAAGGAGGTCATCACCACCAAACCAGTATTATATGAAATGCTGAAAGGAATTCTTTAAGGAGATGAAGAAGAAAAAGGTAAAGATAAAAGTTATGAACAACAAATACATATCTATCAATAAGTGAATCTAAAAATCAAGTGAATTAAAAATCTGATGAACAGAATAAACTGGGGAATATAATAGAATCAGGGGCATAGAAAGAGACTGACAATTCTCAGGGGGAAAGGGGTGAGGGGAATGCAGGTAAGAGACTGGACAAAAACCATACACCTATGGATGGGGACAGTGGAAGTGGGTAAGGGCATGGGATGGGGTGGGGTGGGAACTGGGTGGAGGGGAGCTATGGGGGGGGAGGATCAACTGTAATAATCTGAACAATAAAGATTAAACTAACTAAATAAGTAAATCACCAATGTGTCATTCCACTCGCTGAACACTGCACCAGAACAAGCACGCTTGAGCACAGAGCACCCTCCAGTTAAGTGGGGGCTGCATTTCTCTCCTCCTTCCAGGCCGGCAGTGGTGGATGCTCAGCGCCAGGGACACACCATCCACTGAAACGCTAAGACCAGAGCACTGGGTCTTCAGGCGTTGAGTCCCGCGTGTGCAGAGGGAGGACTCCCTCCCTGCCCCCTCCCCACAGGAGCCATCCCACCGGGTGCCAGCCTCTCTGGAAACACACATCCTATGTCAGCTGCTCAAAGAGCGTCTAAGATAGCTGTTTCTCAAAATGGCTATGAACTCAACAACATAACGTGTTCTACAAACGACACAGCAATCAACCCCTACAGCCATCGCACTGCTTCCACTCTGGTCCTCAAGAAGAAAACAAAAGCTAAAACTCCAGGTCGAATACCTTTCCAGCGAATGCTTGATCCTCACCAAAGTCAAGTTCCCCCAAAGCTTCAAAGCTCTTAGGAAAGGACACAGAGCGCTCCCTGTGGGGGAAGGGGCCAGCTGCAGGGTGCATACATGTGCTCCCTTACCAACCGCACACTTAAAGCCTGTGCACTTACATGTCAATTGTACCCCAAAAGACTGGGTGAGGATGGGGAGGCGGGCCCAGGCAGGGCACTGCCCGCTGCCATGGCCCCCGCAGAGAAAGTGAGCGAGGCCGGGGGGACAGCTGGAGCCCCCGTGCCGGACCCACTGGCCCATCTCTGGAACCACGGCCGCCGGTCGTGCTAGGTGACTTCAAAGAATCCTCATCGTTTGAAAGAAATAAATATGCAAACACTAAGAGGTTCAAACATTTTATATTGATCGTCTTCGTCTGAGCCACAAACCTAAATTATCACATTTTCTAAATCAAAAGCAGGGCAATCTGACACAGTTCCTCCGAGAAGAGACTATTCGGAATCAGCTTCTGACATTCTCCTCGCCTTGCAAATGACATGTAAATTCACCAAACAGTCGTCCTTTTTTCCCTCAGATTTGTCTATATTATGTCACCTCTGTCACAGCCCATCCCCCCTTCCTTTCTGGACTATTCCATAGGGAGAAGGACTAACAGAATACATGCACATACGAATGTATACGAAACGGAACACAGGGAAGCTTCTCCTTTCTGTGCGGGCTGCTTCCAAGCTCGTCAGAAGCCCTACATTCCCACTTCCTCTGGTCACTGGTTCTCAAGCTTCACATGGAATAAGAGTCCCCTATGGAAGCCCGGCCATTTGTGAAAATCGTTTTCCAAGTCCTACCCCGCCAGAGGACAGTTTAGCGCATCAAAGGAAGAGCGGAACAGACCCAGACGCCTTCACAGGGCGGTTTTACCAAACACTCCAAGAACAACGAACCCCTCCGCTCCTCAGCTTATTCCAAAAACCCCAGTGGAAGGACATTTACAAGCTCGTTTTAGGAGGCCAGCATTAGCCTAATTTCAAAACCAGATGAGGACACTACAAAGAAAGAGGATTACAGTTACAGGCCTCTATCCCTGATGAACATAGATGCTGGGATCCTGAACAAAATATTAGCAAATCGGATGGAGCGATACATTTAAAAGATCACACACCAGGACCCAGTGGGATTTACCCCAGGGATGCAAGGCTGGTACAATATTCGCAAATCAATCAATGTGGCACATCACATAAACAAACTGAGAGACAAAGATCTCATGATCATATCAAAAGAGAAAGCATTCAACAAAATCCAACCACCATTTTTCAAAATGTTATTTCTATTGATTTCACAGAGGAAGGGAGAGGGAAAGATAGAAACATTACTGATGAGAGAGAATCACTGATTGGCTGCCTCCTGCCCATCCCCTACTGGGGACCGAGCCCACAACCCGGGCCTGTGTCCCTTAACCGGAATCAAACCCAGGACCCTTTAGTCTGCAGGTCAATGCTCTATCCATTGAGCCAAACCAGCTAGGGCTCCAACACCCATTTTTGATAAAAATTCTCAGCAAAGAGGGAATAGAGGGATCATACCTCAACATAATAAAGGCCCTATATGACAACCTATAGCCAATATCATAATTAATGGCAAAATCTAAAAGCATTTCCCCTAGGAGCAGGTACAGGACAGGGATGTCTGCTTTTACCACTCTTATTCAACTCTAGAGGCCAGGTGCATGGATTCGTGCACCGGTGGGGTCCCTTGGCCTGGCCTGCGGGGATTGGGCCAAAACTAGCTCTCTAACATCCCCCGAGGGGTCCTGAATTTCGAGAGGGTGCAGGCCAGGCCGAAGGACCCCACCGGTGCACGATCAGAGTTTGGGAAGGACCGTGGGAGGGCTCCAGGGCATGTCCGGCCTGTCTCGCCCAGTCCCAATCGGCCGGACCCCAGCAGCAAGCTAACCTACCGGTCAGAGCATCTGCCTGCTGTTGGTCAGTGGGCATCATAGCGACTGGTCAAATGATCGGACACTTAGCATATTAGACTTTTATTGTATAGAATAGTACTGGAAGTCCTGGCCACAACGATCAGACAAGAAGAAAACATAAAAGGTATTCAAACTGGAAGGGAGGAAGTAAAACTTTCATTATCTGCAGATGATATGATATTGTACATAGAAAACCCTAACGACTCTACCAAAAAATTACTAGATTTAATAAAGGAATTCAGAAACCTAGCAGGCTACAAAATTAACACCCAGAAATCCATAGCATTTTTGTACACCAATAGTGAACTCTCAGAAAGAGAAACTAAGAAAGCAATCGCGTTTACCATTGAAACAAAAAACATGAAGATATTTTGGAATAAGCTTAACCAAGGAGATAAAGACCTGTACTCCAAAAACTACAGGATGTTGAGAAAAGAGATAGAGGAAGATACAAACAAGTGGAAGAATACCATGTTCATGGATTGGTAGAATCAACATCATTAAAATGTCCCTATTGCCCAAGGAATCTACAGAAATACCAATGCATACTCCTACTAAAATACCAATGGCATATTTCACAAGTCTAGAACAAATGCTCCAAAAATTTATTTGGAACCAAACAAGACCCCAAATAGCTGCGGCACTCTTGAGAAAGAAGAACAAAGTTGGAGGGATCACAATACCAGATTTCAAGTTACACTACAAAGCCGCTGTCCTCAAAACAGCCTGCTCCTGGCACAAGAACATGCATCTAGATCAATATAATGGACAGAGAACCCAGAAAGCGACCCAAGCCACTATGCTCACTATCTGACAAAGGAGGCAAGAGCACACTTCAATAAATGGGGCTGGGGAAACTAGACAGATGCAGGCCAAGAAATGAAACCGGACCACCAACTTACACCATACCCAAAAACAAACTCAAAATGGACAAAGGACTTAACTGCAAGATCTGAAACCATGAAGTCCCGGAAGAAACCATCGGCTCTAAGGTCCCAGGCATCTCTCACAGCAATAAGTTTGGCAATACAGCTCCTAGGACAATGGACTAAGGGGAAATAAACAAGTGGGCAGCAGTAGGATAAAAAGCTTCCGCCCTGCAAAAGAAACCGTCAACAAAACAGCGAGTCCACTGCGCATTTGCCAAAGATCATTATTCGGCAAGGGGTCAATCTCCAAAGTATACAGGGAACTCATACAACTTAACGAAAGGAAGACAAAGTATCCAATTTAAAAAATGGGCAAAGGACCTAAATAGACTGTTCCCCCAAGTGGAGATGCAGATGGCCAAGGGACGTATGAAAACATGCTCAGAGTCACTGATCATCAGAGATGCAAATTAAAACGACAAGGAGGGGTCACCTCACACTGTCAGAACGGCTGCCATCAATAAATCAACGAATGACAAGCGCTGGCGAGGATGTGGATAAAAGGGAACCCTAGTGTACACTGCTTGTGGGCATGCAGACTGCTATGGCTATTATGGAAAAAATGGAGGACGGAGTTTCCTCAAAAAATTACATATGGATCTGCCATTTGACAGTGATCTCACTTGTAGGAATATATCCTAAGAAACGCAAAGCACCAATCCAAAGAATGTGCGCACCCCTATGTCCATAGCAGTGCAATTTATAAGAGCTCAGATCTGGAAACAGCCCAGGTGCCCATCAGCAGATGAGTAGATAAAAAGGCTGGGGTACCTTTTCACCATGGAATACTGTGCAGCGGTAAAAAAGGGTCTCTCACCTTTGAGACAACACGGAGGGATTGAAGAGTATTGTGCTGAGCAAAATAAGCCGGTCAGAGAAAGACAAGTATCACGTGATCTCACTCCTATGTGGAATCTAATGAACACAATGAACTGATGAACGAAAAAGATCAAGAGACATAGAAGCATGGAACAGGCTGTCAAATCTCAGAGGGAACGTAGGGGTGGGTGGGACGAAATCAACAAAAGAACTTGTATGGGTATATGCAGAACCCATGGACACAGACAACAGGCGGTGAAGGCCTGGGGTGGGGAGTGGGGATGGAGAAGAAGGGGTCACTAGGGGTGGGAGGGCGAACATATGTAATATTTTCAACAATAAAGATTTGAGAGAGAAAGAGAGAGAGAGAGAGGAGCCGAACAATATGCATTTTCAGTAAAACCCCCGGAGGAGCCCACAATTCTCCCTTTAAGACATCTGCGATGGTAGGTCCCACCCCATGCCCTGGTCCCCACCCACCCCGCCTCCTTCGGCACCAATCACAGCCGGCAGCTGCACAGGCGTCAAATTAGAAACACATTTCAGCTGGAAACAGCTGTCAGTGGTCCGCCCCCCCAAGGCTATTAAGGTTTTCTAAATGCCAACCCACGCCTAAAAAGTCTTCAAACCCCAAATAATAAAGCTACAGTGACAGGGCAGGGCGGCTCTACAAGGGATATGGGTCCTTTCTGGGCTCGTAAAGTCACACCGAGCGATTGGGGGCTCCAGGATTAGCTCCACCACTGCCAATTCCGTGCCACCGGACAGATCACGTCCCTTTTTAACTGAGCCGCACCGTCTCCGTTGGTCACGTGCAGGGAACAGCCGCCCATCTCAGATGCCGAGAGAAGGCGGGGAATCATCATGGCAACTGCTGCCCGGGGCTTAGGCCGGGAAAGCCATGGCCATCAGCGCCGGCTGCAGTGACCGTGACGATGATCCCCGCATCCTTCTTCTCGCCCGGTTCTTCCCAAGGTTTACAGGAGGGAGGCTGCTCTCCCCGTGTTTGCAGATGGGCAAAGGTTAAGTTCAAGACTCACAGCTGAAACAGCAGCCGAGCCGGATTCCGGCCGGACCTGTTCAGCTGCCACCCCGGCCCTGAAGGGAACGAAGACATTCCACCGGCCTGGCGGTCAGGTCTGTCTCCTCCACTCCGCGCGGGGCCTGCCCACGGCGCTCCTAGAGGGGGGAGGGGGGGAGAGGGGGGGTGCAGGTAGGCCCTCAGGGATGATTCCCGCTTCTAGACCCACTGCTGCATCTATTATAGCACCGACATGGCATATTTAAAAGATACGTGTGGGATTGAGGTCAGGGAGAGAATAGAACGAGAGTCAAGGACTTATTTGCATATTTGTATGCAAAAAGGAAGACTAATTGTTCTCCATCCTGCAGTTCCACTCACTGCATTCATTCATCAGCGAGCAGCTACTGAGCACCGGACGCTGGGCAGCCTGGACCGAGTGCCAGGCGCTCTGCCCGTCTGTCTGAGCCACGGAGGCAGGCGTTCAGGCCGGGCAGGCCGGGCCAGGCCACGGACAGAGAGGAGAAGCCAGCGATGCCATGGAAACTCAGGGCAGGGAACCCCCGCAGCTGCGGGCGGGACACTTCCCCGGGAAATACCCTTCAGCTGAGACGTGGCGGGTGACCATCATCTGAGAGAAGAAATGGCAGTGAAGGCCACGTGGCGGTGTGGCCTGAGCGTGCACAACTTGGGGCGACACCAGTGGCTGAACAGAGCACCAGGGGAGGGCTTGGCAGGAGGCGGTAAGGGGGCACGATTTCAAGCACAACAGGAAATCCTTCAAAGGTTCGGGGACAAGGGTACCAGAACCCAACTGGCATCTTATAAGACCACCCTGGCATCTGAGTGGAGGCAGGGCGGGGAGGGGCCGAGGGCAGAGCAGGGGCGGGAGTCAGGAGACCCCTCAGACCAGGCTGGCGGGGCCTGGAGCGGGGGCTGTAAGGAGGGGCTGGGACAGATGGACAGGTATTGGGGATACAACCTACAGGTTACGGTGCAGTATGGAGTACAAGAAGGGGGGTCTAAAATGATGCCAAGGGGGGGATTAGCAGCTCTGCGGCTGAACCTGACCACCACCAGCAGCCAGGGCTTCGGCGACAGCGAGGTGACGTCACGCGGATGCGAGGGGAGGAGAGAGGCGCTGTGCCCCGAGGTCTTCCTCCCCGAACCCGGCCTCCAGCCTGATCGCGAGGGAAGCAGCACCAACCAGGCTGCAGGGCATTGTACCAAACAACTCCTCGGTCACGGTCAACTACAGCCAGGCCTAAGCGGCTGTGACATCCTGGGGGGGGTCCTAGAACAGAAAGGACACGAGGGGACGCTAAGGAACCCAACGTGCGCCTCGCTCATAATGCTGCGCCGATCCTGGCTGGCGGGGGAGGACAGATGCGCCACCGACAGGTCTGGGTAAGGGGACACAGGAAACTCTGTGACATCCCGGCAACTTCCTGTGACTCTCAGGGTGGTCCGTGTCCGTTTATTCTAACGCGGACCGCCGGGCCTGACGGGCGCACCGGGGAGGTGCCCTTTGCGGAGACGGAAAGAGGAGACGCTGATCCTCTGCCAGGCCCGCCGGGGAGCAGCCTGGCAGGCGGGCAGCAGCCTGGCTGGAGGCTGGCAGAGCTCAGCTCCAACATGATTCAGAGGCCTCACAGGCAGCGAGGGAGGTGGTTTCTAGAGCGAGAACGGAGGGAGGAGGGAAGCGCCGGTCTGATGCCTGAGTGTCCACACGCAGTCAGACGGGAAGAGGTCCAGGCTCGGGCTCTGATGACATTCCACCCTGAGGTGCAGGGAGGGGAGAGCAAGAAGCAACATCCGGCGCTGGAGACAGAGCGGCCGGGCCACGGGGAGAGGCAGGGGCCACTTGCTTGAATTGGGGTGAAAAAGCAAGTAACACAAACACGGAAAATTCTCCTTATACTGAACAGCTCTGAGACCCCTCATGAGCCAACCAAGAAGGTTCCACAGAATAACGGGAGCCAAATCCGAGTGGAGGGCTGGAGTGGGAGACGGGGAGCTGGGGAAATAACGGACAGGAAAGCTGGCTCTCGGGTTTGTGCAAGCGTGTTCCCAGCGACACCATTCACAGACCCAAGGCCCAAGTGCGGTATGTACCGTATTTCCCGGCATATAAGACGACCCCCAACTTTTCCAGTTAAAATACAGAGTTTGGGATATACTCGCCCTATAAGATGACACCCGGCGTATAAGACGACCCGCAACTTTCCCAGTGAAAATACAGAGTTTGGGATATACTCGCCCTATA
>JAAGEH010000227.1:3513245-3550566 GCA_011751065.1 Lasiurus cinereus
CCTCCATCTCCCCCTCCTCCATCTCCACCTCCACCTCCACCACCATCTCCAGCTCCTCCATCACGTTCAGACAATATCGTGCTTAAAGCAAGACAGGCTGTGAAAGAACTTCAGTATCTGTCATTCCAATTTGATTTTAAAATTACCAAACACAGTCCCCTCCCAATCGGGCAATGCCCTGAAGGATAAGTCCATCTGCAAATTACACTAATAGAGCTGAGAAATACACAGTGGACAAAACTAATGCCACGAAACTAAGCTGACTCAAAGAACTCGAAATATAATTGATAGCTAAATCCTTTCAAAACAAATGAAATTACGCTCTGAGTGGGGATCTCGGCACTAATAGCCCTCCAATATGCAGACCCTCCTGCAACATGCCTCCACCCACGACTGATGCTGGTGGTGCCTCAGTGTGAGCTCACAGAACATACAAATGGTCGCCAGCACGGGCTCCTGGCAGAGAGCTCCCATAACCCTGTCATTTCCCAAAGGATAAAGCAGCTTCTTCTTTCTTCTTTCTTAAATAGCAGGCTATTCTTTATTAATTCACTGTTATTTTTTTAATGTATTTCTTTATTGATTTCAGAGAGGAAGGGAGGAAGAGGGAGATAGAAACATCAATGATGAGAGAATCATTGATTGGCTGCCTCCTGCACGCCCCCCACCAGGGATCGAGCCTGCAACCCAGGCGTGTGCCCTTGGCCGGAATCGAACCCGGGACCCCTCAGTCCGCAGGCCAATGCCCTATCCACTGAGCCAGGGCCACCGTTATTTTTTTAATATGTCTTTATTGATTTCAGAGAGGAAGGGAGAGGGAGAGATAGAAACATCAATGATGAGAGAGAATCATTGATCAGCTGCCTCCTGCACGCCTCCTACTGGGGATCGAGCCCACAACTCTGGCATGCGCCCTGTCCAGGCATCAAAGGGTGACCTCCTGGTTCAGAGGTCAGTGCTCCAGCACTGAGCCACACCGAGAAACAGCATCTTTGTTAAATGTCTGGTCTCTGACCCCTGTCCCTGGCACAGGCTCCTCAAACCCTGGTGAATTCCTAGGCGCTGAGAGTTCTGGGAGCATCTTTCGTTCTAATGAGGTGACAAGGTGCCCTCCTCGCTGTCGGCTGGTGACTGGAAAGACCGCGCTATGGTTTGAACTTTGGAGTTTGCAGCCCCACTTCCCATTCTGCAGAGAGGGGGGAAGGGCTAGTAAGGGAGTGTAACTGATCTTGAGGAAGCCTCCACAAAACCCCCATAGTACCGGGTTCGGGGAACCCCCAGGCTGGTAAATGCGTCCATACGGGGAAAGTGGTGACACACCTCAACACCTGCGCTGGGACCCCACCATGCCTCAGCCTGCGTGCCCTCATCACATCCTTTATCATCACATCCTTTATCATCACATCCTTTATCATCACATCCTTTCTAAACTGGTAACGCAGCGTTTCCCTGAGTCCTGCGAGCTCTCTAAAAAACTAACCCAACTCCAGGAGGTGGTTGTGGGACCTCAGATTTACAGTCACTGGTCCGAAGCTCAGGTGACAAGCTGGACCTGTGACTGGCCTCTGCGAGGGAGAGGGAGTGCGATTGTGTCTTGTGGGACGGAGCCCTCCAGGGAGGTGACACTCTCTCCAGGTCGATTGCGTCAGAAGGGAGTCGAGAGATAGGACACCCCGCTGGTATCGCGGAGAAATCCGGGGTGGGGGAAGGACTCCCCCATCTGGTATCTGCGGTGTGATGTGGGGGTGGGGTGGGAGGAAAGACAGCGCACAGGAGAACAGAGTTCTCCCAGCACACGTGGCGTTCCGCAACTCGCTCCATCCCTGGGACCTGAACCCCTAACCTCACCCCCACACGGAGATTTACTGACACCTGCTCCGGCCAGGCACCACTCCACGCTCCGGGGATGCAGCAGGGAATAAAAGAGAACTCTGCCCGCTGTACCTCATATTCCAGTGGCAGCAAATACACCAATGCACCCCTTCCACTACGTCCTACTGTTCCCCTGCCCACCCGCCTCAGCTCCTGCGCCTCCCCATTAATAAGCTCTAATTTCCTGTTACTTTATTCCTTTTCAGTCCCCCCTTTAGAACACGCCCCCTGTAGGCAGGGATGGTCCTTCTGTCTTCTGTATTCCGAAAGCGCAGACAACTCCCCTAGAAACGCTCAAATACCTGCCTTCCCTCCGTGGTCGGCCCCTCCCCGCAGAGCCGCTCAGACATAATGCTTCCCACCCGGTCCTATCGCAGCCCCCCACTCCTCAGGAGCCGCAGAGATGCTGGAGCGGCACTCTGCCTCCACCTCCCCCTGCCCCTCCAGGAAAGCCTCCCCACGGAGTTCTGCCCAGCACTCTCTTTGGCTGATGACTGATCTCATGCAGCTCCCTCCTGTCATAAAAATGTCACTCCCGAAGAGAGATGGTCCTCCGCGAAGTATTCCCACTTGCTTCTCTCCGTGTCACCGGGGTCCAATCAGGGCCCGAGGAATGCATCCGCAGCTGCACCGGGAGACGGGCCGTGGGGACCTCATTGGGAGCTGAAGAAGCTTCCCACGGTCCCCCCCCCGCCTGGACCTATACCGGACTCTGCTGGCTGTCCTTCCCCTGCGGTCCACCGAGTCCATCAAAATCCCTGCTCAGCTGCCCGCTTCTCACGCGCCGGCCTCTTCTGGAATCAGCAGATCTGCCAATCCGGCCCCCATCTCTGAGCTTTCCCGCTCCCCCCGATCTTGGCCCCACAAGGCCTCACTGTCTCACTGGCTCTCCATCACCCGCACAAAACAACTGTTTGACGTTTGCCCAGCTTTCTACCGGCAGGAAAGAGGCCGCCCCGCTTGGTCTGCGAAAGTCTTCCCCGCTCCGATGCTTTCTATTTTCATAGGGTTATACCTTTTTTTAAAAATATATTTTATTGATTTTTCACGGAGAGATAGAAAGTGAGAAACATCGATGAGAGAGAGACATCGATCAGCCGCCTCCTGCACGCCGCACAGTGGAGATGTGCCCCCGACCGGAATCGAACCTGGGACCTCTCAGTCCGCAAGCCGATGCTCTATCCACTGAGCCACACCGGTCTCGGCTGGGTTATACCTTTTGATTGCTTTTGTTATTTTATAAAAATGTTGGAAGTGGAGGAAAATACACCTGCGGTGAGTAACTGCTTACTCATCACTGCTTAACCAGAGGTTTCCAGTTACTCTTTTCTATTGACAGCCCGCCTTCTGTCTATTAAGGATATTAAACCTTGGTCTGTCAAACACGTGGCAAATCCTTCTCCCCATATGTCACTGACGTGTTATGGTATTTTTATCACAAAGGAGTGGCAAACTTATGTGCAGTTCCATTTGCCCGCCTTTTCCTTTCTAATGGTGATGTCGGGATAAAAACACTGAGCCCCGTGCAAATATGGACTCATCTTCCTCCTAGTGTTGTATTTCTTTTTACACTTAACGTTTAGCTTTCTTCTGTGTAAAGTCTGAGACAGAGACCTGAGCGTATTTGTTTTTATGGGTAAGCCACTGTCCCAAACCCCTGCAGGTCTGTAACCCTCCGTTCCTCCTGCCTTAGCACCTGGAAATGAAACCGTTTTCTTAGCATCTGTGTCATTTCCTTTGTGATCTAGCACTGCTGGTCCCTACTGCCCCCTCTCTCTCTGAGCGGTCCTCCCTGGCTTTCTGTAACCGCTGCCCAGTTCTATTTCTCGCCACCGACTCCCTCTGAGTCTCCCTCCTGCTCGATTCCCTTCCGATCCTCATCCTCTCTCGTTTTCCAAACAGTTGACTTCCAGAAGCTCTCCTGCTTCTCATCCTCCCGACTCTCCTTGGGAGGTTCCCCTGCACTGCAGCCGCTGCGGGCTCTCTCCGGAGGGCCCAGATCTGCATCCAGTTGCGTCTGGGATCTCTATCTAGATGTTTCCACTGGCGCTCCGGGCTCAACTATACAAACAGGAATTCAGAGTCTCCTGCAGCCGCTCTACTCTCTGTGCGCTCTTATCTACAGCATCGCCATCCTTCGAGCCCGGATTGGTAACTTCTCTCCTTCGCTGGCACGTCTCGGAGGCCACGATAAATCCTACTGATCCTAGATCTCCGCTCAGCTTCTGCTCCACCAGCAGCGCCTAAACACGGGTCTTTGTGATCTCTGGTTCGCGTCCCGCCAGATCGCCAGCTTCCCTCCCACCGTTCTCTGTGTACATGAAAACCCGATCACTTCCCTTTTCTGATTCAAATCTTTCCCTTGGCCCTCATGGCTGAGGAGGTAAAAGTGTAAAGGCAGCCTGGCATGGATGGCTCTCTGTGCTTGGCTGCTGTCTCTCTCTCCATTAACTCGTCCATCTCTGACCTTGAGCCCTGAGCCAGCCACACCTGAGTACCTGGGCGAGTCAAATCTCTGCCCTCCATCCTCAGCGCAGCAGTGCCTCCAGCCAGGAAAGTTTTCTTATGACTCTTTGCCTAGCAAACGCTGTCATCTTCAAAACATAGCTTTTTGCCGAAACCGGTTTGGCTCAGTGGATAGAGCGTCGGCCTGGGGATTGAAAGGTCCCAGGTTCGATTCCGGTCAAGGGCATGTACATTGGTTGTGGGCACATCCCCAGTAGGGGGCGTGCAGGAGGCAGCTGATCGATGTCTCTCTCTCATCGATGTTTCTGGCTTTCTATCCCTTTCCCTTCCTCTCTGTGAAAAATCAATAAAAAAATATTTTTTAAAAAAACACAGCTTTAGTGTCATGTTTCAGAACACGTCCACCACTCACATGCCTCACGTCTATCTCGTACAAGTGTACCCCACAATCCCACTGTATCCCTCCCAGAACGGGCCTGCAGTTATTGTCTGTCTTCCCCACATGCCTGTGGTCCCCTTTTCTTTACTTCCAGTGGCCAGGCCTACCTCAGGGCTGGGGACACACAGTAGGCCTTCAAAACGGTAACTGAACAAAAAGATTGGCAGACGCAATGCTTAGTGAACAGCTGGCTTATAAAATTATCACAAAATGTATTTCTTAATGGTAAACTATAAAGAGTGACATCTGACTCAATCATAAAACCCTCAGAGCCTTATTCTGTGACAAATGTCCCTCTGAAGTTTTGTGATCAGAGGCACTGTAAGTAATTCTAATGAGGCTTTGTATTATAAATCTAACCAGGGGGAAATAAGGATTTGGGGGCTCCTGTTAGCTAAGTAAATAGTTAAGTAAATCACCTCACTCAGAAAAGAGGCCATTTATGCTCTACACCCAGAGAAGCCGACCATCCACAGAACCACGGGAAGAATCGGGCTCTGCAGACATCTGGTGCGCGATGCTGTCTGCCACTTCTGTGAAAGCCTTCGCCTCCTTTCCCGACGTGGCCCGGCCACAGCCCCGGGCAGGAGAGCCGCATCGCTTTATGGGACAATTGTGTCCTCGTTACAAAGAGAATAAAAAGGGCCAGAAGCAGCGTTCCCATGAGAAGTGGCTCCCTGTCAGTGAAGCAGCTGCAGGCGTCTCCTAGCGAGATTTAGCTGACAAGAGTGTTTTGATTGCTCAGATTATCAAAACAGATTTGAAATGAAAGTGTTAATGAATCCGTAAAATCCACTTGTAAGTACAAAGAATCTCAGTTCAAATTCTGAATCAAATATATACAGTAACGCCCAGCCAGTGGCTCAGGTGGTTACTGTCATCCCGTACACCAAAGGGTTGTAGGTTCAAACCGCAGCTAGGGCGAACACAGGAGGCAACTGATCATGGTTCCTCTCTCACCCCAATATTTCTCTCTCCCTCCCTCCCTTATGCCCCCAGTCCAACATCCTCTCTCCCTCTCTCCTCTCTCTCTGAAAATCAACACAAACATATCCTCGGGTGAGGATTAAAAACACACACACACACACACACACACACACACACACAGTAAAAAGTGATAAAAATATTCCATTAACTGCTTCTCGAAGCTTCCTCCCAGATGTGCCAGGAGACCCGGAGACCTTGTTAGCAAACAGATCACTCCCTCTGGCTTCCTAATGGCAGTTCAGGTGACACAGGACAAACTGTGGGAAACGATGGCCCTGCTTCTGGGTCCCGAGGAGGAGCGACCGCCCAGGCCAGTGGGCACACTCATCGGTCCGCAGAGCCAAACACCCACAGCACCACGATGGACATGTCTTTTGGGAGCCACATTGTTTACACTTAAACTTCTTCTAACGCCACTTCTTCAAAACAGACTCACCCAGGCCGTGGTGTTTTGTGGAAGAGCCACACTCAAGGGGCCAAAGAGCCACATGTGGCTCGTGAGCCGCGGTTTGCCGACCACTGGCCCAGGCTAACATCTAATCACTCTACGGGGAGCTGTGCCCCGCACGCCATAAGCCGCGCTGATGCCTCTGCCTCCCTGGCTGAGCTGGGGGTCTCTCCCGGGGCCCTGCAGTCCGAGTTGACAGCAGCCTGTGCATGCGCGATCGGCAAGGCACTGGCGGAACCCCGAGCCACCACCAGGAGAACGTCACCCCAAAACTCCTCACAGCTCCTGACTTGTGCACTAAGCGCTCCTTTGCTTTCTTTAGAGTCTGAACCTGCGGCAGTTTGTTTAAGTAGCCGCTTTCAGAGCATCTTCCATGTACACAGAGCTCGTAGGGCGCTGAGTTACGGGCGCCGCGGTGGCAGCTGCACCCCGAGGTTTTGTCAGTGGTGTTTCCCAGGACCTCCTGGTCTGCCCAAGGCTGACACGTGAGCCCCCAGTGGGAGCACACTGACCACAGGGGGCAGCTCCGGCGTTGAGCCTCTGCCCCCTGTGGTCAGTGCACATCATAGCGACCGGTCGTTTTGCCAGTAGCTCCACGGTTGAGTCGCTTTGCATATCAGGCTTTGTTATACAAACACCGTGTTAGGTGTTGTGCCTGTTAACACGGTGAAGCCTCCAGACCAGCGGTTCTCAACCTTTCTAATGCTGCGACCATTTAATACAGTTCCTGGTGTGGTGAATCGTCATGTAAATATCTGTGTTTTCTGATGGTCTTAGGCGACCCTGCTAGTGGTTCTCCACCTGTGGGTCACTGCTGTAGAGCCTGAGACCCTCAGAAAACAGGTCACAACCCACAGGTTGAGAACCGCTGCTCCAGACCATCCTGTAACAGTATGACTCTCCCAGAGGCGCAGTTCTGGAAGGGCACAGACCAGGAGGCGGCCAGACCAGCCAGCAGACCCTTAGAGTCCACGCTGCCCACTAAGCCGTGCCCACTTGTGAGAGAGCACCACTCCTACCAACAGTGCCCTTATAGCCACACCCAGTCCTCAGCCCATACACAGAACACACACACCTACAGATACATACAGGCATCATTTACCCACATGCAGAGAACACACACAATATATACCCAAACACATGTAACATTTCCAGGCCTCGTTTCAAAACCTAAGGACGCCAACCTGACTCAAGAATAAGCTGCATTTCCAATGCAATCTCATACAAGAATGAAAAAAGAGAGGGTTCAACCATTACGATGGCATCAATCTGCACAAAATCCAAAGAAGATAATTCGGTGGTACGGATCAATGATGCAAAGAAAGCAGGAAAAGCGAAAGCTAATGGTGGGCTTGAAGGAAAACAACCATTTTGGTAAAAGATCGGAAGCAAAGTGAAAATTAATCTCCACTAGGTATCTGGGAAATATGCTAAAAACCAACTAAACCTGTGGACACTGAGATCATGTCTCTATCGGACAGGACCAGTGCCGGGAAAGAAACCTGGAAACTTACAATGAAGTGGCTGTAATTACTCTTACACTGACCCTCCTCACTGGGAAAGTTGTAAGAAACCATTAGTAGAGGGAGACCCAAGAAGGCAGCGTAGGCAAATGCCTGCACTCACCCCTCCCACAACCACTTCAAAATTACAATTAAAATACAGAAGCACCACCATCCAGAGCCGCGGGAAAGCTGGCTGAATGAAAGTCCTACAACTGGAGAAGTAGAAGATGGCACACGAGACTGGTAGGAGGTGAGGAGGCGCCGCTGTTTTAATCGGGAGGGAGATCACCTCTCTGGAGGCTGCCTGGAGGAGTAAGGGGTCCCAGCCCCATACCAGACACCAGCCCAGGGCCCCAGAGCTGGGAAACAGAGTCCCTGCGGGCAGTAAGAATTACTGGCTGTAAAAACCAGTGGGGACTGGGGCTCAGTGACAGAGCCTGCTGGAGAGGCAGCTGCTCCACTTAAAATGAACTAAACTTACAAGCTCCCCCTTCCTCTCAGCTCCAGTGCCAGGCAAGGCTCTGGGGGTCCCAGACATATACTAGGAGAAACTGGGCTGGGGAGCCTTTCTTCCAGATGGAGGTGCTCTCAGCAGTCATTGTTCCTATGCTGGGACCTCCCAGATTGCAGGACTGACTGGCAGCCATTTCTGTTTGCTCTGCCTGGTGATTTCACTGAGACCCGGCCCCACCCAATTTACAACCCCATCCAAGCTGCCTGCAGCAGCTTTTGCATATGAAGGGCCTATCCTTTCTTAGGCTAAAACCTGTCCAACAAGTTGCAGCTGTGTCAGGGAGCCCCAAACCTATCAATAAAAGGCCCAAGACTGGCACCAGTGCCAGCGTGTCTTGCTTCACGTCTGGGCACTTCCAAACCCAATACAAGAGGAAGAATCTGCAGATCTCTCTGTAGCTCCTGCTGGGTGGCCCCAGGCAGTGGCTGACTGCATCTTTCTGAAGACCCAAGAGCCAGTGTAGCTAGTGGTCAGTGTCAGATTACAACTCTTCACATCCATAAGCTACACACTCAAGGAGCACCAAAGCCCACTGAAGCAAGTCCTGTTCCATAAGGTATCTCCTGCATAGCAGCTCTCACTGTAGTCATAGCTGGTCCCCATAGCCATTGGCCTAGAGGTTAATTCCTCCGTGACACCAACAGCAATCAAGGCTCAACTACAAGACTGTACACACAGCCCACAAAGGAGTGCACCTAGAGTGTCCACCTCAGGTGATTAGGGAAGCTGAGCCACTGGGCCCTATAGGACACCTAATCCACAAAGCCACTCTATCAACTCAAAGAGACTTAGTAGCTCTACCCAATACATAGAAACAAACACAGGGAAGCAGCCAAAATGTGAAGACAAACATGTCACAAATGAAACAAATGGGAGAAAGCAAACTTCAACATAGAGTTCAAAATTACAGTTATATAAGGTTACTCAAGAATCTTCTAGAAGCCTCCAAGGGACTGTCAAGGATCTCAGTGAGAATGCCAAAATAAAAATGGAAAAGAACCAGTCAGAAATTAAGCATACACTGACTGACATAAATAATATAAAGGGATTCAACAGTAAACTAAAGGATCCTGAGAATCAAATCAATAATTTGAAATATGAGGAAACAAAAAACACCCAACCAAAAGAGAAAAAAAAAAAAGAATCCAAAAATATGAAGATATAGGGTAAGGAGCCTCTGGGACAACTTCAAACGTACCAACATCCGAATTATGGGGGTGCCAAATAAGTGATATAGGAAGATATTGAAATCCTATTTGAAGAAATAATGACAGAAAATTTCCCCTATCTGGTGAAAGAAATAGACTTACAAGTCCAATGACCACAGAGAGTCCCAAACAAGAGGAACCCAAAGAGGATCACACCAAGACACATCATAATTAAAATGCCAAGGACTAAAGACAAGAATCTTCAAAGGAGCAAGAGAAAAATAGTTACCTACAAGGGAGCACCCATACGACTGTCAGCTGATTTCTCAACCGAAACTATGCAGGCCAGAAGGGAGTGGCAAGAAATATTCAAAGTGATGAATAGCAAGAACCTACAACCAAGATTACCGTATTTTCCGGCATATAAGACGACTTTTTTTAACTCAGAAAAACCTTCTCAAAAGTTGGGGGTCATCTTATACGCCGGGTATCATCTTATAGGGCAAGTATATCCCAAACTCTGTATTTTAACTGGAAAAGTTGGGGGTCGTCTTATACGCTGGAAGATACGGTACTCTACCCAGCAAAGCTATCATTCAGAATTGAAGGGCAGATAAAGAACTTCACAGACAAGAAAAAGCTAAAGGAGTTCATCACCATCAAACCAATATTATATGAAAGCTCAAGGGTATTTCTTGTGAAGAAGAAAAAGATAAAAAATGTGAACAAAGTGGCAACAAATACATATCTATCAACAATTGAATCTAAAAATCAAATGAATAAAAAATCTGATGAACAGAATAAACAAGTGAATAAAATAGGATCAGGGACATGGGAATGGAACAGACTGGCAATTCTCAGAGGGAAAGGGGGTGGGGAGCGGGAAAAGATTAGACAAAGATCTTACATGCACGTATGCATTACCTATGGACACAGACAATAGGGTGGTGAGGGCCTGGGGTGGGTGGGACCTGGGTGGAGGAGAGCTATGGGGGAGAAGAGGAGGGACATCTGTAATAATCTCAACAGTAAACATTAAAAAATATTTTTAAAAAAAGAATGCAAGAGTGAAATAAGCCAGTGGGAAAAAGATAAGTAGCACATGATCTCACTCATTTGTGGAATATAATGAACAACATAAACTGATGAACAAAAATAGATCCAGAGACAGAGAAGCATCGAACAGACTGTCAAACCTCAGAGGGAAGGCGGGGAAGGGAAAGAGTGTGTGTGTGGAGGGGGGGGAGATCAACCAGAGGACTTGTATGTATATAGGCCTAACCAATGAACACAGATACTAGGGGGGTGAGGGCATGTGCTGTGCTGGGGATGGGAGTGGCCGGGAGAGGTCACTGGGGGTAGGGGAGTGGGAAGGAGACATATATATAATACTCTAATTAATAAAGAATAATTTTAAAAGAATAAAAAAGAAACCAGTTATATGGACATTATATTAAAATATTATAAAATTTGTGAAAAAAAGAGGAATCATTAGCAGGCAACACCTACTCTGAGAACTCCCTACACGTGGTTTGAGGTAACCTCTTTCCAGAACTCTGCCTGACTACGCCAACAGACAGTCTTCTAACACCTGAAGTTTCTCAGAAACTGACCATCTTGCAAAATACAGTGTTTCTGAACTGCATGCCCGCTTCCTTTGTCGGGAGTGCTCACCGGCCCAGCACTTTGGGGTTGGGTGGGAAAGTAACGGACATCAAAGATCCCTGAGGCATGGACAGAAGAGAGTAGCTCATTGATGGAGGGGAAGGACGGAAAGGAGAAAAAGGAATGTGTTACCAACGGGTTCCCATCACAGTGAGCAAAATACTCAGACAGGAAACAAGGATAAAGAGGCTGCCGGAGACTAGCGGGCAGTCTCTGCCCTGACTGACACCAGATGGGTTACCATGGCTTCGGAGACGGAAGCCAAACTCAGAAGTGTCAGGGGTCCCACAATCTCGTGTCCTAATCACGTAAGTGGATAGTTAATAAAGCCGATTTCCTCTGAAAGCACTCCACGGCAGCCTGAAGGTGGCGATCCTAAATCCTAGCTGCACTTTAGAATCTCCTGGGGAGCTTTTGAAAATCCCCGGCCCGGGCCCCACCCCCACCCCGGAATGTTCAAAAAGCCGATTCTAAAAGGGGCCGAGGATGGAAGCATGCACGGAGAGCGCCAGGCGGGAGCAGGCTGGTTCTCCAAGCCGCCCAGTGAGGGCATTTTGGCCGTTTTGTACAGAAAAACACGCACACTCCCCACGCACACACTCACTGCGACACCCAGAAAGTTCCCCCGCTTCTCTCTCAACACCCTGTGAAGCTCAGCAGCAGCCCCGGGAGAGCCCGACCCTGAGGATGGCGGGTCTGGTCTGCACTGACCCGCGCTGACGCGACTCCAAGCTGCCTTCTTCATCCTGTTTCTCACCCAGCACGGGGCACACGGTAGGAATTTGGTAAATGGCGAGTGAATGAAAGAAAGAAAAGGAGGAGGAAGAAGAAAATGTTCTCCCTGTTTCACCCCAGCACATGGGAAACTCCTGATCCCCGTCTCTGACTCCCTGTTTTTAAGAGGCAGACTCAGCTCCTGCACGTCCACAGGGCAGTCTGCTGGAGATGCACGTGGAAACTGTTCCTTCTTTCAAGGACCCGTGTAAGTAGAGATGTGTGCGGTGGAGGGTGGGGGGATGGGGCTCCGGTGTAAACCCCTCCTGAGGGTGGACAGGACCTGAGTTGATTCTCCACCATTGGAACAGCCACGTGATGCGGCTGGTGGTTCCGAGTGACTCCATCACCTGAGACTGGCGCATCCTTCTTGCTAGAACGCCCTCTCCTCTGCTGGCTCAGAGCCAGCAGCCATGCTGGGAAGGCACAAGTAACCGGGAGCTAACAGCCGTCTTCAGCTGACAGCCAGAGAGAAACTGAGGCCCACACTCCAACCCACCAGGAATACTGCCAACCACCCCATCAGCCAGCAAGAGGGTCCTTCCACAATCAAGCCGTCAGATGAGACTCCAGCCCTGGCCGACAGACACCCTGGCCACAGCCTGGGGAGTCCTTAAAGCAGAGGGTCCACCTCAGAGGGCAGACACCAGACCCCACAGCAGTGAAACAGTAATTGTGTGGTGTTTAAAGCCACTGAGTAAACGCAGGGTACTTACAGTCACTAAGTTTATACGGTAAACACAGGCGTGCAGCAATAAACAGACTACCGCGTGTAACCGGATGGAAACAGCAGGTGTCCGGGTGCTGCGGTGGGGAGACAAAGTACAATGGGGAGCACAGCGTGGCTAGAGCTCCCAAGCATGGGGATGAGAGCCGGAGAAGTGGGCGAGGCCAGACTGGGGGGATCTGGTGGCCATCTTAGCATGTTTACATCAGATCCAGAAAGCAGCGGGAAGGGATTACAGAGCGGAAAGCTGGGAAACATGGTCTGGTTCGCCTCTTCCTGCTGTAAGCTGACTGGCGGCTGAGGGGAGAATGGCCTAGGGGGGTCCAAAGAGAGGCAGGAGCGCACACAGGGGGGGGCTCTGCAGTGCCCAGCGAGCGGCGGGCAGTGATGAGGGGGAAGAGGAGGAACTACAGTGACGACAGGACGGGGTCCGTGAACTTGGATGAGGGTTCTCCCGGTGGACACGCCTGGCTTCCTGCCTCCCCACTGCCACCTTAGGCGGCAGTGACTTCCCCGGCAGCTAGTGAGGAAAGAACTGAGTGCGCGTGCTCATCCTCCCCCCCCCCATGGCTGGGGGGCCTTCGTGCGTGCGGGGAGCACGCATCCTGGCCCTCTCCGCCACATCACCAGTTCACAGAGGCATCGGGAGCTACCAATGGCCATTGCTCAGCCAGGCGGTCTAGCTCAGAGACATGTACTAGTGGCACCCTAAGGGGCAGGCCCACGCCGTGTCTGCGGCTGCAATCCCCAGGTGCTCACCGTTCAGTGACAGGCACTGGACCCGCTGTGTGCCAGGCACCGGTCTGAGCTCCCGGGACCCGTCAGTAACCGGAGCCATGAAGGTTCCTGTCCGCCGAGACCTTCCAGGCCAGCACCGGCCACCAGACGGCCTCACAACGGAAGAACGGAATCACACAGTCTATTAACAATGACAAATGCTCCTCCCAGCACTGATGTCTCCCTCTCCTCACTTACGAAATGAAAAACACACAATCATCACACAGCAGGTGCTCTGAATTGCTTGAGAAATGGGTTGTTAGAAATTACTGGAAAAGGCTTAAATATAAATTTTTTAATTAATAACAATTAAGGCATTTAACAAAAATTATTCTTAAATAAAAAACAATTAGCGTTAGGGTTTCTAAATTTTGCTCACATTACAAATCGGAAAATAAAACTCTACCAGGCACATTCGCAACTGTCTTCTGGGGCCAGGAAAGGAGAGGCTCGCTCCCGAGTTTACAGACTTGCCAGGAAGGTGGGAAACGACTGTCTCTGACCTCAATTCAAGGGGCCTGCTTATTAATCTCAAGCTGCCTTACTGTATCTGTTCCCACAACTGGGAAATGCATGGCATCTTCCCCTTCTTCCAACTCCCTCTTAATGTTTAAAACAGTCAGTACAGTTTAAGGGTGTTTTCCCTTCTTCTGGGAAAAAACAAACAAACAAAAAAAAAAAAAAAAACACGCCTCTTGCAGCCCTTTCTAAGTAAGAGCCCAGCTTCCAGAGCAGCGGTTCTCAACCTGTGGGTCACGACCCCTTGGGGGTCGCCTAAGACCATCGGAAAATGCAGATATTCACATCACGATGCATCACAGTAGCAACATTTCATGGTTGGGGGTCACCACCACATGAGGAACTGTATTAAAGGGTCGCGGCCTTAGGAAGGTTGAGAACCGCTGCTCTAGAGGACTCGCCTGGCCTTGGCCAGCTTCTCTGAACAGCTCCTGCCCTGGCAAGAAACCCCTGTCCTTGACCTCTGTGCTGGGACTTTCCCCTTCCTGGCAGAGCTACCCACACCGCCCTCTTCCGGAGGGAACCACGTCACACACACACAAAGGTGGCCTCTCTTTGTTCAAATGGCTGGGCCTTCTAAAAACTCCTGGGACTAATAAGCAATCACACGTGGTTCACACACCAAAGTCCATCGCTTTCCTATACACCAGTAATGAACAAGTGGAATTGGAATTTTAAAACATCATACTATTTACATTAACACCCTCTCCCCAAAATGAAATAGATAGAAGCCTAACAAAATATATACACAAACTGCAAGAGGAAAACGACAAAATTCTGATGAATAAAATCAAGAACTAAATAAATAGAGAGATATTCCACGTTCCTGAACAGGAAGACTCAATATTACCAAGATGCCCATTCTTCTCAACTTGACCTGCAGAGTCAACACAATCCGGCTGACAAGCCCAGCAAGTTATTTTGTGGGTGTCAACGAAGTGACCCTAAGCTGACACAGAGGCAAAAGACCTCAAACAGCCAACTCAATACTGAATAACAAAGTCAGAGGACTGACACTACGTGACTTCAAAACCCACTACCACGCTAGTCATCGAGACAGGTGGCTGTGGTGAAGGAGCAGACAGAGAGTGGAACAAACCGAGAGCCCAGAAATCACCCACACAGACGCAGTCAGTGGGTCTCTGACAAAAGAGCACGTGGAGCAGAGAGAGTCTCCAGCAAACGGTGCTGGGACACTGGTCAGCCACATGGAAAATAATAAATGCGGTCACAGACTTTCTGCCCTTTACCACAATGAACTCCCAATGGAGCCCAGACCTACATGTAAGACACAGAACGTGAAACTCCTGGAAGGTAACATCAGAGAAAGCCTGGGTGACCTTGGGTACTGTGTGACATCACCCAAGGCAGGATCGTGAAAAGAAATCACTGATGAGCTGGACTTGATGGAAATTAAAAATGTCTGCCCTATGAACGACGGCATCAACAGAGCAGGACAAGCCACAGACTGAGGGGAAATATTTGCAGAAGAGGGTCTGATGAAGGCCACTACCAGACCTGTAGGTAGGTAGTCTGAAAGGACTGGGCGGTAGGTAGACAGGTAGGTAGGTAAGTAGGTAGATGTGACATATAGCTTTAGGGTTATGCTGTTTGCAGCTATGTGGGCCAAAGGCTGGTGGAAAGAAGGCAGGTGGAGGCTATACTTGAAGATGTTACCTCTTTAAAAAAAAAAAATCACAAAAACTGCACAATGCCTCCACATACACCCACCACCACTGCCACCATACTTTAAAAGGGGAGAAACCAAGATGGCAGCATAGGTAAAACACCTAAATTGCTGCCTCACACAACAATTTCAAGACTACAGCTAAAAGACAGAACGGACACAATCCAGAACCACAGGAAGGCTGGCTGAGTGGAAATTCAACAACTAGAAGGAGAGAGAAAAGCACATTGAAACTCAGAGGAGCTGCAGAAGGCTGAGGTATGGAGACGCGCGTGGAGAGGACTGACTGCTGAGTGTGCAGCTGGCTTTCTCCAGCAGGAGGGAGACGGAAGCTCCCGACTGCGCTGAACTCCAGTTCCAGGCGAGACCTAGGGTACCCAGACTCATTCGGGGGAAATCTGGACTGTCAGGAAAAGAGAAAAGCACACTGAGACTCAGGGGAGCTGCGCAAGACAGAGGGTCCAGAAGTGTGCGAGAACAAAGAGGATTGATGGCTGAGCGTAGAGCTGGCTTTCTCAACCTGGAGGGAGACGGAAGCTCCTGACTATGCTGAACTCCAGTTCTGGGTAAGACTCTGGGAACCCAGACTCATTCAGGGAAAACCAGGACTGTCTGGCAGAAGGTGAAACTCAAGGGCAGCTTTCTCTCAGAGGTGCTTGCAGTGATTACAGAGGAAAACTGAGACCCAGGGGCCTTATAGGGCAGAGCTGACAGGAAGCCAAGACTCTCTGCTCCACCTTGAGACTCCGCCCCATCCAAGCTGAGCAGAGGCTTTTGCAATTTTGCAAATGCTGTCTCATAAGGGTGTCTCCAGCACAGAAGTTCTCCCAGTGTAGAAACAAGTGATCCTCACAGTCAGTTGGCCTGAAGGTCAATTCCTCCCAGAGATACCAACAACAATCAAGACTTAACTACAAGACTGTGCACACAGTCCACAAAGGTGTGCACTGAGAGTGTCCACCTGAGGTAACTGGGGAGGTGGAGCTACTGGGCCCTATAAGACACCTAGCACACAAAGCCACTCTATCAACTCAGGGAAGCAGCGAAAATGCAGAGACAAAGAAACAGATCACAAATGAAAGAAATGGAGAAAAGTAAATGATAGGATATAGAGTTCAAAACCACAGTTATAAGGTTTTTCAAGAATTTCCTAAAAAAGGTCCATAAATTTAGCGAGACCCTCAAGGATATAGAAAAGGACCAACTAGAAATTAAACATAGACTGACTGAAATAAAAAATATTATACAGAGACCTAACAGCAGACTAAAGGACACAAGAATCAAGTCAAAGATTTGAAATACAAAGAAGTAAAAAACACTCAATCAAAAAAGAAAAAAGAATCCAAAAATGTGAAGATAGTGTAAGGAGCCTCTGGGACAACCTCAAGCATACCAACATCAGAATTATGGGGATACCGGAAGAAGAGAGCAAGATACTGAAAACCTATTTGAAGAAATAATGATGTCCCCCACTTGGTCAAAGAAATAGACTTACAAGTCCAGGAAGCACCCAGAACCCCAAACAAAAGGAATCCAAAGAGGACTACACCAAGACACATCATAATTAAAATGCCAAGAGCAAAAGACAGAGAGAATCTTAAAAGCAGCAAGAAAAAAACAGTTCATTACATACAAGGGAGCACCCATACTATAGTCAGCTGATTTCTCAATAGAAACTATGCAGGCCAGACGGGAGTGGCAAAAAATATTCAAAGTGATGAATAGCAAGAACCTACAACCAAAATTACTCTACCCAGCAAAGCTATCATTCAGAATTGAAGGGCAGATAAAGAGCTTCACTGGTAAGAAAAGGCTACAGGAGTTCATTAAGCCAGTATTATATGAAATGCTGAAAGGAATTCTTTAAGGAGAGGAAGAAGAAGAAAAAGGTAAAGATAAAAATTATGGACAACAAATACATATCTATCAACAAGTGAATCTAAAAATCAAGTGAATAAAAAATCTGATGAACAGAATAAACTGGTGAGTACAGTAGAATCAGGGGCATAGAAAGGAGTGAACTGAAAAATTTCGAGGGGAAAGGGGTATGGGGGGTGCGGGAAGAGACTGGACAAAAATCGTACACCTATGGATGAGGACAGTGAGGGGGAGGTAAGGGCAGAGGGTGAGGTGGGAACTGGCTGGAGGGGAACTATGTGGGGGGGGGAAAAGAAGAACAATTGTAATAATACAAACAATAAAGATTTATTAAATTTAAACAATAGAAATAAAATAAAAAAGAGGAGCCCTGGGAAAAAAATAAAATGAAAGGGCTTCCTCAGAGCAAAACATTAACAGTTTAGATACCAAAAAACAACACTGCATTCCCTGGCTTCGAGTTCATGAGCCATGAGAAGACTCCAGAAAGCTCAGCTGTACTCTAACCAGCCAAGAACAACACCACGATGACTGGACAGTGGGAGGAGAGCCGAGATTACGGTCAAGAGAGGTAGTCAGAACCTCCTTCTAGAGCAGCGGTTCTCAACCTGTGGATCGCGACCCCTTTGGGGGGGTCGAACGACCCTTACACAGGGGTCGCCTAAGACCATCGGAAAAGGCAGATATTTACATCACGATGCATAACAGCAGCAAAATTTCATGGTTGGGGGTCACCACCACATGAGGAACTGTATGCAAGGATCGCGGCCTTAGGAAGGTTGAGAACCACTGTTCTAGGGACTACAATTCTTCACCAATGTGGTAGACATGCACATTCACAGGCCTCGCCCCCCCAGACCTACGGGAGCAGAAACTGGGGCAGGGGGTGGGGCGTGGGTAGGCAGTGATCTTGTTTTAACATGCCATCCAGGCGATTCCGATGCCAGCTCAGCTTGAAAACCACCAAGCTAAAGAATGCCAGCCTTGCCACGAACCTTCCCCCGTCCGCTCAGCTGGCCCTCTGGACTCCGCTGCTCCCCAGCGAACCTCAGCACCACCATCACTGACGACAGTGGGACACTGCTCCCCCATGCAGCCCGCCAGGAGTCTGCACAGAATACAGTCTAAAGGCACTGAGCTCGCTCCTCCATCCAGCCCTCTTCATCCAGCTGAGAAAAGTTGGGCCCAAACTGGATCCTCGTTTGCACTTGAACATTTCTTTTTAAATATATTTTATTGATTTTTTACAGAGCGGAAGGGAGATGTATAGAGAGTTAGAAACATCGATCAGCTGCCTTATGCACACCTACTGGGGATGTGCCCGCAACCAAGGTACACGCCCTTGACCGGAATCGAACCTGGGACCCTTCAGTCCGCAGGCCGACGCTCTATCCACTGAGCCAAACCAGTCTCGGCTGCACTTGAACATGTTTAATAAACGATCTCAGAAAACAGCACTATGCATTAAGGCCTAGGCAAAAAGCCTGGCCAGTTTGGCTCAACAGATAAGAGCGTTGGCCTGCGGACTGAAGGGTCCCGGGTTTGATTCCAGTCAAAGGCACAGGCCTGGGTTGTGGGCTCGATCCCCAGTGGGGGGCATGCAGGAGGCAACTGATCCATGATTCTCTCTCCTCATTCATGTTTCTATCTCTCTCTCTCGCCCTCTCCCTATCTCTCTGAAATGAATAAGAATATATATTTAAAAATAATAAAAATACCCCTGGCAATGGGCAAGGAGACACCTGATTGGTGGTGTTGCTCTTACATCAATCAGGGGCAAAGCAGATGTACGGTCCTTAGTTCATCCTAGCTTGATGCCTGTGTCGGTGGCCAGAGCTGTTTCATGCCTGAGGCACATAATAACAATAATAATAATAATAATAATAATAATAATAATAATAGACCTAGGCAAAAAGACACTGTTTAAATTTCAACTCCAGTGCTATGGATGGCCAGTGTGGCTCAGTTGGTTGGAGCGTCGTCCCAAACACCAAAAGGCTGCAGGTTTGATTCCCAGTCAGGGAACATAACTAGGATGCCTGGTTGGGCATTTATGGGAGGCAGCCAATTGATGTTTCTCTCTCACGTCCATGTTTCTCTCTCTCTCTCTCTTTCAAAAAAAATCAATAAAAACATAACCAAATAGCCCTAACCATTTTGGCTCAGTGGATAGAGCGTCAGCCTGCGGGCTGAAAGGTCCCAGGTTTGATTCCGGTCAAGGGCATGTACCTTGGTTGGGGGCACATCCCCAGTAAGGGGTGTGCAGGAGGCAGCTGATCGATGTTTGTCTCTCATCAATGTTTCTAATTCTCTCTCCCTCTCCCTTCCTCTCTGTGAAAAATCAATAAAACACATTAAAAACAACAACAACAGAACCAAATACATCCAACTCCAGTGCCAGACAGGTGTAGAAACCTGGAGAAGATCCCAAAGACCCTGGAGCCCTTGGAAAGAGGCTGACTGCCCCCTGGGGGTGCCAACTCCACCAGCCAGAGGGACAGAAAACCGCTAGGGGCTGGCCATGAGAATGCCGGGGAACGAGACGGTGGGGCTGGTCACACAATTCTGTGTATGCACTCCACACCCCTGGATGGTACACTCAAAAATAAAAATACATGCCGAAACCGGTTTGGCTCAGTGGATAGAGCGTCGGCCTGCGGACTGAGGGGTCCCAGGTTCGATTCCGGTCAAGGGCATGTACCTGAGTTGCAGGCACATCTCCAGTGGGGGGTGTGTGCAGAAGGCAGCTGATCGATGTCTCTCTCTCATCGATGTTTCTAGCTCTCTGTCCCTCTCCCTTCCTCTCTGTAAAAAATCAATAAAATATATTTTTTTTAAAATAAAAATACACTCCGAGCCAGACCAAAGCCTCCCTGCACTCCCCAACAACTCCGACAGCCTCGCCCGCAGAACGGGGCTGAAGGCCAGTCTTGCAAGGTCTCTGAGCACAACCGCCAAAGGCTCCCCAAGGCCAGGCCGGTGTCCACCGAACGCTCAGCTGACCAGTGGCACAGCCAACACCGCCCGTTTCTGCCAGCTCCGTCTCTTTCCCGAGGTACCGGTGACCCTGGGGTTCGCCGCGAAAGTCTGCGGTTCGCATCTTAATTGAATTTGCCATCTGAAAAGGTACGACCTCTGACAAATACGTCCCGGCGCACAAAGTCACGGCTCACGTTTGATTTGTGATTACAGTCGCCTCGGTCCCCAGGAGGGTCACCGAAGTTGTTCTTGGACCAATGACAAAAGCCAGAAGTGAACTTAAGACCAGATGATATATCTGTGCCAAGGCCTCACGGCAGACTCACAGAAACGCTGGCTGAGCACAAACGGTTTGTGGATCGTTGGGGGGCAAGGGGGGTGGGGGTAACTGCAGGGCACGTGACAGCGCACGAGCCAAGTTCAAAAGGACCTGCCTGAGAACAGGTGGCATGGAATTCACGGTGAAAACACATTTCAGTCCCGGCAAATCATCACGCACTGATTTAATGAACGATGTTCACATCAGGCTTATCATGTTTGTGGCTTCATGCGGTGTATCTATCCACTGACCTTTGTAAGTACAGAAGTCCAAGAATTTACATTAAGTTTTTGGGTTTCTACAGATTTTATCCATCCAACAAATACAGGTGTCCCCCACAAATGTACACACACGCTCGGAACAATTATAAAGGCGGTGCTTACTTAAATACGTTTCATTTCCACCACGGAGCTCCCAGCTGTGAAAGCGTGCGGACATTTCTGGGGACACCCTGTACTTACTGAGCACTGCCTGCGAGCCAAGCGGCCCTCTAAGCGCTGCGTTTTTGAAGTGATCTGTAATAATCAAAGTGTAACATGCTAATTAGACCGGACAGCCGGACAGCCTTCCGGAGGAGGCCGAGCCCCTGCTTGAGTCTCGTGCACCGGGCCTCTCGTATTATAATAAAAAAGATTTAGGTTAAAATGAAGGTGGGCCGAAACCGGTCTGGCTCAGTGGATAGAGCGTCGGTCTGGGGACTGAAAGGTCCCAGGTTCGATTCCGGTCAAGGGCACGTACACTGGTTGCGGGCACATCCTCAGTAGGGGGCGTGCAGGAGGCGGCTGATCGATGTCTCTCTCTAATCGATGTTTCTGGCTTTCTATCCCTTTCCTTTCCTCTCTGTGAAAAATCAATAAAATATATTAAAATAAATAAATAAATTTGGGGGGAAAAAATGAAGGTGGGCCCGCAGGAACCGCTTCCTTTAAAGGAAGCATCATGTTCCAAGTTCATGAATGTGACTCCACTCTCCGCATGAAGATTTGCTTCCTCCCCGTGCCCCGGGTCCCCCCTGCAGGACTGACCCCTCGGCAGCGGGCAGCCTCACCGATGCCTCACCGATGCGTGGGAACACACCGGAGTCCCTGGGCCGCTGCCCTGCCGGACTGACACAGGCTGACACACAGGCTGACACGCAGGCATGCGCTCGCTTGGATATGGGGATCCCCCGTCTCACTTCATTCGCAGTGACACAGAGGAGCTGCAGTGAACCCAACTGCTACAAAGTATGGGTAGCGTGAAGCCTGGGGCACAGACTGTCTGCAAAACTCAAGAGCGTCGCTCCTACAACGTGGCTCTCGTGGCCACGTCTGCACTTCCCGCGTGCAGCTTCGCCTGAAAAGCCTGCCGGGCCCCGAGGATCAGCGGCGCCCATCCGAACGGCTGGCACTGCCTGGCACTGCCCGACGCTGAGACAGCGCAAAGCTCTGCGTCAGGGTAACTGCCTTCCGAGCCGCCGGGCAAAACCGCTCGCTCGCCTTTCTAACCAGAGCACGTGCTGCGTGCCGGCCAGTTTAGCTCACATTTGAGAAGTTGGAAAAGTTCTAAAATGATCCAAAAAAAACCCATGTTTTTCCAAAAGATAACATATAAGTACACTAGCAAAACCAATCATTAAAAAACTTACATCCCTAAATCTGAGTTTATAAAATCTGAGTTTATAACTGATTTTATAAGTTATACCAATAAAAAATTAAAACTACAAGAAGATGTAATAGTGATTAAAGGAATTTCTTTTTTAAATCTTTATTGGTGAAAGTATTACACAGGTCCTCTTTTTCCCCTTAACTCCTCCTGTCCTCCCCCCGGGAATTTGTAAGGAAGGTGCCTTCTTGTTATTAAAGTCACTTAAATGAAACATCCTACATAATCCTATGTAATACAGAGGTAATATGCAAATTGACCATCCCACCCTTGCACAAGATGGCTGCCACAAGATGGCCAGCAGGGGAGGGCAGTTGGGGGTGACCGGGCCTGCAGGGAGGGAGGGAAGTTGGGGGGGACCAGGCCTGCAGGGGAAGGAGGGCAGTTGGGGAGAGGGGCAGGCCTGCAGGGGAGGGAAGGCAGTTGGGGGCAATCAGGTCAGCAGGGTAGCAGTTAGGTGTCCATCAGACGGGCAGGGGAGTGGTTAGGGGGCAATCAGGCAGGCAGGCAGGCTAGTGGTTGCGAGCCAGATTCTGAGAGGGATGTCCCAGATTGGAGAGGGTGCAGGCTGGGCTGAGGGACACCACCCCTCTTCCCCCAGTGCACAAAGTTCGTGCATCGGGCCTCTAGTAATTTAATAATTCTCACGGCCCTAAAGTTCATATTTCTTACCTGAACATAAAAAGTGGGGGGAGGGGAGTATTCATCATTTAAAAGGATAAATGTCTCCCCATAAAAGGGGTTCCTCTGGGGCCTCTGTGGTGTGCGTTCAAGTGCGTCAGTCTCTATCTGTCCCGCTCTCTACCTAAACGTCTTTCCCCCTAAAAACAGTCAATTCCCACCGAATATGAACATTTCTGAAGTTCGCACCAAATAAAACGCTTGATGAGACTTCCTTAAGGTCGGGACAAGCTGGGGTTCCATTTCGCTTGCTCACTCGGAGGAACTCTGTCTGAAGGAAACAAGCAACAGGAAGCATGAGCGGCAAACCCAGAGGCGCCTGAGGGCCGGAGCACAGGCTCATCAGGAGCGGGGTCCTGGCGACTGCGGGACCGGGGGCGCCATTTGCCGTCAAACAGCTAATTAACGACCCCACAAAAGAGCCCGCAGCCCCAACCACACTCGTGGAGCACTAATATGCGTGATTATGAGGCAGTCGTTTGCGCCATCAGAAAGCTGATTAGCATAACGATTTCTGCCCGCGGCCTGAAAATATAACTGAAAACGCAAAGGCCTGGTAACAGGTCACCCAATGAAGACGCGAGCACCAGCGGGTCAGGAGTGAGAGCTGGCTCTTTCACAAACAAGCTCCATGTTTAACACTCTCTCTCTCCTGCCCCGGATATACACAGCAAGCGAACCCCCCAGCCACCGGGAGGCCCAAAACTCCTCCTGGTAATGCCCATCCGTCATTACCCGGAGCCCCTGCGTTCATATTCATTAAGAATGAAAGCGGTTTCCACAGGAAAGGAGTGTGCTACTTTAAAAAAACCTTCATGCAAAAACACATGAAGTTGCCGGGACCGGTTTGGCTCAGTGGATAGAGCGTCGGCCTGCGGACTGAGAGGTCCCGGGTTCGATTCAGGTCGGGGGCATGTACCTTGCTTGCGGGCACATCTCCACTGTGGGGAGTGCGGGAGGCGGCTGATCGATGTCTCTCTCTCATCCATGTTTCTGACTTGCTATCCCTCTTCCTTCTTCTCTATAGAAAATCAATAAAATATATTAAAAAAAACACATGAAGTTTATGTGTGATACTTTAAATGCCAATAAAAAGAGAAGCCAACAGCTCTAGAAAACAAAGGATCACGGGAAGTGCATTGGCAGTGACTCTGGGGCAGACGTGGAGCGAGCAGGGGCTGGGACTCCCATGTCCACCACCTCACTCCTCTTCTCTTCCAGGAGGACAATCACGGACCTACTGCACAGGGCTCAGCGAGGGGACGGGGATTACTGGCGCCCGGCGCCCTGTGCCTGCACGCAGCCGGTGTCCTGTAAGTGCTCACTGCCGTGACTGCTGTCTGCCATCAGCCTCATGTCCCTCATCGTCTTCGGACGCTGGGGGAGGGTGTGTGTGGTGGGGACAGCGTAATCTAGAACTGATTCGTTTTTAGAAACATTTAATTCAAAGTCACAAAAGGAAGGAGGTTGTCCTTATCCCAGTGGTCGGCAAACTGCGGCTCGCAAGCCACATGCGGCTCTTTGGCCCCTGGAGTGTGACTCTTCCACAAAATACCGCGGCCTGGGTGAGTCTGTTTTGAAGAAGTGGCATTAAAAAAACGTGGCTCTGAGAAGAGATTTCCATCGTTGTGCTGTTGGTATTTGGCTCTGTGGACCAATGAGTTTGCCGACCACTGCCCTAGCCCGGTGAGGTGGAAAGGTGAAGAGGAGCTGAACGAGGCCCTAAGATCTCTCTTACCCTCTCACAGTCTTCACCCTCTCCCAGTCCTCCTCCTCAGTGGCTTCAGCTCCACCAAATACTGGCAAATGAACCACAACACAAACCTGCTATCAGCTCTTTTTTTTAATATATTTTATTGATTTTTTTTATGGAGAGAAAGGGAGAGGGATAGAGAGTTAGAAACATCGATGAAAGAGCGACATCGATCAGCCGCCTCCTGCGCCCCCTACTGGGGATGTGCCCGCAACCAGGATACATGCCCTTGACGGGAATCGAACCTGGGACCTTTTAGTCCGCAGGCCGATGCTCTATCCACTGAGCCACACCGGTTTCGGCTCGGCTCTTTTTAACCAGATCTGACTCACGGGCTGGTTTGGTGAGAACACCGCTCGGAGTTAGGCGGCTTTGACTCGAAGCCTCGACAACGCACAGCAGCACGGATGAGCCCGAGCACGCAGACGTGACGGTCAGACGAGGCAGCCCGTCAGGGGAGCTCCCGACCAATTTCACTGCTTCTCCCCAGCAGCACCCCCCCTGTCCAAGGCAGCGCCCCCGCCCTGCGATACTGCTACAGGCTGGGATAAAGGCGCCCAGTTCTCCCCCCGCGAAGACAGCCTCCATACCTGGCGGCATTTGAATGGCACGATGCCCCTCCCCCCTCACCTAATAGACACACCAAGTACAAAAGCGGGGGGCTTTCTCAAAGAACCGTGACTATTACAGTGGCACCTCGAGAGACGAGTGCTCTAACATACGATATTTTTGAGATACGAGCCGTCGAGCGAGCGATTTTTGCTTTGAAATACGAGCAACAGTTGAGAGAGGAGTCATCGCGCGGATCGGCCGGCTGCACACGACCCCCCAGTTTACCGCGACTCGAGCGTCTCATCGTTTCCCACGCCTCAAGGTCACGGAACGAATTAAACTCGTATCTCGAGGTGCCACTGTACAACACAGGTCCTTCCTGAATAAGGGAGTTTCTCCAAACGCCTCCAGACTGCTCCCAGGAATGGAACTGCGCGCGCCCCGCAGAGGTGGGGGACGTGGGAGAGCAGAAGGGGACAGTGAGTCTCCCCGGCAGCCCAGCCTGGGCCGCTGGGATCTAAGGGATCGCGTGTGTGTGTGTGAACCCCGCTCCCGAGCACCGGCTGGCGCGTCCACCAAACACCGCCCTCCGCCCCAGCTCGAACCCGGCCTGGGAGGCAGAATGGCCGCTCTTCACCGGAGGAGCAATGCCAGGGACGCCCTGGCGAGAGGGACCGGCCTTCACAGGGCCACCGAGCCCGGGGGGACAGGCGCCTGTGTGCGTGGCCTCAGGTCCAGTGGCAGCGGGAGGATGGGGAAACGACACCAGCGAGGACGAAGAGGTAAGTGATTGATGGGAAGACTAACCCTCTAGCCCTCAATCATCCAAGCCAGTGACAAAATGGACCGGGGGGGGGAGGGGGGAGCCTGGGTAAAAAGGGGCGGGATTAAGAAGTGGAAACGGGCGGCGCGCCCCGGACCTACTTCCCCCAGCAGAGATCCCAAAGCGAAAAGCAGACCCATTTGGAAGAGATGCATTTAGAAGACACCACCCAGATTGGGTCCAAAGGAAGAAAGAGAAAGTGAACAAACATCGTTCGGCGATCAAAACCCCAGGCAAGGCCAGAAAGGGGGCTCTCGCAGCTCCTTCCGCAAGCTCTTTACAAAGAAGTCCAGTGGATCAGAAAACAGGGAAAAAACTAATGAGAATCCCTCAATGGATCCTTCGCCCACCAAACAAGATTTCTTCAGAAACCGACTTGCTCTTGCAAATGACCTTGACCAAGGAACAGCTGTGTACAACATACTTAAAGTTGTATTGTCAAGTGGTAAGATGAGGATCAAAAGCTTGTATATATTTGTGTAGGAAAAAATATATATTGGTGTATAAATCCCTAAGGAAAACTAGTATAAATACTTACACATGGAACTAAATCAACATACAAACAAGACACTGAAGAGATGAAGATTAGTTTATGGTTGAGAACTGGCTTTTTGAACCTCAACACTTGGGGAAAGGGAAATGAAGACTTTTCACAGTATTACAAAAACACACAATAAATATGGAGGAAAATAAACGTTTGTAAGATCAAAAAAAAAAGGACGTGGAAACGGGCAGTTACAAATATAAATGTGCAGCGTGGCGAATACAGGCAACAACCTTAGAATAACGATGCCAGGTGCCCAGTGAGCACCAGACTCACTGTGAGATCACTGCCAAAGGATGTCAACGTCTCATCACTACGTGGTGCCTGAAATGATATGATACTGAAATCAACTGCAACTGAACACCATTTTTCATTAAATTGATGTCTCAGTGTTTTAATGACAGGTCCATTGCTGCAAAATATCTACAGAATTAACAACTCCTAGCCCGAGCCTTCTACTGACACCCCAACACTCCCCTCTTTTCCCTAAAACCAGAAAGGAACGAGAAAGAAGGCCCAGTCCTCCACACAGACGTGCAGGCAGCCTGCCAGCTCAGCCTCCAGACCCGGCTCCCCGGTGCGGAGCGGGCAAACCACCGACAGAGCTCGGGACCAGGGAGGGTGCTCCCAGCCCTGGCTGTGAACTTGGACGTTACAACACGGGACCTAAACCCGCGGCTTCCAGGGAGCTATGTGACCTTACTCTCCTTTTAATCTTATCTCTGTAAAAGTTCTTTATTGGGCATTTTATACTGAATCTACAAGGTAAAAGTCAAACATCTAGATTATTTTAACTCCGTAAGTAAAAATGTGAACTCGGTTGAAGAGCTGTGCTCCCACGTTCCAAAAAACCTGAAATCAATGATCTAAAAAAACTCCCAACTCAATTTCTAACACTGTCACCTCCAGCTTTATAAGATTCTTAAGGCCGCTGATTTTAATTAAGCAATAGGTGGTTTCAAATATAATTTCAAATCATAATTAAAATAAACTGCCAACTTCATATAAAATTTAAAAATACATGCCTACTGTATGTTTTGAAACATTTATAAATAAACTGAAGCTAATATGTAACAGTACGGAGTCGAATCCATGTTGCAGAAACAGAGTGAATTTTACAAAGACATATACTGAATTTTAAATAGTTCATAACCTAGTTGCGACCTACTGAATGGCTCCCAAATTAGACTATTTTGCTGGTAGAGTAATAACCTATGGTAAAGACTAATTTACAACAGATCTACTTTATCTGTCTTAAATGAGTGAAACGGCTAATAAATGACCACATAAAACAATAGGCCTCTAAACTAGCTAATGTTAAAGCGAAAGTATTCTGTCTGAGGGAGAAATATAACTTATGTAAATAATCAAAATGTACATACCTTAAAAGAAATTTAAAGTCAGCTGAGATATGGTAACAAAGTTATAAGGTTCTATGGAATATTTAACTCTGTAAACTGGGAAAAGTAACGAAACTTTCATCCATATAACCTCTTACAACTCAAAACGAAAGCATTCTAAACTGAGGAGCTGGAGCACAATAATTTTCAAAAAATAATGAACAGACACACTGTTTTCTTCTTGTCTTAGTTAAATATAACAGCCTAACAGGATAGCACGCATCTATATATATAAAAGCCTAAGTGACTGGCTAACCGGCCAGTAGCTCTGACATGCACTGACCACCAGGAGGTAGGCACTCAACCTAAGTGCAGAGTGTCCTCTCATACTCAGTGACCCCTAGGATGTCAGACTGCCGGTTTCAGCCTGATCCCTGCAGGCCAGGCCGAGAGACCCCACCTGCTGGAGGGAGCCCGTTCACTTAGCAGATGCCCTTCAAGCCCCAGTGCCACCCCAGGGCACATCCCTCCCGTCTTGCCCAGTTCCACCCCCGATGGCCACCTCCTAATTAATTTCCTTTCAATGTGCACGAATCTGTGCACCGGGCCTCTAGCTGATTATAACCAACTCTGCGAAACCAGTAACCCAGCCACTTGCATGAAAGGAATAGAGCTCCCCAAGTTATGGACACATACTCAATTCTTATCACCACACTAAGCGGGTATCACCCGAGATTCAAATATTCAGATTCCAAACTAAGAACGAAGAGAAAGCAATCAATCCCTAGTGATAAAGTGTTCTAAGACTCCCAGATTAAGATTTACTAAAAAAAAAAAAGAAAGAAAGAAAAAGAAACATCACCCAAGAAGATAAACTTTAATTCATTCTAATTCATCAGCTTTCTTTCTAACTGGATGCCAAATACAAGGTGGGGCCAAAGTAGGCTTCCAGTTGTGAGTCCGAGAAAGAGAGTTTATTCTTGTATTATGTTTTATTTATTGTATTATTTCCATATAAACCACCATAAACCCACTTTTGCCCACCGTGTATCCAGGCTACTAAACAGTCTTCATTCTTAATAAAGATTCCCATCGTTCCGGTAAACCAGCTGGCCTCCATGCAAACCGTCTTCATCGCCGGACTAAGAGCTGTTTTGCCAACCGGAAGCCTACCCTACAGAAACTTCACATCATCGAGACCCTGCCCGGCCGATGGGCACCGAGCGGTCCCTCCACTAACTCAGACAACAGAAGCACTGAAGTTCGGAGGAGATGCAAGCAGTTCACCACCCAATGCAAGACGCCAAGTGCAGGAAACCGCAGACAGAGGCACCCATGCTCCCTGAGTTAGTCGTCAGCGTGCACAGTTTATAAGGCTCCAAGCAAGCCAAGCAGCGCAAAGACCCTTCCACAAACAGCTTGGTGGCTGTCAAACCCCAATTAAATCATCGTCCCGTCCTCCATCTCCTAGTTCGGTATTCCCAGGTAACGCCAGCATAAAGTAATACTCTGCACAGTGACCTCAGCAGTTTGCCCTTCAAGACAGTGTCCCCCTAGAAACAGAAAATTATCTACCTCATTAGTGTTCCAACGGTGCCTCTCTTTGGGTAAACTTGAACACTTCGGCAGACATTCAAGCAGCTTTTTCGGTAAAAAGATTTTTACATGACTACTATTGCTGTTCCCATGATCATCTATAAAGAAGAAGACAATAAATTCAGAGAAAGTAAGAGAAAACCTGTGACGTACACACTGGCGAGGTCAGGGGCAGCAGCTCGGGTGAGTCCCCGAGACCGAGTCACCGCTCTGAGTGAAGTCCTCACTTGCACTCGGAGCAGAGCTTCTGTCCCCGGCAAGCAGGGGACGGGGACCACCCCAGCAGCTGCCCGTGACCAGGCGTCGCTTTTAAGGGTTCTGGCCCAGGTTCCATGAAGTCCACCAACATTGCACAGTGATTTAACCTCACACCACAGCCCAGAAACCCTCGATTAAGCACATGAAAAGGTTTACTTTTTTTAGGAAAGAGGACTATTTTACTCATAAACTAATACCACTTCATCCTCTAGAATGTAAATGAGACTCAGCCTCGCAAAAGCAAATTACACATCTTACGATATAAGGAATTCAAGGCTGCAGTTAGCTAGGTTAACACAGAAGCTGGCCTTTCTAGCCTAAAAAGTAAAAACATACCATTTTAATTCACTCAACTGATATATACATATCTATATCATTAATGCATTTCATCAAAATATAACTCTTCTAAATTAAGTGAAAGAAAACGCTATTACTTTCAGACTAGATGGTATGTCTCACTCTCTGATAATTGGCTTCCGTGATACTTTCTAGAAGAGATTATTTCCTTTACGTATCATTTCATTCATTTATTTATTTGCACATTTCCTAGTTCATTCCTGTAACAGAGTCCCCTTTGCCCGGCTCAAAATTTCTTCCAGTTTTGGCACATTTAGTTCCAAGTTTCCAATTACCCGCTCGGGCTCGGTTTGGTTTGGATGTTAAATAGCAGCCCCAAATCCAAAGGATGCAGAGCATAACGGGGTACAAAGGAGCAGTGCTTTAAATACTTAACACTGAACAGAAAGCACGGCTGGAATAGCGCCTTCTGGTATTTACAAGACGGAATAAAGACATTGAACTCCAAGTCAGAGCCCAGGCTGGGTCCCAGTTCTGCTGCTTTCTAATTGTGTGACCTTGGGTAAGTTACTTAATATCTCCAGTTCTCCTAAATCAAGGCGAATCGGATTATCTCTAACTCTCCTCCCCGAGCCCCTACAGAGCTGACTGTAACTCAATGACTTCGCGTGGCTGGCAATTAAACAGCCTTTTATGGGCACACGGGTATTAGTCAATAATGTTAAAAGTGAAATACAACGTATCTTTCTAGTCGTTTACTATAATGTTGCTTACTTAGCATCGGTCTGTTTTGTGAACATGTGAAAACCATAAAAGAATAAAAGTATTTTCTGCAGCCACCATAAAATCCTCTCCAGGCATTTTTCATCTAATTTACACATTTCTCCTCAAGGAAAATATCTTAACAGGAAAATATCGGGCATAGAAATAAAGCCTAAAAAAATTTACGGCATCGGCTGGAAATATTTTGTAGGAAGGAACTTTAGAGGCGTTTTAGCATACTAAATCTTTTTTGGTCCATGAACTACGTAGCCGATTGAATTATAATGCCCATCTTCCATTTCTACAAGCAGTGTAAAAAACTTCAAAACCGACTGCGGTTAAGAATCCAACTTTTTAATTGAAGGGTGAAATTAAATTCAACTTGTTTCAATCTTGCTCTATAACCAAGAACGCTAAACGAAGAGAATGTTCCTCGAAAGTCCTGTGTGAATTGCACCCTACCTGACCCCGGTAACTGCCCGTGCTGACGTGTGCTCCCTGCACCTCCTGCCCCGAGGGGACCGGGGGCCTCAGACTTGAGAGAGCAGAAAACCACATCCCGGGAGCCTTTACCTCCTGTCCCTTCTCTCCGCCCCTAAAATGGTTTTATTCTCACTTTATAAAATTCTTACAATTCTGAAAGTAGAGGAGGAATCCTAAAATCTATACTCTTAAAATCCAATACAGTGGCACCTCCAGATACGAGTTTAATGCGTTCCGTCACCTTGAGGCGTGGGAAACTATGAGACGCTCGAGTCGCGGTAAACTGGGGGGTCGTGTGCAGCTGGCCGATCCCCGCGATGACTCCTATCTCAACTGCTGCTCGTCTTTCAAAGCAAAAATCTCGTATGTTAGGGCACTCGTATCTCGAGGTACCACTGCATTCACATCTCCAGGGTGCCTTTAGGAAAACAGGGCTGTGCTAGGTGCTAGACACAAGGCAGACCCTGAATTGTGTGCACGTCTGGGCGCATCATCCGCTGAGAAACCTGCTTAGGAAGGACCCCGAACAATAATAACCGAATCTAAGCCTCAGCTTCTGTTTCCATGTTTGTGGTCTCAACCTGATGTCAGGCGTCTGTCCTTCCAGCCTCTGCAGAACCAGCCGTCCCCGGGACACACTAAAGCGCATCTGTGCGCGGATCTGTCTGCACACTTGGGGGGCGGGGGGAGGAGGGGAGGAGGAGAGGGGGAGACAGCGCGCTCTTCTCGGCAGCACAGTAACCGCTACCGAAAGCCTCCGTCTTCCCTCCGAGGGGGGAGCAGGCAGGGGTGAGTCGGCCAAGGGCTTTTAAAGAGAGAGGACGGCTGAGCAAGCACTGTCTCCATCAAGATGCTAAATATAGCGGCTCCGGCCTGGACGGCCAGCGCTCCAAAAGGAGCAGGAGTATGACAGGCCTGAGCCCCCCCTTCGGCGGCTTAGCCTGCGCTCTTTCCAGAGTCCTCGGTGCCTGCTGGAGAGAGAGTGGGTGTTTTTAAGAAACGTAGCGACGGGGACATGTCCCCGCTCTGCGTTATGAAGATGGCAATTGTAGTTCTGGGGGGGAAATAGGAACTCACAGGCCACGTGTTAAGACTCTTACTGTCAACTTTCTGTTTTCCAGTTCAAAGTGGCATCAAAAGTAGCTCTGCTTGTGGCCCACTGGAAAGGAACTGCTTTTTCATCTCTGGGGAATGACTCGACTGACATGATCATTAGGCAGATCCACGTGCCAGCTTTTAAATCCTGTTCTCAGCACCCGGACTGTCACAGACCCGAGAGTAACCCGAAGCATTCGCTGGTTCCAAACGCATCTCGGGGTGTAATGTAAATGGTTCACCTGACACTGCGAAATGGAAGTGCCAGGCAGATCCAGGGACACGCTTCATTATCATTACCTCGCATAATGCTCAGGTCTGATAGATGACTTCGGGAAATTATTTCCTAACCTCCCGCACAATAAAAATAACCGGCGAGGCTCCTGAAACTGACAGCTGGCTTGCGTGGCTGACAACTATAATTCTAGAGAATGAACCATCTTTGCCAGTCAACCTTCAGATATTTCCCAAATAATAATTTGAGAGACACGGTATAATTTAACTAAAACTTTCTGAAAAAAAACAAAAATATGCAGGCATTTAATAAGGCAAGAAGCGGAGTTCTTGTTTTCTTGCTAAGAATTGCGATTCGCATTGCAAATCCTTTCTTTAAATCCAAAGAAATACATGCGACCTTTTCCTTGGAACACGCTGTTGACTTCTGCAAGGTAAATTATAACTATATCAACTCTAACCTGGAAAGGACGCATCCATTTTATTTTTGTTCATAATTAGTAAAAATTTAGGTAATTTTGTTTTGGTTATTCAATCAAGTTGATGACAGTTAATCTCTCAACCTCCAGCCCAAACTGCTCAACATAAGTCGATCTAACAGTGTATCAAACGGCTAGATCTTATCAGGAACTATGTATCTGATCAACTTGGAGTGGTGAAATTCAAAGGAAGCTCTACAATTTTCGGTTTAGCTCTAATTATTATGTGCTTCGATTTAATTAGCAGGAGAGGAACTGATTCAGGAAAACATAGCCACATGTTGTTCTATTCAAGTCAGCACAGTGCTCACAGCAGCAAATACTGCCATTACTAATCATTATTCATCCAAAGCACACATTAATTAAGCACCAACGATGTGCCAGCATTGGTAGGATTTCTCTTTATTCTTTCCCAAAGAGAGTCTCCAAAAGGAATTAAACTCCATTGTGATTATCCAAAAGATGCTTCAAGGTTTAAAAATACGTTTTTTAATAGAAAAACATGACTAGTTTGGCTCTTTAATAACCCCTTTCCTCTTCCTACAGCGTGTGATCATCAAACCTGATTCTTCCTATTCTTAGGTGGCCCAGATTTAGGCTTTTCTTTCTGTCCATCTTATTATTAAATCTCTGGCCCAGGTTTAGGTCAACTCATAACCCAGGTTCAAGAAGCTGCTATGTATCTGCATTTACATTCCACCCAAAACGTGGGCAGGGGCAGCTGGCGTGGGGTCTGCAGCTTTGCCATCGACTAGTTCAATGGGAGTTTGGGAGCATCTTCTCCTGCTTCGTCCCATTCGATGTCCCTGGAGCTACACGTGACCAGGGAAGTTTGCTTTCTGCTGTGTCTGCGGGAGTAAACATTTGTGGGACTCCGGATCAGGCATCCGGGGGGAGTTCACATGCGTGCTCTCATGTACTCCTCCCAAGAGCCCCTCAGGGCATCATCACCCCGTTTCACAGATGAAGAGCCAGGGGTTCGGATTCATTTGCCCAAGATCCACAACTAGAGAGCGGCTCAGATGGGATTCAAACAGGACCTGTGGCTTTGCCCACAGGACCGCTACTCTGCCTCACCTGGGCTTTGGCACCAGAGTTACAGAATCATGTATGTCTCAACATGTCACATGGCAGAGTGCTCTGAATTTCCCATGTGGTTAAACCCTTTGCCTTTTTTAACCCTCACACCAAGGTTACCAGGGGAGTATTATTCGCTACCCCCGGGAGGATTAAGTAACTCATCTAAGATCACACAAGTTAAAGGCAGAACCCAGGCCTTCTAAGTCCTGATCACACTGCAATGCCCACCCCTTCCTGTAAGTCAAAAGCTTGTCGAATCCTACCTTCTAGAGGCGGCACGGTGTTGAGAACACAGTAGGTGCTAGTTCCGCAGAATACACTTTGGGAAACGCTCTAAGGAAACAGAAAATAAAATGTAAAACTAATCTTTGCCAAATATACACACGGGCTCTTCTGTGGTCTTCCTGCCAGAGATGCTAATCCTGAGGCAACATCGGACAAACCCCCGAGGAGGGACAGGGCACAGAACGACCGGCCTGCACGCTTCGATGAAGAATGTCAAGGCCAGGAAGCCCAGGGCTGAGGGGACTGCGGTGTCTTAGGGACAGAGGAGACGGCCGCGTGCGGCCCAGAGGTGACCACGGGGCCAACGGGCATGACGGGCACAGCATCGGAGGGTGGGATGGTAGGAATGCCTCGATGCTTTTCGGGGTGATCGCTATGTGATGGTGATGGAGAAAATGCTCTGGTTTGCAGGAAACACAAAAGCATTTGGGGGGAGGGGAGGGAGGTGGTGAAACATATTGGCAACTTATTCCCACCCAGTTCCAGGGGAAACGAGTTCTTTGCAGCGCACCTACAATTATTCTGTCGACTTGAATGTTACGAAATTTAAAATCCATGTGTGTGAGAAAAGACGGATGCAGGGAATATGTTTTACTTGTGCAAACATGTTACAGGAAGCATTACGTGCTGTACACAGTAAATCTTTACTAAGAAGAACCAAGGCCATGTTCATTGTGCAGTTCAGCCCATATTCAATAACAACGTTAACCATTTCCCAACAGTAAACCCAACACCCAACTCATCCCAGAGCATCTACTGAGCGCCAGCTACCAGAATGGCGGTGCCCAGGTCAGGAAGTTGGAGAACAGGTCTCTGCTCCCGGGCTGTTTCATGTAGATAAAATGTTAGTGTTCGTACAAGAACCGGCACAAAGGTAACTTTAAAGAAGAAAAGCCATCTCTGTGAGTCTTGCCAACCAATTATTTTTGGTCGCAGCATTAAATAAATGTTTAGATTATTCATCCTGCATGACAAACAACATGTTTATATATCTAGAAAACCAAGGGCTGTTGAGACTTTCAACAAACACTTCAACATTTTTCTTTACCATATAAATAGCTCGGTCCTCTCACTGACTAGCTGTCAATCAGAATGTAATTACCTCTGTACCACCTCATCAAAACAGATAGCAAGGCCAGGCCAGCATGGCTCGGTGGCTGAGCGACCTATGAACCAGGAGGTTAGTGTTCCATTCCCGGTCAGGCACATGCCTGGGTTGCAGGTTCGATCCCCAGTAGGAGGCAGCTGATCAATGATTAGCTCTCATCATTGATGTTTCTCTCTCTCTCCCTCTCCCTTCCTCTCTGAAATCAATAAAAATCCTATATAATAAAAGCCTAATATGCTAAGTGTCTGGTCATCCAGTAGGCCATTCAACCAATCAAAGTGCAATATGATAATGACATGCTAAGGTAGCTAAACTGTTCTCTATGACATGCACTGACCACCAGGGGCAGATGCTCTGGCTAGTAGGTTAGCTTGCTGCTGGGGTCTGGCTGATAGGGCGAGCGAGAGTGAGCGAGAAGGCCGGACATGTCCTGAAGCCCTCCCACAGTCCGTCCCCAGCTGGCCAACTTCCCATGTCCCTCTCTAACCCAATTATGCACCAGAGGGGTTCCTCGGCGTGGCCTGCACCATGCACCCTCTCACAATCCAGGACTCCTCGAGGAATGTCAGAGTGCCGGTTAAGACCCGGTTCCACAGGTCAGGGTGAGGACCCCACTGGTGCATGAATTCATGCATCAGGCCTCTAGTCTGCTGTGTGTGTAAGCACACTAGTGACCCAGTGCACAAAATTCGTGCACATTAAAAAGGGATTAAGTGGAAATAATTTAACACTGCTATTTGCCCTTTTCCTATAATAGAAGTGTCAGAGATAAAGAAAATTAGTAAAATGTATATGAAAACCTTCCTCCTATCAGAATCTGGGACATACCACGGGACCCAGAGTCAAGTCCCCGCCCACCCACATGCACTTCAAAATCACGTGAGACCCAGACCCAGCCGCCCTCCCCACACTGGGCTAGATCCAGACCCGGCCAGTCCCACCTTTGTCGAGCCCCGCCAGGCAGGGGGGTGTAGCCTCAGGTCTCCCAGCCCAGCACCAGGAGGGGGGCGCAGCCTCAGGACCCCCATCAACCTCCCGGCAGGGGCACACAGCCTCAGGTCTCCCAGCCCAGCACCAGGAGGGGGACACAGCCTCAGGTCTCCCAGCCCAGCACCAGGAGGGGGGACACAGCCTCAGGTCTCCCGTCAAGCCCCGTTGGACAGGGGGTGCATCCTGAGTTCCCACGACCCAGCACTGGGGGTGCATCTTGAGGTCTTCCATCAAGCCCTGCTGGGTGGGGGGCATGGCCTGAGGTCCCCTGTCAAGCCCAGCCAGACAGGGAAGTGCCCCCCCCCCCCCCCCCCCCCCCGGCGGGGGGGGGGGGGCCCGCGGGGGCAGCCTAAGGTCCCCCAGGCTGGCGCTGGGGCAGGAGAAGCAGCCTGAAGTACCCTAGCCCAGCACCAGGACGGGAAGTGCACCTTGAGGTCTCCTGTCAAGTCCCCATGAGCAGGGGACATGGCCTCAGTCCCCTGGCCTGGCGCTGGGACGGGAGGCATGGCCTGAGGTCCCCTGTCATGCCTTCTGGGTGGGGAATGTGGCCTGAGGTCCCCTGTCAAGCCTTCTGGGTGGGGGATGTGGCCTGAGGTCCCCTGTCATGCCTTCT
>JAAGEH010000227.1:3550576-3575994 GCA_011751065.1 Lasiurus cinereus
TGAGGTCCCCTGTCATGCCTTCTGGGTGGGGGATGTGGCCTGAGGTCTCCTGTCAAGCCTCATGGGGACGGAGGAGGGGGTAGCCTCAAGTCCCTGCTGATTGCTCGTTAAGGCTCCTGATGGGAACTTGGCCTCAGCTGTGGGTGCAGCCATCTTTGTGATGGAGTGATGGTCAATTAGCACATCCCTCTTTATTAGATAGGAGATATATATGTATATATGTATATATGTGAGTGTGTGTATATATACATCTATATATTTTTTATTTTTTTTATTTTTGTTTAAGGTAGCAAAGACACCCCTCTCTCTCAGATCACAGGGCTGTTGAGAGAACTGAATGGGATAAAGTATGCAACAGTGCTTTCCATTCAAAAGTACCACGCCAACATAAAATGTTACAAGGTCAATAAGAATAATCTCCAACAATGTTAACGTTTTCTAAGAACTACAATGTTGTGCCAAAAAGAGTTGACTACGGTTGACTTGCACAAACTCTTATTTTTCCTCCTTATATTCATGGTCAAGTGCTTCACCATAAGGAAGTCCTTCTCCACAATGTGACTCCTAGCCACCAGGATAAGCATCCGCTTCCTACTTACTTTCTGTTTCCAGAAAGTTCTTGCTGCGGGACCTTCACCAGCCTTCTATCTGACCTCATGGAGAGTGGTACGTGCTGACTGGCACCTGTGGTGGCACCTTCAGCAGCACCTGCCACTGAACAGCACCTGGGCCCGAGGCCGCTCCCTGTGAGCTGCGGGCAAAGCTCAGGGTCCGAGCCCTCCGGGGAATTCAGCGCCTTATGAAAGCGGTTCACGGCCCGTCAGCAGCACTGACTCCACGAACACGCGCGGGAGCCGCCGCCACCGCCTTCCAACCGCATTCCTGCAGCGTCTCATCTTAATGCGGCTTCGGAAGTGAAACGAAATTTCACGATGTTCAAACGAGTGTCTCACGTCCAAGGCCTAACATGTTCTGGCTTCCTCTTACCGAAAAGAGAGAGCGTGAGCTCCCCACTTATCGAGACATTTTCACGTTTTAACGCGGAAGCTTTACACATCACGGCCGCGGAGTGGGACACGCTCATAAACGGCTTCCCAAAAAGGCCTTTCCCCCCTTAACCTCAAAGTAAGCCACAAGAATTAAACGCCAAAACCAGCCTGGAGCAGCGACATCACCAACAGCCATGCTCTCCCCAGCCCTGACCTGAGAAGGGTCTCGAACGGTTTCATTAAACCAGGACACAGCTCACTCCCACAGTGAATGACACAGATGTCGTTGTACCCTCAAACCACCAGGTTCTCGGGCCTAAAACACAGGAAGCCCACGCTGGGAGTGACTGCCCTGTGCTAACGGGGGGGGGGGGGGGGGGAGACAGATGCCCAGTGCAGTGCTCTCGCTGTCCCTGGAGATCTGCTGATGGTACCGAGCAGAAGTGGCCCCCGATCCCAGGGTCTGGACGCTGGAGCCCCACCCTCCGGCTCCACCACCCTGAGATGGGAGGCATGGCCTGAGGTCCCCTGTCATGCTGAGCAGTCTCTGCCCACAGCACCAGCTCCGTGTCAGGAAGGTCTGGGTTCCAGTCCTCCGCGGCCTCTGAATCCCAGCTCAGACCTCTGACCCTTCTGAAGCGCCTGCCCCCTGCCCGGGTCAGGCCTGCCGGTGCCAACCTGCGCAGCCTCTCTCCGTTCGCTCTTCAAACATCAGGGAGCACCCAACCGGTGCCAGGCACATGCTAGGCGGCAGGACCCGGCAATAAGCAGACAGACTAAGATGCTAACGTCATGGGGTTCGTGCCCAATGGGAGGTGGGAGTGTAGGTGAGAGCCTGTGAAGGAGGGAAAATGGGGGCGTGCCATGCCGGGGGACACCAGGAAGGGGAGTTACGTTTCTGACGGTACAACCGGCTGGAGCATCGAGAACCCGGGCTCGCTCACGGCAGTCATTCCAGGAGATGCTGACCGTGAGGCCCAGGCCGCAATCCTGACCTGTCAAGTCAGAATGTGAGGGGGGGTGGCGTGGAGGAGGGGAGGGGGACCCAGGCATGGGGACTTTTTAAGGTTCCCAGTAAACCAAGATGTATGCAAGCTCGGGGCCGCTGAGATAAACATTGGGGTGGTCCCGGCTTTCTCACAGGGAGCGGGAGTTGACTGTGAGCAGCGGGTCCACCAGCAGCGCGGAGACCTGGCTGGGGGGCGGTCTGGCCCGCAGGCCGGGGGGAGCCTGGCTGGGCCTCTGACGGCAGGTGACCCCATGCTACGCCCTGAGAGCCACCTCCGGGACGGTCTGCAAACCCGGGCTTCCGAGCTGACAGGGACCCTCCAGGCCCTCTTTTGTCCTGTAACTTTCTTTTATTACTTATTTCCACTTAATCCTCTCGGACGGTATTTTTTCCATTATTTTTAGAGAGAGAGGGAGGGAGGGAGGGAAGAAGGGAGATACATCAATTGGTTGCCCCAGAACAGGGCCAGGGCTCGAACCTGCAACCCAAGTTTGGGGCCATGACCTAGAAATTGAATTCGACACTCTGGCCATGGCACCCTGTAACTTGCTAAATAAACTTCCTCTTGTGAAAAAATATAAAATACATCAATATAAAAAGACCCTTTCAGTCCTAGCATTGGGCAGCCGCCTGATTCCATGAAATGTTCTGTCCGTGACGCCACCTGCAATGCAAAGCTACGCCAGGGCCACCAAGCGAGATCACTAAAGAAACTGTGGACGGTGACCGTGAGAGTGTCCGCGTCTCTAAGGTGGCCGAGAGGGAAGACAGCTGCTCTAGCCAGCGCACCCCCGGCCTCACAACGCGCACTCTCCCTGCAAGGAGGACCCAGCGGCGGCCAGCTGGTTGGTTTCTTCCCGGCACCACAAAGGCTGCAGGTTCCATTCCCAGTCTGGGCACAAGCCTAGTTGGGGGGTTCCATTCCCAGTCAGGGTGCAGACGGGAGGGAGGCCATTGACCTATGTTCATTTCTCTCTCCCTCTCTCTCTCTCTCCCCTTCCTCTCTCTCTAAAACATCAATGTATCAAGAACATGACCTCGGGGAGAATCTGCACAATGGAAGGCAGAAGTGACGTCTGGCTTAGGATGGGCTGGCACGGGCAGTGACAGCAGCATGGACGCGCAGCCCCGGTGCCAAGCACAGCGTCCGCGGAGCCATGAGCGGTCTGTCCTCCTCCTCGTGTCCGTCCGGGACCACGCGCAGCCACGCCTGACGCCTGGCTGTGGCTGTGGCTGTGGCTGTGGCTGTGGCTGTGGCCGTGGCAATAAATGAGCAAACGCTGCGGAGGGGGTTACAGGCGTGAACAGAGCGGGACTGGCTGGAACTGCGTGTCCACTCTGGACTCAGTCTCCGGGGTCCCTCCAGAGCTGACGAGGACCGCAGAGCTGGTTAAAGCAAAGACGAGAGGCCACACGGAACGCCACAAACCGCATGTATCAGTTAGAAGCGATGCACTAAAAACCTTTCCATGTACTTACCCTGACCTAAACTGATCTCAAAATTCACACACGACACATAGATAATCGAAACCAAGCAGCGTCTCGGATCCTGAGCACCTTCGCTAACCTCGCCAGTGTGCCTAGCATGCCAGGCATCGTGCCCACATCAGTCAGGGAGACTACGGCAGAGTGAGCTGTATCCCGGCTCCCATACCATAAACACGGACTGCTCCCTCTGTGAAGTCCCCACCAGTGGGCCTGAGCGGCCGCGAGCTCTCCTCCGAGCAGAGGCTGGCACCGATGCCGCCCAATCCCGTGGCCGGAGCCCTGGGGCACGGGCGCCTCGGCACCAGCCAGCCGGCAGGGAGGGCAGGGCACAGACAACGGTGCCTGGGGCTCTACGGGCCAGGCCGGGCAGTGGCCCGCTTCTCCGCTCTCCCTGCTCCATTGGCTAGCGTTTGGCCACGAAGCCGCACCTAACCGCAAGGGCGGCTGGGAAATGCAGTCCGGCTCCCAGCCCAGGAAGAGGAGATGGAGTTCGTGATCAGCGGGCAGCCTCTGCCAGGGGGCCTTTTGTAAATGTGGGGGGGGGGGAGGGATGTCTCCTGTTAACCTTCAACTCCACCTTTAGTAAGCCTCTCGCCACTGAGCATCGCAAACCAACCTGGCCGTGTTTCTCCTCTGACCAATGCTTTCCTAACACATTCAGAGTCAGACGGGAACAAGGGCATCCCGAAAGGGATGCCTGGCTTTTTATTCCGGTTTCTCCAGGCCTGAAGGGCTGGCTAATAACAGCAGCTCAGATACTGTTTAAGTTCCTGGATGAAGACACTCCCAGAAGCGCCCGGAGAGGAGAGCGTGGTCCCTCTCTTGCCCTGCTGGTGGGGAGTCTCTGAAGGCCACGGCCACCCTGAGATGCCACCCATCCTGTGGTCTCGGAACAATGCAGCAGGAAGACCAAACACTCAGTGTTCACAGATGCCAACAGAAGGGGCACTCCCATCGGTGGCCAGAGCGCAGGGCCGCCAGACCAAAGGGCACGGGTCTGGCACAGGCCATGCCCTGGAGACCCTCCACAGCTCGGGGCTAGCAGCCTCGGAGAGGAAAAGCCAACATGTCCTCCCAGCACGGCCACTTGATCCTTCTCTGAGCCACAAAAGGATGGGGGGGAGGGGGGGAGCATCTGCCACAGCACAAAAATACTTGCTGCTCACACAGTACCTCTTTTCAGGAAGCTGAAAATCCGCCGGGCGCGCTACTATAATAACCTGCGCAGCATTCCCGCGGGACAGAGACAAAATTAAAGTGGGCACCCCGCAGGTAAAGGGGAAGGCTGGCGGGTGAAGGACCTCACGCACAGAGGCCGGCTAATAAGAAAGTGGAGAGTCACCTCTACCGTCTTCGGGGCACAGACCATTTTAGGCTCGCAAATTGAGTTCAGCGCCTCGAATGGAGTGCAAAAGCAAACAAGTCGCTGAAAAAGACCCTGAAACTCCCCAAGTCCTAAGAAGCTCACCCAGAAATTAATACCACAATAGTTCAAGCCTGATTTATGACCTGAGAAATCACATTAATTGATTCACTATTACCAGATTCATGTAAAGCGTATTTAAAGTGATTTCGGAATGAAAAAAAATTATTCGTTCCAGATATGAATCACAGGATCAGAGAACTTTCATAAATTTAATTTGGCTGGGAAGGCAGTATACTCAATATTCGGAAAATAATCAAAGAGCGCTTAGGAAGTGTCCACATTTGCACAAATGCATTCCAGTAGAGCGTGTTCAGAACAAAGCTCCCCGGAATTTAAAATGACAGTGTTTTAGGCAGTATGTCATTCCTGGTCCCGATGACAACCATTTTTAAGCCCTCAGAAAGAGAATACTGGAAAATATCAACAGAATCACAGACAAAGCAGGCCTTCTGTTTGATATGATGCGCGTGTACCAAGCATGTTCACACAGAACACCCTGCTGTGGCCTACGGGGAGCAGAGCAGACACCGTGCCTCCCCTGGAAAGGAGGCCCAAGGCCTGGCACAGGCGCTGGCCAAGGGCACGGCCAGGGAGCAGGAGAAGGAGCAGGAGCAGGAGCAGGCCCCCGCACTGCCGCGGTGCTGCCCGTGAGAAGGGCTTCCCGACCCGAACTCCCGGCCCGATTACTACGCAACTACTCACAGTTCCAATCATCGGGTTGCCAAGCCCGGAGATCAGAAGCCACAAATGGGCGGCAAAAGGACAGCCAGAAAGTGACAGAGGGAGAAGCAAAGGAGTGACAAGGAATAGCAAGGACCGATTTTTTTTTTTTAAATAAAAACTAAAAACGTAAAGGCTTGAAAGGTGTCGCGGTTTGGGGTCATCCTATATGATAAAAGCCTATGTGGTCGTGACACCCTCACACCGTGGCACCCTCACACGGTGATGAGCAATCACCAGCAGGCTGTGCGCACAGCGGGAGCCTGTGGGTGGGCGGGGCTGTGTGCTTGGCGGGGAGCATGTGAGTGGGTGGGGGTTTGACACTGTGTGTGTGGCACGGAGGCGGGTCCCCCCCGCTCCAGCCTAACTGTTTGGGGCAATCAATCCATCAAGGAGCCCCGGATGGCTGGGCAGGGCCTACCTCTTTGGGCCAATTAATCAAAGAACTCCCGCACTGTGAGAGGGCAAAGGCCAGGCTGGAGACCCCCCCTCCCAAGTGCATGATTTTCGTGCACCGGGCTTCTAGTTTATCATAAAAGCAAACAGTATAGTCCAGTGGTTGGCAAACTGTGGATTGCAAGCCACATGCGGCTCACGAGCTGCAGTTTGCCGCTCTGCTGACTAATGAGTTTGCTGACACTGATCTAGTCAAAAGGCTCTAAAAATACCGCAGTATTAAACACAGGCCAGTTCAGTCGCTCAGACTCAGGGAACCCGAGTTAACGGGGCCTGCACGCAGAACACGGGAATGAGTCCAGAGGACGCCGCCGGCCTGCAGGCCCCTTTGCTCCTGAAGAGACTCCGTGGGTGTTACCTCCCTGATCCTCCACAGCACCTAGCACAGACACCCCCCTGGCCCGAGTCTGCCGGCAAAGAATTCAACTGAGCAAGACCGAGGCTTTACCATCGGCCATCATTCCACAGTCTGCTAACTCACCCGCCCCTTGTCGAATAGAGAGGAGGGAAGGCTTGCTGAGAGGGTCCATCCCTCCCCCCTCACCCCCACCACCCACCCCCCGCCGAGACTTCTCTCTCTAAAAGCACCTGAGCTCTGCATCTTCCGGAAGAACCGTTCCACCCCATGCTGTCCGGTGCCAGAGCCCTCGCTACTTGTAGAAAACCTCATGGGGGGCGGCCAGTGACCCCCAGCTCTGATTTACACACACAGCTTGGGAAGCCCCTCCCCAGGTGAGCGCCGGGCCCTGTGGCTGCTTCTGAGCACAGAACTGGCGCGGTGCTGACGCCACTGGGCGATGAGGCAGGAGATGGGGCCTCCTGTCTGGCTGGGGCACCTCTTTCCTGACTTGCGGGCTCTCATGAAGCAGCTTCCACACGGCCAGGAATGGAGGGCGACCTCTGGCCAACAGCCCACAGGATGGAATCCTTCAAACCACCTGCGAGTTTGGGGGACCGGGGAAGGGGGTTCCAATGGAGCCTTTGACTATGAGCCCAGCCCGACCTGCACCTGCTGCAGCCGTGAGGCCCTGAAGCAGGGACCCAGCCTGAACTCCTGCCCCAGGATCAGGTGACAGAGTGTCTGTCACGAAGTCTGGCGATTTGTTACTGCAGCAACAGATACTAATACACCACAGCCCATCAGGTCCCCGGGATTTCTTTTCTCAACTTGGACTTCATCAATCACTTCGCCACCATTTTACAGCACTGTGCACTTCCCACAAAACCCTTCAAAGAGTTACCTATTCTCCTGCTACCTCCTTCTCATTCTCTCCCCTCGCTCCCTGACAAATTATTTTTCTGAGTCTTCGGTCTACTCAAACTCTGCAGCATTACAACTGAGAACCTCCTCAGTCTCTGCACTTGGCGCCCCTGACTTATTGCTTGTTCTGTTACCGCTCTGACCCTTCTTTCTCGGTCCCCGCTGCTGCTCTCCCTCCGGTGACATTTACATGGCGCATCCACCACCTTTCTGCCCTAAGTCCCTTCCCTTTTCTCTTAACAACCTCACTCCTATGACTTCTCCTAATCTGAGAACTGGTTCGTTCATTCTTTTAACCAACGGGCACTGTTCTGGGCAGAGGTGTAACCATGAGCAAGACAGACCAAGTCCCTAGTGCCATGAACCTCATGCCCTCTACCAGAGGCTGCGCGGGCTATTCCCTCTGCCCCTCCAGATCCACTCACAGCTTCTCCTCCCTGCCCTGTGCCAAGGAAGCTGACCCATGGACTCCAGGCCAGGGCTGCCTTGCTCTCTGACAGCTCGCTGAAGAACACAACAGGCACGATGAATGACGTCACCCACAATTCCAAAGTCACACTGTACACCAGGGATGGGGAACCTCTGGCCACGGGTCGTACAAGACCCTCGAAATCACGTGGTCTGGCCCTGCCAAGGCCTTCGGGGCGAGTTAATTAAACGTTGGACCCAACGTATAGGCTCATTTTTCAGCTGATAATTTTGTGCGGTCCACAAATATGAATATCCGAATGGCCCCCGGCAGAAAAAGGGGTCCCCACCCCTGCTGTATACCGACATGCTCAGGCTGCCTCGTGCCATTTAATTACCCAGTTAGAACCAATCCACTGGTATCCCGTCTCCCCAAAACATATCCCTCCTTGTACTCCCTACCTCCATCAATGGCCTCCCCTAAGTCCAGTTGAGGTTCAAAAGCCAGGAGTCACCTTCAGCTCTTCTCACCCCTCAAGGTGCCCAGTCCGTCAGCCATAAAATAGTAGCTCTTTTCTCTCTCTCTCACACACAACTCGGTCACACTCACTCCTTTCTCTGCCCACTGCTGCCGCCATTCCTGCCAAGAGCTATTCCCAGCTCCGTTCCTCCTCTTCGCTCATTCATCCACTCAACCGACAAATGTGATTAAGCCCATCCTAGGTGCCAGGTACTCAAGTCCCTGACCTCAAAAGGTATCATCTAATTGGGAGAAAGAGAGAGAGAAGTGAGCAAGCAATTCTAACACAAAGGGAAGCTTGCCATGAGCGGAAAGCCAGGGGGTGCCCCGGGCACACAAGGGCACGCACTCCACACTGAAGGAGGGGCAGCTCAGGAAGCTTTGCTCACTTCCGCTGGCACCGAGGACGAGGCGGCCGACGAGGCAAAGCAGGGAGGACGCGTGCGTGTGTCTGCAGGAAGGCGCACCTTCCAAGTGGAGGTGCTGGCGAAGGGCGAAGACCAAAACCAAGGGGCGCATGGCGCTCTGGCACAGACAGACTAGGCAAGAGCTGCACAGGGCCGAGACCGGTTTGGCTCAGTGGATAGAGCGTCGGCCTGCGGACTGAAAGGTCCCGGGTTCGATTCCGGTCGGGGGCATGTACCTTGCTTGCGGGCACATCTCCAGTGTGGGGACGTGCAAGAGGCAGCGGATCGATGTCTCTCTCCCATCGATGTTTCTTACTTTCTATCCCTCTCCCTTCCTCTCTGTGAAAAATCAATAAAATATATATATATATATATAAAAAGAAAATATAAAAGAGCTGCACAGGCCTGGCCAGCGGAGAAAGCTGGGGAGGGCAGCCGTCAGCATCTTCACGGAAACTAGACTTTCACAACCAACCCCGCTCCGGAGAGACAGCCGCACCTCTGGCCGCCTCCGGACAACAGAGAGAAGACGATCCAGACCCCGTTTGACTGTCCAAGCCCCGCCCTCCTGTGCCAGCTCATCTCTACCCCCGCACCCAGGCCCCAGCCACCCCCATGTCCCCCTGGCTCTGTGCCTCTGCTGCGCTTCCGCTGAGGGACACTTCTCAGGTGTGCCCATCAGCGATGCCAGTCCAACTCCACCTCCTTCAGGACTGCCCGTCCCTCCAGGGCCTGATCCCAGCACGCAGCATGACCAGCCTCGAATCCGTCCATCCGCCTCTGCTCCCGCAGCTGGGAGGCTTCTAGAGTACAGAGAACCGAAGTGAAGCTTAATCACAAAAACTAGGGAAAAAAGCCAGAAAATATTCACTTTACCTATATTGCATTCCTAAGAAACCAACCGCAGGTCATGAAAAATAATGAAGTTATCCGAATACAACCCATCAACAGCCTAGATTTCTGTATGTTAGCATCTGTATGTTTTATCTCTAAATAAAGACAGCTGCCCCCTGCCTCATAAGCTTAAAAACAGTCAGCAAAGCAGCTCAGGAAGGTTGAGGTACCTGCTCAAAGTCAGAGGCACTTCAAGGGCAGAGTAAGACCAGAGTCAGACTTCAGATACGCTTTCTCCAAAACTACAAACAGCCCGAATAGCATCCCACCCATCTCACTACCCAGCCCACCAATTACCTACACCTTCTTTCCCTCCCTCATCTTTCCCTCAATTAATTCCCGTTTTCCTTTACAGCTTGACTCAAGAGTCGTTCCCCAGCCTCTGATCAGTCAAATCCTTTGGTGGCATATGTACTTCCCTTCATAGACTCGTCTCTTCGTCTCTAGAGGAGTTGGCATTTCACGGGGCACCTTGATGAACGTCACTTTCCCCAGGAGGGCAGGGACCAGGCCCGTCCTCCGCCGTGTCCGGACTTCAGGATTGTTTGCTGAGTAAATGAACTGACGTGAGAACCTAACAGTGACTGATACTCACATGGCCCCACAGGAGGACAAGATGCTAAAACATCTCGGACACCTCCAAGAAGAATAACAATATGCATTTGAAGGTCACAGTTTTATTAACGTATTCTAAGTCTCAGATAATTATATATTCCTAAGTGGAGTCTGTTAGTTCTCTATTCATCAGCACAAGCGTTCACAAGAATACCACATTTTTCCTAAACATTCAAGACATCAGCAAACTTCCACATCAAAGGAACACAAACCTGCAGACGGTATGAATTAGCTCTCTGCTCTCTTGGAACTTGAAAAGTCCATTCCCAGCCTACCAGAGAAGTGCAATGTCTCAGCAAGCAGCCCACTACAGTAACCAATCAGAACAAAACATTTTCAGCAAGCCACTTGGTGCTTGAGTTAAGCCAAGAGTAGATCCATAAAAAGGCTTTAGACTCCCCAAACTGTTCCACAGACTTAACGAAACCCCTATCAAGAGCAAAACTGGCTCTTTTTTAGAAATTGACAAGTTGGTCCTAAAATTCATATGGAAATTCAAGGAACCTAGAATAGCCAAAAATAAAAAATAAATAGAGTTGGAGGACAGACACCTCCTGATTTCAAATCTTACTACAAAACTACAGTAATCAAGACAGCGTGATACTGGTATAAGGAAAGATGTATAGATCAATAGATCAGAATCAAGACTCCATACATGTATGATCAAGTGATTACTGACTAGACTCCATACATGTATGGTCAAGTGATTACTGACAAGGGTGCCGAGACTTCAATGGTCTTTTCACAAATGGTGCTGGGACAATTGGATATCCATCCACGTGCAAAAGAATGATGTGGGAAGTCTTCCCAAAACACACACAAAAATTACCTCAAAGTGAATCAGAGACTTACATGTAAGAGCTAAAACCATAAAACTTACAAAAAAAACAAAGGTGTTAATCTGTCCGATCTTAGATTAGGCAATGGTTGCTTAGTGATGACAGCAAAAGCAACAAGACAAATTGAACTTGATTGTGCCTCGAGACACTATCAAGAAAGTGAAGCGACGGCCATAGAATGGGAGGAAATATTTGCAAATCGTGTATCTGATAAGGGACTGAGACCCTGAATGAATAAAGAACACCTCCGACTCACCACCAGAAACCAAACAACAACTCAATTCAAAAGTGGGCAGGAGACATTTCTCCAGAGCAGACAAGACATACAAATGGCCTCTAATCACATGAAAGACATTCAACATTAGACATGAGGGAAATGCAAATCAAAACCACCTCACAGAGCACTTCACCTCCACAAGAAGAGCTTTAATCAAAAAGACAGATAATAACAAGTGTTAGCAAGGCTGTGAAGAAATCAGAATCTTCAGACACGGCTGGCAGGGATGTAATGTGATGCAGCCACTTTGCAACACAGTTTGGCAGTTCCTCCACAAAAGAGAGTTAGCACATGCCCCAACAATCCCGATGCTGGCTGTACCCCCAAGAAAACTGAAAACGTGTGTACACAGCACAAAAACAGGTACCCAATGTTCACAGCGGCATTATGCAGAATGGCCGGAAAGTGCAAATAACTCAAACGTCCATCAACTGAAGAACAGAGAAGTGAAACGAGGCATGTTCACGGAGCACTCGAGGCCCAGCGCAGATTAAAGCGGGCAACATACACAAAAATTAACGCAAAGTGAACCAGAGGCCTAACCTGCCATTAGGGCCACGTCCGCTGTCCCGCAAAGCCTCGCACAATCCAGAAGTCGCGGCTGCCGCGGGACCCATCGATGCACCCCTTGGTGAGTCCAGTAGTTGGTCGTGATGCCCTGACAGCCTTTTATGATACAGATTGTTCCACTATAAAAGGAATAAGTTCTGATACATGCGACAACATGGACGAACTTTGAAAACATTATGGCCAGGGAAAGAAGCCAGTCACGAAAGACCACATACTGTAAGAGATCATTTATATAAAATGTCCAGAACAGGCAAGGCATGAAGAAGAAGAGACTGCTGACGGCCTAGAGATGGGGGAGGGAAGGAGGGGGCATCTACTAATAGACTCAGGTTTCTTTTTAGAGTAAAGATGCTACGGAAAGAGAGAGCGCGGATAGCTGTACAACTGCATAAGCGTATTAAATACCACTGAATTATATATTTTAAGAGAATGAATTTTATGGCATATGAAATACATCTCAATAAAGTTATGAAAAAAGCAATCAAATCCCTTTAAGTACTAAAAGCTACTCTGATGGCTGTGTTTTTTTAAAAACATTACATACTTTCCTCTTTTGGTAAGAAGAACATAGTAAGTGTTGCTTTTCTTCTTTTTTTTTAATATATTTTATTGATTTTTTTTTTTTTACAGAGAGGAAAGGAGAGGGATAGTTAGAAACATCGATGAGAGAGAGACATCGATCAGCCGCCTCCTGCACGTCCCCCACTGGAGATGTGCCCGCAACCAAGGTACATGCCCCCAACCGGAATCGAACCTGGGACCCTTTAGTCCACAGGCCGACGCTCTATCCACTGAGCCAAACCGGTCTCGACTAAGTGTTGCTTTTCTGAATGTACTCAAGGTCATCACTAGGAGACACTAGTTACTAAACAGCTGTGTAGTGTTCAGAAGAGTCACAGCATCCGGCTATTGGCCCTTCCACAGAACCCCCAAACTCCTGCTCCTTCAGTCTCCCACCGTCTCCTACGATCAGATTCCCGCCTCTCCCACGAGAAGTCCAGAAAAACCAGAGGCAGGAAGGGTTTCCAGGGAAAAGCCAAACAGAGGTGCACACAGGTGGCCCCCTGCGCTCAGACAGACGCGGCTTGCTGCTGTCATCCCCCGTGTCCCTCTTCCAGGGCATCGCCTCCCGCTCTTTGGACGGCTGTCCCCACCCTTTCGGGTTCAGTGGTCCACAACCAAGGAAAAGCAAGGACCCACCAAGTCTCCAAGCTGGACGGACGTCCCCCAATGGACAGCTCCCGAATGAGCCCGGACTGCTTCAACCTGAGACCCCACACCGGGCAAAACCTGCAAAGACCACCTCCTGCCAGGGTGGCCGCCTGCTCGGCCACCACTCAGATCAGTGGTTCTCAACCTTTCTAATGCCACGACCCTTTAATACAGTTCCTCATGTTGTGGTGACCCCCAACCATGCTTCATCACTGTCATTTTGCTATTGTTATGAATTATAATGTAAATACCTGTGTTTTCCGATGGTCTTAGGCGACCCCTGTGAAAGTGTCGTTCGACCCCCAAAGGGGTCGCGACCCACAGGTTGAGAACCACTGACTCAGAGCACATGCCAGGACTCTGACCCCGCGCCCTGCCCATCCGCTCCACACCCAGGCCCCTGGCTGCCGGCGCCTGGCCCCGTGTGCGGCGACAGCGGACATGTTCTCTGCAGAAAGTTCGCCGCTGCAACAACTGAGCACAGATGCACTGGGGAGTTAGCTTTCCTTCTTTATGCTGCCTGATGGGAACAGGCTGAGGTGCCGGGACCCCTTTCTCTCACCACCTCCTTGCACCCCCACCTCGGAATGATCAGCAGCCCAATGGACCCTCACCGCTGCTCCCCAGAGCTGACTGTATCAATGAACCCAGAGCCTGCTTCCCCCTGTGTGTGCGCGTGCGTGTGAGAGACAAAGGCAGAGAAGACAGGGGGGCAGAAGAGAGGGGCAGTGGGGGAGGGAGATTCTGACCCTATTTAAGGCACAAGCCCCCACTGAAAATATTGGCACATATTTGCTATTACCCTGTTTCCCTGAAAGTAAGACCTCCCCGAAAATAAGACCTACTTCCAGTTTTGCCTCTCGCTGTAATATAAGGCATCCCCCAAAAAATAAGACCTCCCCGATTATAAGGCCTCCCCAAACATAAGACCTCCCCGGAATATAAGGCCCCCGAAGCTACCATTAGGCGTCTGAATTCCTGATTTAAAGACACCTTGCCCTGCTTGAACAGCTCCGGCTGCGCTGCGGCCCATCAGTGAGCTGGTTTGTGATGACAACGACTACCGTACCATATACAGGTAATAAATGTCCTTTTTTGTTGTTGTTCACCAATAAATGTGTACTGTATTCTTCTTCATGGAAAAATAAGACATCCCCTGAAAATAAGCCCTAGCGCATCTTTGGGAGCAAACATTCCTATAAGACACTGTCTTATTTTCGGGGAAACAGGGTAAGACCTCATTGCTACTCTGCTCCTCAGATCTCGAATCCGCCTGGAGTCTGTTTTAACTGTGGTACACGAGTCAGTGTACGACTGACCATGTCCACCCTTTCGCGGTAGACAGTTCCGTGGCCTGAAGTACATTCACCTTGCTGCGCACCGTCACCACTAACCGCCGTCGCTTTCTAAAAGCATCCCGAAGCTCCTGACTTCCATCCTCATTAAACAAATGACTCCTGTGTTTGGGCTTTCACCCCGTGGCAAGGGCAAAGAGCCCCGTCAGAGGCGGGCCGAGGCGGAGGCCGGCACCCGCAGCCACTTGGAGTGGCACCAGAGCAGCTAAATCCATCCTCCCTTCCTCCAGACGTGGCCACGGCGCTGGAGACTAAAAATACCTGGAGAGGACAGATAACAGCTGTCAAGGATGCGCAGCCCGCTCCAAAGGTGGCCGCTATCGGCAGATCTGCATCAGGAGACACCCATGCAGGCGGCGGGTCAGATGCAGAATAATCAGATGCCGTGGAGGAAGACGGATGGCCCTCGCCTCCCGGGACGTCTGGGACAGATCCCCGGGCCTTGCTCTTGGTCGAGTGATCCGGGATCAATTTCTGGAGGACCCCTCTCAGCAGACAGACAAGTACTTCCCCGTCCGGAGAGCCCGCTCCCCGCCTTCTGCTTGTCATCCTGGCCTCTTAAGCACCACGGCCTCCATCAATAAAATTAAACAAGGAAGAGGCCGCCGTCCGAAGCTTTGTCAAAGCGAGTAACTCCGCCAGCACCGTTCACAGCGGCGGAGACCGAGAGCATCAAGCAGAGAACCTTGGCCGGAACCCAAGACACACTCCCTTGCCCCTCCGTGGCTTTAAATATGAACAAAACTTGCAAAAAATAAATGCGACCCGAGCCATCTCCGAATGCCAGGCCTGCAGCCCCGGAAGCACGTCCTCAGCTCTGTGATCGATGACTGTGGGTCCCCCTAAATCCCCCCCATGGAACCCCCCACCCCCACGCCTTTCCTAATAGGAAGCTATTTACTGAATTACTGGCGATCGATGCATTTGAATAACAGTTGTATCCATCAACTCCAGGAAAACAACCACCAGACGAATCTAAATAAGCCGACCTTAAACACAGGAAGTCCGGGGTGACACTTCTCCATCTGAAAGCGTGTTATTTAAGTCTGTTTTTCCAAAACTCGGAACGCTCGTCCTATCAGAATAAAGAGCTTCGATGTGTCATCGGGAGTAACAGCAGGACGAACATGTCTGTGCTGCACATCTTTTCAACAACTTGCACCGTTTTTTTCACATTTTTAAAGTAAATACTCGCAAAGTGTTAGACCTAAAAGTCAGGCCCACATTCGAGCCTCAGCTTCAGCCAATATATTCCCTCCCACTGTCTCTCAAAATCATGGAAAAAATACCCAGTGGGGATTAAAAATCGAAATGAATACTATTAACGATCAGAATCTCTCCTGAAAATTGTGTTTCAATAACTGTGAAACGATTCCGTTCCTGGAGACAATGGGTCTCGTTGACCTCAGCTTCCCTGTCTGCTGGCGCTGATTTCCCCTCAGAGCATCGGCTTCCAGAACGCTCAGCTGCAGACCACACAGTCTGCTCCCCAGCTCACAACTGGGCTCCACCTGCAGGAACGCCAAGCTCTGGATTCATTTAAGGGGGGGGTGGGGGGGGAGCTGGCCTCTCTGCAGTTGTCATGAGCCTTAAAAGTCATCTCAGGCCTAACACCGGGAATCCATCAAAATGGTCGCAGTTGCAATCACCTGCTCTCCCCGAAAACTGGAACTGAGTTGCCGTGATTTCTAAGTGGAACGCATTCTGAAGGGAAACCTCTAAACGTCTCCTGGCAATTAACGTCTAGAAAGTCAGCCACCCCCCCCCCCCCAGAAAGCGGAGGAGATGAGCTGGGGGAAGGCTCCCCATTCATCAGCTCCGGGAGGCTGGAAAGAGAGGCGCCGGGGCCGCGGAGGCCAGCCCCGGGGAAGATTGCTTCCAGAACTGGCGGCGCAGCGCGGAATTACAAGCAGTGACCTCCCTGGAGGAGAAACCCGAGGCCACGGCTCCGCGAATGCGCGACCTCGGGGAGATGAAACCCAACCCCAGCGCCTCGGTGCCCCGCACACAGGAACCGCCGCAGCACACGCACAGCCACGCACCCCACAGGCATCGGGAACAGCGCGAAGCCGGCAGGTAGCTCCGCTGGGGACCGCATCCCGACACCTCAACGCTGCGGGTTCAAAGGCTGGCCAGGCACACACAGGATCCACGCAAGCATGCACACACAGGCGGGACCACAAACGCATGTGTCTCTCCTCCCCTCTCCTCTCCTCTCCTTCTTTCTCTCTGTCTCCCCTCCCCCAACCTTCCCTACCTTTCACACTCTCTAAAAATCAATGGGAAAAATGTCCTCAGGTGAGAATTAACCCCCCCAAAAAAAAAATTGAAATGAAATAAATATTTCAAGAGTGAGAAAATAACCCCCCCCCAAAATCTAAATGCAGCCCCAAAGGGTTTTGAGTGGAACCTCATTTCATCTGCAGGCCCAGCTCTCTGCAAGAAAGCAGAAGGCTCTGGTGCAGTCAATGACAAGAGACACATTCCTTCAGGGCAGAGGAGCGACAGCCGAGCTCCCTGAACTTCGTGGAGGCACCAAACGCCGCGTCAGTCTGTCCCCACACAGCTCCGTCCCCAAAGTCACGGGATAATTAAGCTGACTGTGTTGGGTTTCAATCTGTTTCCCAGAAACCTCGTCCAAACTACACTGATCCGAATCAGCAGGAGCAACTAGAGTCCTATGGCCGCGGCCCCGGCTTCTTATCTTTTGTTTTACCTTTTATCGCTGATTGATGGGCTGACTGATGGTAAGCTGATTTGTGCCCGTGCCAGAAGGCAGCTCAGGAATACAGAGGGAGAAAAGGGATTTAGAAAAATCAAATTCATGAATGGAAATGCTGACATCATAGCCCAGCTCCCAGCCGAGCTTCTGAGAGTCCGTGAAGAAACTGTATCATTGGGATGTGAAATTACCAGTCATTTCATAAAGGAGATAAAACAGAAAAGGCCCTTGCTCAGACCAAGGGAAGGTGGAGGGGAAAAAGAGAGAGAGAGGAAAGCTGTACGAACAGCCTTTTCCCTAAACCAAAAATGAAAAACAGACTAGCTACAAAGAAGCTTAACTTCTAAACCATGGGACTATGTCCTGTGTTTGTTAAAAATGCTTTTTTAAAGAGATCAGTTGCTGCTAAATCAGCAGACTGTATCCCATCCTCACCTTCAACCCTTCACCCACCAGGTGCTCTCTCGTTCAGAGAAGGGCACTCAATATGCCCAGTTTGATTTCTTCATTGAAAACTGACTGGCATTGCCAAGCCACCCCTAATTCTAAGGAATCCTGAGGAAAATGGGATGAAGCTCAGGACCTCGGGCAAGCTACTGGAACCTTGATGGGAGACGGGAGGGGAGGAGGAAATGCTCTCAGCTAATGATGTAGTATAAACTAATAAAAAAGATTATAAAAATCTGATTTACTCAGAACTATTAAAAACAGCTCGTGGTATAGGTTATTCACATTTTTCATCTCTCAGCAGAACGGAAAATACAACCAGTGATAAAAACTTCTGTGAAGTTTACACACTAAAATCCTTTTATTCGGGACACTTAACTACCTGATTCCTAGATTCCTAAGGTCACCCGGGAAACTGAAGATTGTCGGTGACCTCAGATCCTTGGTAACATCTAAGCACAAACCTACAAGGGCATGCTCCCTTCTTTACCATTCCGATGGCTTCGTGTCACCCTTCCCCCAAAAAGGAATTTTTTACAAATGTAAGCAATAAATAATTTTGCCACGAAAGATTTCAGAAAGGAAATCTTATTAAGTGGAAATGCAAACAGACCAGTTTTATCTGTAAATCTAAAATGTTCAAAGAGATCAACTCACAGTTCCACCACGAGTCTTTGATAGAACATCACTACCCCCTTGTGGATTAGCAATAAAAAACCCTTATCTTCCATCTTCGCTTTTTAAACGTTTCATTCTGCTGAACTTCCATTAAGAGTTTACATTTTCTTCGCTAAGGAGGGTTATTTTCTTTCAATTACTTTTTAAAAAGAGAAAAAAACACTTAACATTTTAAAATAAGCAATCCCATCAGCTTCTTTATCTTCGGAGCAGCCCATTTTGGAGAGGTCTCCCTATAACGGGGAGAGCTGCCGATTTCAAACAGGGTAAGCCCATCATCGCTCCATTTTTCCGGAGGATACCTGAATTGACATCCCCAATCATCACTTGGAGATTATTTTTTAACGATAAATGGGTAATTTCTTCACGACTGCATCCTTTTTCTTCCTATTTGATAATTTCACACTCTGTAACAATTTCTTTTTATCGCTTCCAAATGGTTTCATATCCAAGTGCCCCAGAAAAACCAATGGGGCACGTACATCCTCCGAAATAACTTTTCAGACAAGGGCTGAAAAACCAAATCTAAGTTTGAAAAAGATTAATTCGTGATTGTATTTATTGCCGTGCCTTCGCAAACGCTTCCTGGCGCTCTAAATCAGCCCTGCTGAGGAAGAGAAACAGATAAAACCTTTTTCCAAACTGGAAAGGAAAAAAAAAAAAGCCTTTGTTTTTCTTTCTTTTCTTTCATTTTAGTCGCGGGAGTGCCATTCTAATACAACACAGAGATGCGTCTTTGCTAAACAAACGGTGTAAAAAAGATGAAATAAACTTAAATGTCTGCGTTTCTTATCACAAGTTACCGACATTGGGTTTGGCTGCAAGAATAAATCACCTCCACCGTCACATGCAGGCCAGACACCGGCCACGTCCCGCCGTGTGGGACTGCGTGGCTGGGAGTGAGGTCCACTTCCGCACAGGCGCTGGCCACCAAGGCAGGCCCCGGTCCTTCGCTGTCAACAGCAGAAGCCACGTCCGGTGTTCTGTCCGGCGGGAGGCGGGACAAAGGAGGCAATGATCCCGCTGCGCGTGTTGGAAGAGACCAAACACATCATCTTACCTGCGGGCACCGCCAGGGAAAACGGAGACGATGCCCAGTCCATTCAGCGCCCGAACGCCCAGTTCCACAGGCTTTTCACGTGTCAAGCGGTGCAGACCGAGGCAGGTCCAGAAGGGTCAGTCCCGCAGCGTGGCCAGGCCGGCGGGGCGGGGCGGGAGCAGAGCCGTCGGGCCTGCCCGGCTGGCCCTGGTGGGGTTTTGTCGGGATGGCTGTTTCTGGGGTTTCTTTTTCCGGGAAGGCAGGGGGCGATTTCAGATGGCAGGAGGAAGGGCGATCAGTGGTGACAGGACGGTCTCCAGGTGGTGACAGGTTTGAAACGGTTAAGAACTCAGTCCCCAACGTGTCCTTCCAGGCACGTCACTTGGCGCCCTGGTCACTACAAACCGCGGGGCAGAGCAGAGGAGGAGCGCACCCCAAACCCGCCATCGCCTCCGCAGTGCCCTCCGCTAACTCTCTCGGGAGGGACAGAGTACAGTACGTGACTCGCAAGGCCCGGCTAAGTCTGAAAAATGAAATAAAAAGTGATGGCTCTCCCCCAATGAGCGAAGGACTCCGTAAGGGACCACACCACCCTCCCAGCGAGAAACAAAACACAGGCTGAGCCCAGAAGCGCCGTGGAAAGACACCTCCGGCCACCCCACCGATGATGTCCAGCAGCGGAAAGTGAACGGACAAGCCTCCGAGAAGAGGGAGAGGGGAGGCAAGCGGCTGACACTTGGCCTCTGCTTGCAGCGGGGTGCGGAGTGTTTCTCTGCCGGTCCAGGGTAATGAGCTAAAAACTGCTCAGGAAGCATCACCAACCTTTACACACGGAGGCCCATGACCTTCTACAAGCAATGGCGTTCAAAGCGGAGGGAGGCGATACAACCTGAGAAGCACACGGCCGGCATACTGATGGGAAGGAGGAAGAAGGAAAGAAAACCTCGCTTTGTCTCACCACGGAAAACAGGGGGGCCGCTGGCCACTGTCAATGTACCAGAAAAACGTTCCGCTTACGAACCCAGGGCGAGGATCACGGGATGGAGACGTCTCCATGTTTAGCAGCCCCCGCTTTCGAATGACAGAGAGTCACACACCTTAACACAGGACTGGTGGACCCGCATCCGCGGACGGCACACACAACACAAGGACCTGAGAGTGTCTCAGCCCATATCCAAACCTGATCGGGTGTCCCCCCCCAAAAAAAAAACATTACACACTACAACCTGGAAACAGACTGCATGGCCATGCGCTCTTATTCAGACCCGGACAAAGAAGCAGACAGTGAGGACGCGTCTACTCGAGCGCACAAAGGCCACACAGACAGTACCTTGACGGCCACGCAGATCGCAAGACCCCACACGTCCTTGTGAATGAAGGCCCGCATGCGTGGTGCACTTGTTGGCTGCGCCCGAAGAAATGCCCATCGTCGCGCCAAAGAGACAGAAGGATGGCTAACCGCAGCCAGACAGATTCCCCAGCGCTCCACGAGGCCCAGACAGAGGCCTGAAGGACACCGTGTCCCCCCAGAGAGAATACTGCAGATATTACTATCACCCCTCCACCCAGTGGCTTACCCCCGCCCCATCACCCGAAACTCGGGGAAACACCAAGTCGCACCGCCTCTGACTGCAGGACAAAAGGGATGGGCGCCCCTCTTGGCTGAACGATGGGCTCTGAGCACAGCAGCGCCACAAATACTCTCTTACAATAATGATGATGGCAAGGGCAATAAAGAAACCTCTTTATGTGAGAAAGGGAAATAGGATGGAAATCATCTAGAAAAAAAAAAAAAACGAGCACGGTAAGTGATTCTAGAAGATACCGAACATTTTAAGAAATGATCTGTTTTAATGGAAATACAAAAGAAACACACAGTGCATGTCACCACAGAGAAAACTCAGCCACATGTTCCCACGAATAAAGGACCGCCAAACCCCAGACACGCCACGATCTTCAACTAGAGTTCTTCTGAAGAGTGGAACCCTAGCAGAACTGGTTTCTGCAGACAGAGGGGAAGTTCAATCTGATTTAACATGGGAAGAAGAGCAAACGCGAGTTTCAGGTCAATTCTTTACCGTTATTGTCATCATTATGCGGACCGTACCTGCATCCAAAAATAATCCGAGGCTATTCGCCGAAAGAGGAGGAGGAGATACCAATCACAGGGCCATTTCCAAGTGTGAAGGATTAACAGCCACGTGATGAACAGAAGCGGTGATGACTGTACCAGACACCTAGCCTGGAATGGTCACCACCATGAGGCATTAAGTGTGGATACCATATTCCAGGCAGTGAAAATGTAAGAGCGGCTCCCGTGGCGCTTGCTTTCGGATAATATGCAACATCTCAGGAAACCCTACGAGAAAGTCATTTTCTCTCGCTTCCTTCTGTAAAGGGGGCATTTAATTTCATGCCCTCTACAATGCCCCGAATGCTGCTTTCGGATGTTAACCGGGCGCTCCAACCAACCGTATGTCCAAATGACCTAAAAGTGATGCCTACCCATTTAAAAAGAAGGTTGGTTTTACTTTTTTCTATACACACAGACACACACACACATGCACATACGCGCGCGCACACATACACACCCAGGCAGACTAAGGGAAAACCGTCAAAGGTCTCTCTGGAGGTCCCCTCCACCCTGTCCAGTCCTGCAGGGCTGGAAAAGCTTAGTGGAATAATAGTACACTAGGAGAGTATGTTTTTGTCTGATGACAATCCAAAGAATTAAGTACGGAAAAGAATTCCTTACAGGATTACATAAAAAGACAAGTACAAGACACACTGAAAGTCAGGTAACACCCCTTGCCCGGATCCTCGCACACAACAGCTCGGTACACGTCTGTGGAATGAATGGTACACGTCTCTGGAATGAATGCGCTCGGTGATGGGAATGTGGAGTAAAAACTTCCCCCAAAATAACAAACTCCAGGGTCCCCCCAAGGAGGCCACAGGCACCGTGAGGGGAAAGGAAGAGAAGACGAGAATCACCTTCTGTGGCTTTTCCCATACGGAAGTCAGAAAGAAGTACCACTGTACGCACAGACATCCTTCCTCCAAACCTTAGGAAACAGGAAACAAAGAATGGCCCGAAGCAGTGGTCGGCAAACCGCGAGCCACATGCGGCTCTTTGGCCCCTGGAGTGTGGCTCTTCCACCAAATACCACGGCCTGGGCGAGGCTGTGTTGAAGAAGTGGCGTTAAGAAGAGGTTTAAGTTTAAAAAATGTGGCTCTCAGAAGAAACGTCCATCGCTGTGCTGTGGATATTTGGCCCTGCTGACTAAGGAGTTTGCCGACCACTGGTCCAAAGGAATGAAGAAGTGGGAAAAGCCACCACCGGGAGAAAGAATCCCAACCCCGCCAGCACATGGCCACACTCGGGACACACCGAGGGCTGAAACAAGGCCACTGGACCCCAAAGGATGGGCTATTTTCGGGGGAAAGGCTACAAACTGAAGAATGGAAAAACACACCTAAGCAGGATACATCAATATGTCGCAAAGAGCAAGCCAGAGCCACCCTCCCCCTCTGAGAGGAGAAGCTGACCCACTCTGACCTTGAGCAGAGGTGGCTGCGACCACGTCCACCTTCTGACTCCGCTGAGCGGTGGGATGGAGAAGCCACATTCCCCAGATGCAGGCTGAGCCAGGTCTTCAAGAAGACGAGCGGATAGCCCTCCCAGGGGCCCCCGAACCCTGCCTGGGGTACCAGGGTGCAGGGGAGGAGACAGAGATGGAGGTCAGGAGCACCATCCTGCCTGCCTAGCTACAAGAGAGCACGTCACCCTGCAAGAGCAGAAAGCTGAGCCCCAGTACCCGATGGGGGCGGGCGAAGCGCAGCCGGACCGAACTCACAGGAAGACCCTAACTTTACACACGACCCTCCCGTGCGTTCCGCTGACCTTTACCACGTCCTCCCTCTGCCCGGGGCATGGAGCGCCCGGCTGGCAAGGGAAACTCTCAGAGGCACCGGTGCTGATGGAGGCCGGGATCCACCACCGGAAGGGAGGCCTCTCCTGGGAAAACGCCAACACGGACAGCAAGTTGTCACCCTGTTTTCCCAGGGTCAGTGCTACTACACCCTAAAAACACACGCCTCCACCAAGCTGAGCACAGGTGCAGAGAGGAGGAAAAACGTCAGAACTTTGGAAAAGCCACAAGAAAAGCAAATTGAGGTCAGAGCGGTACTCGGAGGCGATGGGTGTGACGGCCGCTGAGAACTCAGTGTTAACTGGGGGGCCAGGCCCCCCAGGCAGCCGAGCCGGGCAGCCCTGTCTCCTCCTCGGGTGCCCGTGGGGGGAGGGGGGGTGCCCTTGTTAGAATCGCGCTTGAAGGTCCAGAGGCTTCGAGTCGGACAGAGCCTGCCGGGGAGGACGAGGCTCCCAACTCGGCCTGTCAAGAAGTGACAGCAGCCAGCAACTGTTCCAAGTTCTGGGAGGGCAGGAAGTGGGGGGACCGGGCGGAGGAGACTCACGTCGCTGCCCCGGCCCCGGAGCCAAGGGCAATCAGACAAACACACCAACTGTGACCCTCAGGGACACCCCGGGGACAGGCCCTCCTGCCCGGTCACGGAGAAGGGTCACAGGCCCTCCCCCCAGGAGCCGGTCCTCATGTACACAACCTCTCCCCGTTATCTAAACAGCGACGCATTTCTGGCCCTTCACTCCCAGCTCTGTCACAGAAACACACATTCCTCTCACCCACTCCTCTCGTTTGCCCCAAATACATGAAAACCTCTCTCCCCTCCGCGCCGGGAGAGCCGTGGAGATGGGAAGTGTTAACCCTATGAAGGACCAGTGCACCCCGGCTTCGGGAGGGCCAGGTCTGGGTGCGCGTCAGCAAACCCGCTGCGCTTTATGTGGGCATTCGGGATGTCTTCCTGCTTATTCAGTTCAGCAAATGACAGATGAAAGAGTGGTAAGAACTGGCCGTTTATCAATGAGCCTCCTGATGCTCTAAGCTGGAAGACTACATATAAATATATATTATATATACACATACACACACACATATACACACACATATATACGTATTCCTACACATCGAAGTCCCCAGAAACACCCCAACTGTAGATGGTCGTATAACCCTTGCACATTTCTGCACATATGTCAAGGGTATGATTTCACCTACGAATATAATCTTACATGTATGTATACATAAACATACGCATAGCATCATTGGAATCTTTTTTTTTTTTTTTTTGCCAAAAGAGAATCAGAGCGGCAAGAAAAAAAAAAAAAAGTGTCCAAATGTCCCCTTCACCCGAACGCTACAAGATCCAAAGAAATGTTCGGGTCCCAGGAGGGAGCAGGCCAGGGCCAAAAGGAAGGTTCTAGTACCGGGAGCACACTTAGCAAAAACCCCTTTCCCGAAAGGCACGTGGGCGACCCGGGTGTCTCTGCACTCCCTTTTCTGGCTGGAAAGGCATATGGCTTTCTTACCCAGCCAACACGAACACAATTTAAGGAGATGAGAAAAAGTCAAGGTAACGGGGCTCCCTAAATATGGCTGACGGGGGGGGGAAGCAAGCGGCAGCCAGGGGGAGGGTAGAAGTTCTCAAAAAAAAAGAAAAAAAGGGGGCACGGGAAGTTTATTTCCAGGGAAGGTCCAAAGCCTCCTGAATGCAGGGTGCGCAGAGTCTGGCTCTTTCGTGAACGGGGGAGAGACGACGGTTAACTGGAGCACCAAAAAAAAATAATAATAATAATAAATTTAAAAAAAACGAGGGGCCCTGGCGACTCTCTCTCTCCCCCTCTCTCTTCCTGCCGGGCTAAGCGGCAACTGGTGCACGCTGCCCCCCACCCAGGGGGGGGGGGGAAGTGAGCTGGAGGCCAACGGCACCCCGGTTTTCCTCCCACCTTGGAGCCCGGACCGGGCCCCCCCCAGTTTACCTCCAGCAGGAGGCACCATGGCAGCCCTGCCCTACATCCGATGGGCACCCCTCACCCCCCCAACCCCCCAAAGAACTCCAGGGACAGGGCACCCGGGCCAGGGAGACAGACAGACCGGGAGGGGAGCCCCTGGCAGGCCCTGTCCCCTCCCGGGGGGGGGGGGGAAGAAAGAAAAAGAAAAAGAGGGCGACAA
>JAAGEH010000227.1:3581869-3614329 GCA_011751065.1 Lasiurus cinereus
AATTCAGAAGAATGGTGCACGTGGACAGGTCTCGCCTGGCACCACGGAGAGGGCTGCACCCTCACAGTTGAAGGGAGAAGGGGAGTGGAAAGCCCAGCCCCCAGCCCTCTCTGTGGGTCCAGTGGGGTTTGCCCTGAGAACACTGCATGCCCCTACATGGCACTTTTCTCTCCTTCGCTTCTGTCCAGGGCAACCAGCAGCATCAGCGAAAGGTCCTCCCTGAAGTGTTTTTGGCATCGAGAATGGCTGTCAGAGTAAAATTCGTGCCAATCTTAACCTGTGTTCCTCTTTTTGTCTAGTCTTCACAAGCAAAAACGTCTTAAGTTTCCCAGAAATGAAGATGTCCCGAAAGAACGGGTTGTCTTACCCACGCATTCTTCAACACACTTTTAATTTTATGAGCCTCAAGAAAAATAACAAAGTTTTCACAACTGGGGTACAGTATTTTATCGATTCGCATCCTCCACAGCACCTATGTTGACGAATCGTGTTGTGGGGACGTATTCTTGAAAGTGCTGGTGGCATTGAAAGTCCGTTATACCCCTTTGAAAAGCAATTTTGCAGTATGTATTAAAAGCCATAAAAAAAAAAAGGTCTGCATCCTTTGACCCAGTCATCTTACTTCTGGGAACCTATTCTAAGGAAATAACACTAAGTGTCTAAAAAGCTCTAGGGGTGAAGGTTTTTGTCACCGGATCACTATGACGACAAAAAACCGGAAGGGTCCCAGACGTGGCAAACGTTGAATAGTTAGTAAGTAGTGTTACATCACAATGAGACATTATAGTCGTTGCAGGCATCAGAGCCCGAAAGGAAAGCTTACCTATTGCTAGGTGGGGACAAACGTATTAAAATTTACAGTATTCATTTGTGGTGCATGGTATGACTAGGCCTAAAACACAGCCCTTTATAAAAAGTCTGATAGAAAATACTACACCCATTTGGGTGATTATGTGTGGTTTTTCTCGCTGTTTCTATTTTCTGGAATACAGTCATAATGTAACTACACAGCTCTTATCATTAAAATGTGTATGTAGCCTGTCCGGCATAGCTGAGCGGTTGCATGTCAACCTATGAACCAGGAGGTCAAGGTTGGATTCCCTGTTGGGGAACATGCCAGGTTGCGGGCTCAATCCCCAGTATGGGCGTGCAAGAGGCAGCCGATCAATGATTCTCTCTCATCATTGATGTTTCTCTCTCTCACCCTCTCCCTTCCTCTCTGAAATCAATAAAATTACATTTTTTAAATATGTCTTTCAATCTAAAAAGAATTAAGCCTGGTGCCTACTACAGACCAGGCACTGTTGGATCCTGAGGCTGTGCAGGTGACTAAAGTGTGTCTCCCTCCGAGGGGCTCCCAGCCCCACAGGGGTTAACACAGCAGGTCAAGGTGCAGTGGGGACTCACACAGAAGGTAATGACCTTCACCGGGGCCTCAAGATGGCATCGCCTTCCCCATTGACATCACCTGTGGAAGGAACCCTCCTCAGAGTGCCAGCGGCGGCGGGAGACCTGGGGGTGGAGGGACCCTCAAGACACTTTCTGTGGGTCCACAAGGTCAAACTTTTCCAAATGACACTCTGTCAATCTCTGGTGCGTGTACAGCCAGGTTTTCCAGAGGCGACGTCAGATATGACATCCAAACGGACTGAAAACAAAAGCAGACAGGAGAATCCAGCATCTTCTATCAAGTAAGATATGAAAGGGGTTAGTAGATCTATGAAACAATGCCACTCTTATTTCTGCTTTGAGATTTTTAGCTATTTATCAAAAAATATGGTGCCTGCCGAAACCGGCTTGGCTCAGTGGATAGAGCGTCGGTCTGCGGACTAAAAGGTCCCAGGTTCTGTACCGGTCAAGGGCATGTACCTTGGTTACAGGCACATCCCCAGTAGGGGGCATGCAGGAGGCGGCTGATCGATCTCTCTCATCGATGTTTCTAACTATCCCTCTCCCTTCCTCTCTGTAAAAAAATCAATAAAACATATTTTAAAAATATATATATATGGTGCGTGTTAATACATAATGGGCTTATTTTTCATGAACTAATGAATGTTTTTTTTTAATTTCTATACACTACATGAACTATATATAGATCACATAAACAACAGCTCTTTGGGGTCCTCCGTCACTGTTAAGCGTTTAAAGAGACCCTAAGCTCTGTGAGTTTGAGGACTGCTGGCCAAAGGCTAAGATATTTTGGGGGCTGGTGGCAGTGGCTCAGTTCAGGTGACTGTATCAAAGTCCCCTATACAGGGGTGCTTATAACGACAAATGTATTTCCCACCGTTCAGCGAGTCTGAAACCGGGGTTTACCCTCTCACCTCCCAGAGCAGAGGGGGCAGCAACCTCTCTCCTGACCTACAAGGGCCCCTTCCTGACTTCACCTACTGCTAATCACCTCCCAATACCCCACCTCCTCTGTCACCGGAGGGGGGAAGGCTCAGCCTGTCCATTTGAGACGGACACAGATACCCAGTCCACGGTGGCTGGTGTTGGTCTGCATGGGCGGGTGGCCAAGGGGTGGGCATTTCCAGCCTGGGGAGACCTGCTGGACCCGCGCCCCGAGTCCTTGCCCGGCTGGTCCTGCTGTTCTTCAAGCAAAGAGGCCACGCTCCGGGAACGCGTGGAGAAGGTGAACAATGAGAACGCTGGAATGTTCCTTTTTAACCTCAGAAATATGTGAAGCCCAGCCGGCGTGGCTCGGTGATGGAGCGTCAACCTAAGAACCAGGAAATCAGGGTTCGATTCCCGGTCAGGGCACATGCCCAGGTTGCGGGCTCCATCCCCGCTGTGGGTGTGCAGGAGGCAGCTGATCCATGATTCTCATCATTGATGTTTCTCTCCCTCCCTCCTCCTACCTCTCTGAAATTAATTTAAAAATATATATTTAAAAATATATATTTTAAAACCAGCTTTCTTTCCTGGTCAGCTTCCTGAAGTCATTACAGTCACTTTATTATTCCTGGTGATGATGACAGAAAGGGGTTTGGACTTGCTTCCATAAATGGGGGTCAGGAAAGTTCCGAATTGCTGCCTTGAGAGAGGGAGTCCTGGACGGAACCCATTTCAGAGCCTCGAAGACTCCTGAAGGGGAAGCAGGTGTCAGCACGCTCACCGTCACCCAACCCGGACGAGAAAGAACCCTCTGTCTCTGCCTGGGCCCTGAAAGGCTGCACTTTAGACATGACGCCGTCTCCAAGTCCTGCTTTCAAAAAGTTCCTCCCTCGCTTCTTCTTTCATCTTTATTTTAGGGTCATTGTAGATTCCCATGCGGTTGTAAGAAATAATACAGCCGAGACTGGTTTGGCTCAGTGGATAGAACGTCGGCCTGTGGACTGAAAGGTCCCGGGTTCGATTCCGGTCAAGGGCGTGTACCTTGGTTGGGGGCACATCCCCATTACGGGGTGTGCAGGAGGCGGCTGATCGATGTCTCTCTCTCATCGATGTTTCTGACTCTCTATCCTTCTCCCTTTCTCTCTGTGAAAAATCAATAAAATATATTTAAATAAAAAAGAAAGAAAGAATACAGAGAGCTCCTGTACCCCCTTTGCCTTTTCAAGATGAAACATAATGAAAACTGGGCTGAGTTAGAACAAGCCTTGAGCTATCCTACAAACCCTCTCTTTCCTCCTGTCTGCACCCCCTACCAGCCTTCACCCCACAGTAGGACCGCCCTTGTAATCTTGGGATGTCTGCTCTTAGTAGGCCAGAGGAAACATGCCAGACACGCCACGTGTAATGAGGTCTTGGGACTCCTAGGGCCGAACCTCTGCTCAGGTGGGATCTCATCCTATATAATAAAAGGCTAATATGCAAATCGACCAAACAGCAGAACGGCCAGTCACTATGACATGCACTGACCACCAGGGGGCAGAGGCTCAACTCAGGAGCTGCCCCTGGTGTTCAGTGCACTCCCACAGGGGGCTGGTGATGCAGTGGTGGTGGCTGGAGCCTCTCCCACCTCCACAGCGTGCTAAGGACCCCTCAGGGGATGTCCACCTGCTGGCTTAGGCCTACTCCCCGCTCTGGAAGGGCACAGGCTGGGCTGAGGGAACCCCCCCCACCCCAGTGCATGAATGTCATGCACCAGGCCTCTAGTGCATATACTGTATATAAAAGCCTAATAGGCAAATTGCCCCTTCAGGAGTTCAACCGGGAGACCAGCTCGATCACTCACTATGATGTGCACTGACCACCAGGGGGCGGCACAGAGTAAAGGAAGGCCCCAGCTGGCAGCCAGAAGGCCCCAATCGGTCCTGATCACCGCCCAGGCTTAGGGACCCTATCGTGCACAAATTTGTGCACCAGGCCTCTAGTTTTAACATAAAAGGCCTGGTTTGTGGACGAGCACTCTGCTGAAGCTTTGAGCTGAGTGAGAAGTTTCATGTGTTCAGCGTCTGCTGAAGGTTAGCCAAGTCAGACGGACTGGAGTAGCAGGTCCCAGCGCCCCCCCGACCCCCCGCACCACCTCCAGCGGGTTTGTCTTCCTTGTGGTGGTGGAAATACGCAGAACACAACACCCTTCATGACAGGAGTTTCAAGAGATGCTGCTTAAACAATAGTTACCATCGAGAAATCTTTCCACTTTGTTCAGCGACTGCATAGAGCAAGCCTGGATGCCCCTGACCTGCACAGAGGCTTGGGGTTGGGGCACGATGCCTTTGACGGGATGGGTCTCACCTGTACACCCCACTAAAGGCGTCAATCCTCCCCCCACTTTTTTAAATTACTTTCAGAGAGGAAGAGAAAGGAGGAGAGAGAGAGAAACATCAATGATGACAGAGAATCATGGATCGGCTGCCTCCTGCACACCCCACACTGGGGATCCAGCCTGCAACCCGGGCATGTGCCCTGACCCAGATTCGAACCGTGACCTCCTGGTTCCTAGGTCGACACTCAAGCACTGAGCCACACCAGCCGGGAGCATCAGTCCCATTTTTTTTCTGGACTTTCCCTTTAAAACTGGAGCCTCTCCCCTCTCTCTGGAGCCTTCTGATCTTACAACCTGAGAGGTTTTGCTCTTGAATTTGAACTCAGGACCAGAGAAATAGCTTATTGTCTGAAGAGGGGAAAGGTTAACGAGATGGGGTTTTCCTGGTTAACGAGATGGGACGGCTTCTTGGTTCCTGAAGTTGACAGAGGGGGCCACCAGGATGCCACCTCTGCTTCCGGGGATGCAGAGACGTCGTGCAGGCGCCCCCCCCCACCCCCACCCCGCTCACCGCAGGCCAGGGAGGCGGTTTGGGGACTCAGAGTTTTGTTCTGTTTTCACACTTGTTTGCCTCTCCACGTCCCAGTGCGTTTTATTTCAGCCTCCGTCTTCCCCAGGGAACTTGGCGTGAGTTGTTGAAAGAAAAATGTCTGTCAAGACCCCGGAAGGAAAGACCGCTGTTGGATGCGCTCTGCTGTCTTGGACTTTACTGAAGAGCGGAGAGAAAAGCCATCGCCGCCATCTGGGGGAGGAAATGGAAAGGGGGTGGGGGGACGGCGGGGACATTTCATCCTCGTTAGCTTTTCCTGCCACTTTTTAAAAAAATATATCTTATTAATTTTTTACAGAGAGGAAGGGAGAGGGACAGAGAGCTAGAAACATCGATGAGAGAGAGACATCGATCAGCCGCCTCCTGCAGGCCCCCTATTGGCAATGTGCCTGCAACCAAGGTACATGCCCTTGACCGGAATCGAACCTGGGACCTTTCAGTCCACAGGCTGATGCTCTATCCACTGAGCCAAACCGGTCAGGGCTCCATGTTACTTTTTAAAAAATACTTTTATTGATTTTTTAGAGAGAGAGGAAGGGAAAGGCAGAGAGAAAAACAGGGATGGGCGGCCTCCTGCACGCCCCCTCCCAGGGATCAAGCCGGCAACCCTTGCTGCAGACTGACTGACGCCCAACCCACTGAGCCACCCGGACAGGGCAGCTTGTGCATACTCCCAGGGAGGGGAGCAGGTTCTTTTTCTGGAAATATTAAGCTGAGGGATGTTCTGCAGCCACTCAAAAGCTGGGGGAGGCCCAGTTAGTCAGAGAGTTATCCCGTTCACCAAAAAGGTTGTGGGTTCAAACACCCATCAGGTGGAAGCAGAGAGACTTGTTAGGAGATTACTGCAGGCAAGACCTGCTGGTGGCTAGAACAAGGTGTGTTTACTTCCTGTGGTTGCTGTACCCAATTCCCTTAGTGGCTTAAAACAAAAGAAACGGATCACTTTACAGTCCTGGGGGCCAGATCCAAAATCAGCTTCACTGGACCAAGATCAAGGTGTGGGCAGGGCTGTGCTCTCTCTCCAGAGGCTCCAGGGAAAATCCATTCTCCTCCTCCTGCAGCTTCTGGTAGCTGCCAGCATTCCTTGGCTTGCGGCCACATCACCGCAATCTTCAAGGTCAGCAGCCTCACATTGCTCTCTGCTCCATCTTCACCTGGCCCTCTCAGGTGTATGTTTGTGTGTGTGCGTGTGTGTGTGTGTACACACCAAATCGCCCTGTCTTTCTCTTACGAGGATATTTGTGGTGCCATTTGGACACCACCCAGATAAGCCAGGGTCATCTCCCCCATCTCAAGATTCCCAACTTTTAATCACATCAGCCAAGACCTAGTTTGCAAACAAGGGAACATTTACAGGCTCCGTTACATTTGGTTCCATGACTCCATCTACCACACAAGAATTGGCTTCCCCCCACCCCACCCCCAGTAAAGAGCCAGGAAGTAAATATTCAAGCTTTGCAGACCCTGTGGTCTCTGTCACATCTGTCACAAAGGCCACTGCCATGCAAAGACCACCGTGGACAGTATGGAAACAAAACTATATTCCAATAAAACTTTATTTATAAAGAAGGGCCAGCAGGTCTCAGACCAAGGAGGAGGCCTGAAGAGGAGTGTGGATCCGGACTATGTCCTGAAGGTGGAGATACGGCTCGCGTTTTGCTGAAGCATTCACTGTGAAGAAGAGAGAAAGGAACGCTCTGGGCCCGGGTTGGACGACGGAGATTTTGTTCTAAGCAATTGAGTTAACGGTTCTGCCACTTCAAGACGGGGGGTGGGGCAGGAGCAAGCTGAGGACAGGCATCCCGATCCCATTTAGGACACCCTACTTCTCTTTTATTTTAAATATATTTTAGAGATTTTTTACTGAGAGGAAGGAAGAGAGAGAAATATCGATGAGAGAGAAACATCGATCAGCTGCCTCCTGCACGCCCCACATTGGAGATGTGCCCGCAACCAAGGTACATGCCCTTGACTGGAATCGAACCTGGGACCTTTCAGTCTGCAGGCCAATGCTCTATCCACTGAGCCAAACCGGTTTCAGCGGGACACCCTACTTCTGACATACATGTAAGATGTCCAAGTAGACACGAGGCACAGAGAGGTTGTGGCTGGACACACAGATTTGGGACTCGTCACCATGCACGGGTCTGTAAAACCCTGGGACTCGATAAGGCCTCCTAGGAGGAGGGAGTGCAATTTCTTTCCTTTTTCTTCTTTTTTATTTTTTTTACTCCATCCTAATTTTCAAAAAGATTTTTAAAAAATCATGACGCTCACACAAATATGAAGTGAATATGTGTCAAGAATTTCCTTTAGCTCTCACGTTAATGAGGGAACTAGTAAGATGTTAAAACTGCTTCAAAGGAGAACTGAGAACAGAGGGCTATTTCCCGGCAAGCAGGAGTGCTTGCAGTGTCACTCCGCTGGCTGGAGTGTGGTCCCACGCACCAAGGGGTCTCCAGGGGGATTCCTGGTCGAGGCACATACCTAGACTTCGGGTTTCATCCCTGGTCAGGGGAGTATGGGAGGCAAGCAATCCATAGATGTTTCTCTTGCTCTCTTTCTTTCTCAGCTCTGTCTGTCTGTCTTCTTCTCCTTCTCCCTTCCCTTTCCCTCTCCCCCTAGAGTCAATGAAAAATCATATCCTCATATTAGGATTAAAAAAAAAAAGAATGTTTGCTAAAAGATGCATAATTGGTTCATATCTATAGGGCAATAGAGTGTTGTATTTGGAGTGATCTTCTCTATAGGATAAAAAATCAGCTGTGCCCGGCAGCGTGGCTCAGTAGTTGAGCATCAACCTGTGAACCAGGAGGTCAGGGCACATGCCCAGATTGTGGGCTCTATCCCCAGTGTGGGGCATGCAGGAGGCAGCTGATCAATGGTTCTCTCTCATCACTAATGTTTCTCTCTCTCTCTCTCTTCTCTCCCTTCCTCTCTGAAATCAATAATTTTTTCTTTTATTTTTTTAATATATTTTATTGAGTTTTTACAGAGAGAAAGGGAGAGGGATAGAGAGTTAGAAATATCGATGAGAGAAACATCGATCAGCCGCCTCCTGCACGCTCCCCACTGGGGATGTGCCCGTAATCAAGATACATGCCCTTGACCAGAATGGAACCCGGGACCCTTTAGTCCACAGGCTGACGCTCTATCCACTGAGCCAAACCGGTTTCGGCAGTAACAACTATTTCTTTTAAAAACCAGCTGCATGTACGGGCAAGAACCACTGCGTCGCTCTGTTTTCTGCTTCTACCAAGTCCTCCCCGCTCTGCAACCAGATCCTCCCCGAGCATCCGCTCGGCAATGCCGGCACTTGGCCAAAGGACGCTCTTGCTGGTTCCAAAGCTCAGACACTTCCTGGCGTTGTCTTCAACAACTACTGAGCAACTACGAGGTGAGCGCAATGCTCTGGCACGCACGTGGCTGAGCGAGACTCAGATCCCCGGTCTCTACATGCTCACCTTCCAGGGGGGACCGAAAAGATAACTCACGTATTCGACGGTGCTTGGGGGCCAGCGTGGGACGGGGGGCAGGTCAAAGGAAATCGGGGTACCCGTGCTGGGAAGACACGTTTATTGTGTTTATTTTACAAGCCCTGGTGCTGAGGGCTGGCTTTAACCGACCTCAGCGAGGAAGCTGCTGCAGAGAACGAATCCGAGCCGCGCCCGGAGGCAGCTCCTCCACAGGTGGTTTCGCACCAGGTTCCCCCACAGCAGCGCCCGACTTCTCTCTTATTTTAAATATATTTTAGTGATTTTTTACTGAGAGGAAGGGAGAGAGAAATATCGATGAGAGAGAAACATCGATCAGCTGCCTCCTGCACACCCCACACTAGAGATGTGCCCGCAACCAAGTTACGTGCCCTCGACCGGAATCGAACTGGTACCTTTCAGTCTGCAGGCCGATGCTCTATCCACTGAGCCACACCGTTTCCCGCAGCACCCCATTTCCTGGGACTGGGGGCTCTCCGAGCCAACCTGACCTCAAGGGCAGAGGGCACCCCACACCGGGAAGGCCAGGGGCCACCACCCACTGGTGGGGACCGGATCCTTCAGGCCCACGGAGGTTCTGGCTGCCCATCCTCCTGCCGGGGCGGGGTGCCGGCTGGAGGCCTGCAGGCCTGATCCACAGACGGCGGTTCTGCCCGTGGCTCCTCGGCCCAGCACACACACCAGAGCGCTGACCCTGTGGTGGGGGTGCCGGAGACAGACACGGACCGTGTAGGCCTCAGTGGGAACTTGACATTTGAGCCACACGGGAGGAGGAGGCGCTTTGCCATGTGGCTCTTGGAGAGGTGGTTTAAACATAAAGAGTTCACAGTGTTTTAACGAAGATGAATTTTGTGTTTGTTTTTTCTAATATATTTTATTGTTTTTTTACAGAGAGGAAGGGAGAGGGATAGAGTTAGAAACACGGATGAGAGAGAGACATCGATCAGCTGCCTCCTGCACGCCCCCCACTCGGGATGTGCCCACAACCAAGACACATGCCCTTGACCGTAATCAAACCTGGGACCCTTCAGTCCGCAGGCTGACGCTCTATCCACTGAGCCAAACCGGTTTCGGCTAATTTTGTTTTTAATTAGTGAAAAAAAAATGCAAGTAGTAAAATTTGAGCCAAAGACTGAGTCAAAACAATTTGTTTTTTTTTTGGGGGGGGGGGGGGGGGGGTTATTTGCTGCGACGTGCTCCTCCCAGTTGTGAGCAGCCCGAGAGATGCTGTGAGCTGGAGCTGAAGGTAACATCGGGAGCATAGTGTGAGGCAAGCTGATCCGTCCCCTCTCCGAATGAGCATCACCCCTCCTTCTTACTGGGGGACAGTCCCGTCTGGCCGGCTCTCCCCCCCACACAGAGCATTAGCCGCCTGCGTGACGGCGCTCAGAGGCAGAGGAAATGTCAGTGGTCAGAGCGGCTCACAGATGGGCTTCCTGAGAGAGAACTGGCTGGTGATGGACGGTGCCGCCCCAGAGGACCTGGCGCCCCCACACCCCACTTCCAGGTGCGGCCACAGTGAACGGTGGAAAGGAGGTTCTGTCCCTATGCTCTTTCTTTGGGGGGCTGGGGAAGGCGGGGTGATTTTCATCTGAATTCAAACTGTGTAAGCAGAGCCCGAGGCTCCCGCCAGCGTTCCTCCGAGCGCCGCTTTCTTCAGGGAGATCTCTCTCCCTCCCTCTCTCTCTCTCTCTCTCACATCTTGTCCAACACAATCGCTCCCAGAAAAGCCTTCCCACCGGCGGTTTCCTCTGCCGGCGCCTGGCGTGTTTCTGGGGCAGCCCGGAATTCCTCGCTCAGCACCCCCGTTTCTCGGGCCAGCAGGGCTGGGCCTCAGAAACCATCCGCCCTCAGCTCGCCCTCGGACCCAGGCTCCCACCTGCCAGGAGCAGACGGGTGCCTCAGGAAGCCGCTGGGAAGCCCACCGCGTGGCCCAGCCTTGACCTCGTGCATCTGGAGAGACGCGCTCCTTGGCCACTGGACCTAGAAGCCGTTTGTGCTCCTTATCCTAGAGCTGGTGTCCCCCAAACTCTTTCCCGAGAGCGTCCCCAGCAAGCACGCACCCAGGAGGTGGTCTTGACCTCTGGGGCCTCCTGGGACCGCCTGGAGGGTGGGGGACGCCGCTGAGCAGCCTCAGGCCCCTCCTGCAGTGTCTGCTCTAAGGCCCCCCCGAGGTGACCCTCCGCTGAGCATCTCCAAGTGTCCTCCTTCCCAACGGGGGGCGGTGTCCTTCCCTCGGGGCGGCGTCTACTTCGGCCGCTTCCGCAGAGCCAGCCGCCGTCGGGGCCGCAAAACCAGCGGGCCGCTCGCCCTCTGGGGCCTGGAGCTTGGACACCCAAAGGCGGGGATGTGGTCCCTGCACCCGGAGCGGGGGCCTGGGCCAGCGAGCACCCTGGGGCCGGCCGGCCCGGGTGCGAGAACAACTGTCCAGGCAGATTTGCTGCCGAGAAGCCGGGGCCATCCTGCGAACCGGCCTGTCCTTGGGAACCGGGCCGCCCACTGCGCTCTGTCCCCCATCACGGCCCGCACCTCCGGCACTTTGCCTGCCCGAGCGCAGCCGCCGGAACGGGACCACGTCTAGTGCCCGCGCCTCGCAAAGGAAGACGGAGCTGGTGTCTTCTCCGCTGCGTGTACCCCCACGCTAGAGGCGTGATTTCTGGGCTCCTCCGGGAAAGAGGCACTTGAACGATACCTCTTGGGCCCAGCTGGTGGGGCTCCGCGGTTGACCTCTGAACCAGGAGGTCACAGTTCAATTCCCGGTCAAGGGCACAGGCCCGGGTGGCGGGCTCCATCCCCAGTGTGGGGGTGCAGGAGGCAGCCAGTCCATGAGTCTCTCTCATCACTGATGTTTCTCTCTCTTTCCCTTCTGCTCTGAAATCAAGACAGATATTTTTTAAATAAATTCATTAAATAAAATTAAAATACCTGCCCGCTCCCTCTTCCAGTTGGCGATTGGAGTCTTCCCCCCGCCCCCCAGGCCCCGGCCCCCCGGAGGAGGAGGCTGGGGTGGGTGTGGGCGTGATGGATGTCTTTCTCAGGAAGCATCCCCCGGTGTGTTGGCCGCGGCTGGGAAAGTTCTGGAGGGAACCGGGAGCTAAGAAGCGTGAAAGGCACGGGAATGACGGTCTGCAGCAGCCGCTCAGCCTGGAGAAGTGGAACGCGTTTCCAGAGCGAAGCGGGGAGGCAGCGGGCACGGCCGGGATGCGCCTGGACGCCAGCCCCTCGGGCACCGGGCACCGGGCACCGGATGCCTAAAGTGGCGGGGCGGCTGGCGGGGAGAGAAGCCAGCCCGTGTGGCCCTGTGATCTCACCCCTCGGAGCCTCCCGTGCCAGGAGGGACGCCTTGCTCTTCTCAGGGTGCGGCTGTCTCGGGGACCATGAGCCCACAGGAAACCAGAGCTCTGAGCAGGCAGGCCTGGCCCCCCAACGGCTGGGCCAGGCTCCCCAAACCACCAGGAAGGGGGAGTAGAGTTAGAACACCCCCCTGCTCTCTCTCACGGTTCGGTGTTCAGCCAGGCCATCTGCAAAAGTAGCCTCTCCATGACCAGGACCGACAGCCGCCAGACAGCAAGCACCCCGAAGTCCGGGTACAAGTCCCGTCTGTGTCACTTAATCCGCCTGAGTGTCTCCTCCGTCCCCTCTGCCCGGGAATGCTTGCAGCGTGTCTCTCAGTCATGTGGGGTGGGGCGTGGGGTGGGGTGTAGGATGGGGTTTGGGTGGGGTGGGGCGTGGGGTGGGGGATGGGGTGAAGGATGGGGGGTGGGGGTGGGATGGGAGATGGGGGTTGGGATGGGGAACAAGGTGTGGGCGTGCGAGTGTCGGGGTGGGAGCTCCAGGGCAGCAGGGACATTGTCACATTTCCTGCTGGTGCCCAGCACTGGAATGGGCCGGGCACAGAGCAGGCGCATGAACACTGAGGGAGTGAACGAGTGAACTCAGACGAAACCTCGTGCTTTGTGGCTTCTCAGTTCAGAAGCCGGGGCCCTGGGAGGTAGCCAGGTGGTTAAGCATCGTCCACACATTCTGATAGGCCTGCCCTCCCCCAACGGCTGGGTGAGTGTGACGTCACCTGCACCTGCAGCCTGGGCATCCCGGAGCGCCTAACCGGGCACCTTACACGGACTAGACATGGAACCACCTGCCAGACACCCTCCGCCCTTGTCCCTAAGTACCCGAGTGACCAACTATGTACCTTATATGGACCCCACATTAAGCCACCAATCAGCGCCTGCCAAACACCCTACGCCCTTGTCCCTAAGTGTCCTAATGACCGACTATGTACCTTATACGGACTAGACATTGAACCACCAATCAGCACCTGCCAAACACCCTCCGCTCTTGTCCCTAAGTATCCAAGTGACTATGTACCTTATATGGACCCCACATTAAGCCACCAATCAGCGCGTGCCCTAAGCCCCATTCCTTCCCATTCCTCCCGCAAAAGGCGTGTTCACCCCCATACGTGGTGCTGCTCTCCCTTTGCCAGACAGCCCGGCAGGTCCCTCTCCTCTAATAACGCCTGCGTCCTGGTTTCCGGCCTGTCTGATTTTCATATACCAAGATTGCAAGTTGGATCCCTGGCCAGGGCACATACAAGAATCAACCAATGGCCCTCCTGGCATCGCTCAGTGGTTGAGCATCAACCCATGAACCGGGAGGTCACGGTTCCATTCCCAGTCAGGGCACAGGCCCAGGTTGTAGGCTCCATCCCCAATAGGGGGCCTGCAGGAGGCAGCCAATTGATAATTTTCTCTCCTCATTGATGTTTCTCTCTCCCTCTCTTCCTTCCTCTCTGAAATCAATAAACATATATCAAAATAACATTTTTAAACAAATTATTGATTGAAGAGAGGGAGAGACATTGAGTTGTTCCACTTATTTATGCACTCATTGGTTGAATCTTTTTAAAATACATTTTTATTGATTTCAGAGAGGAAAGAAGAGGTAGAAAGAGATAGAAACATCAATGATAAGAGTCATTGATCGGCTGCCTCCTGCACAACTCCTATTGGAGATCAAGACAACCCGGGCCTGTGCCCTTGACCAGAATCAAACCTGGGACCTTTCAGTCTGTAGTCTGACGCTCTACCCACTGAGCCAAACCAGCTGGGGCTAAAAATGATTTGTTTATAATGAGTTCCATCTCCTGCCACATGTGATGCAGCAAAGCCTTTGCGCTTTGTCTTTTAAGACCCAGGTTGTCCCTCTTCTGTCCTCTGTGTCCTGAGAGGCAGGGGGACATGTTAGGGGTGCTGGTGACCCCTGGCTGTGCACCCCCAGGCTGGGTCTTCTCACTCCGCATTGCTGAGCCCAGTCACCTCCTTCTCAAAAAGGTCTTACTAATTCCTGCCCGCAGCGCCGTGTGTCTGCATTAAACCGGGGTGCCTCTGCCGGCAGAGGAGCAGACATCTCGGGGTGAGCAAGGCCCATCTTCCCACGATGTCCCTTCTAGAATGTGATCTTCCTATTCACGCACGTACAGGCGCATTAGGAAGTGGGACGGAAATTGGCGTGAAATGCAAACACAACTGAAGAGGTCAAATAAGATGTGTCCTCGCTGCGCCTCTGTGTTTCTGCCTCCCCAGGTGGGAAGTCTGGTAGAGCCCAGCCGGCGTGGCTCAGTGGTTGAGCGTCGGCCTATGAACCAGAAGGTCACAGGTTCGATTCCTGGTCAGGGTACATGTCTGGGTTACAGGTTCGGTCCCCAGTGTGGGGCGGGTGCAGGAGGCAGCCAATCAATGATTCTCTATCATTGGTATTTCTCTCTCTCTCTCTCTCTCTCTCTCTCTCTCTCTCTCTCCTTTCCTCTCTAAAATCAATAAAAAAAATATGTATTTGTTTTTTAAAGAAAGTTAGTTTGCTAGGAAAGTTTAGGCGAAGCTGGCCATGCCTGCGAAGATGTATGAGGCTGCTCTCTAGGTGCCGATATGGAACAATTGCCAAGATCTATTACAAAGTGCAAAAAACCCAGGCACGAAGCGAGGTGTTGCCATTTGTTTTTAAAAGTGTGGAGGCATTTATAAATGCTCTGGGAGTGATACCCAGCACAGGGTCACCTCTGAGATCAGGGCTGGAGGCCAGGAGAGGGGAGGGACGAAGACTCACGTAGACCCTCCCATCCTATCTGATTGCTTTTAACACTAGCACTGCCTGTTTTTAAAATGCATGGTTTTTCACAGCAGCGTCCTGATTGTAAAATTCATTCATTATCATTATTCAAATGACAGGGATCTTCTGGAAGAAACACATAAAATACTGGACAATAACTATTAAACATGAGTTACTTACTAGTGAAATTAAAAGTTTCACTTTCTGCCTGAGGGTGGGGAGTTTATATGGGGAGGGAGAAAACATATGTACTACTATTTGTAATACTTTAAACAATTTTTAAAAATTATATAAATATTTTTTTTAAAAGTTTCACTTTCTTCTTGGTATTGGCAAATTACTCTCTATCCTTCTGCTTGTCCAGAAAAAAAAAAATGTTTCTGATCTCACCTCCTGTGAGATTCTTCCTGCAAATAACATTTCATCATAAAATGTTAATTCTAGCCAGCTGGTGGGGCTCAGTGGTGGAGCATTGACCTATGAACCAGGAGGTTACAGTTTGGTTCCTGGTCAGGGCACATGCCCAAGGGTGGGCTTAATCCCCAGTAGAGGGCGTGCGAGAGGCAGCTGATCAATGATTTTCATCACTGATGTTTCTATCTCCTTCTTCCTTCTCCGAAATCAATTAAAAATATATATATATTTTAAAAAATATTTAATTCTAGAACAACAAAGATGGAATGATATTAATTCCTTTAGAGGAAGCTTAGATATGGGCAGGGATGCTGCCACCAGGAGGTGGTGAATGAATGTGGTCTGAGGTGCCCGCAGTGCACTGGTTCAGATGTTGACCAAACGCTCATCGGTCTTGCACTCTGACACGGAACGTGTGTTCGGACAGGTGCACACGGAACCAAATAAAAACGTGAAATAAAAAACTGTCCCTGTGCTCAGACCCTCGCCGAGTGATAGAGGGGGAGAGATGAAATACTCATTGCCACTCAGGTGAGAAGGGTTTCATCTAAAGACACTGGAATAGCAGGTACTGGTCACGTGGTGGGGAGTGAAACCATGGACTCTGGAGTAAAGAGTTGCCTCAGTTTCCTCCGTGGCAATAAGGGAGTGATAACTGGATTGAGCAGGCTTGCTCCAGAGCACGCCCACCCACACTTTTCCTTTCCCCTTGCCTTACCCCACCCCCTGCCCCCGGCACGGTACCAGGAGCTTCCTCACTCCCAAGCTCCAAGGGCCCTTCCTTTACCTCTAGAACCTGTTTCCTCCCGTTCCCTGGGGGTCGAGGCTTTCAAACGAAAGGCCCAGAATCCTACCGGCCAGGCCACGCAGAGCCAGCGGCCACCTGAAGAAGGGGAGGCCCAATGTCCCGGGGCGTCACCTGGTTCTTGGGGCCAGAACCGCCGATGCTGGCCGGCCTCTCGCTGCGTAGCTCCCACCTTCCCCTCGAGTGTGGCCCTCCCCATGCTCTCACCCCTTGGCCACCTACCCTTACACTTGACATTGGCCTTCATGCAACCCACGTTTCTTAGCACCTACTAGGTGGTGGGCCCTGGAGACAGGCGAGGAGGAAACTCCTGTCCCTGAGGAGTTTACCACCCTCTTAGCAGGCGACAGACGGTGAAGTGTGAAGTTCAGTACCTATGCCAGACCGTGGTAGGTGCTACCGAAAAAATAATAATAAGGCAGGAAAAGGAGGTGCGGGGAGCAAGAGCTGGGATTGGAATTGCAATTTCAAAAAGGGGAGTCGGGGAAGGCCGCCCGCAGGTGATAGTTGAGCAAAGACTGAAGCAGGCACTGGCGTCTCAGGGGGGACAGCGCCCCGGGCAGAGGAGAGAGCCAGTGCAAAGGCCGAGGCAGAGGAGAGAGCCAGTGCAAAGGCCCTGTGGCGAGCGCTTCCCCTGTGGACAGAGGCAGGCTGGGAGGCTGGAGCACGGTAGCTGAGGGAGCACAGGGGAGCATAGGGGTTCAGGGGAGATGTGCTCAGACTTTAAAGGAGCAGCCCGCAGGTCTGATGAGGGTTTCGGCTCCCGTTCTGCGTGCATGGGGAGCTGGCAGCTGGAATAGGGCTGGAATCCTCAATCTGGCCACAGTGCGGAGCATAGACAGTTGGGGGGAAGGGGCGGGAGGGGGAGAGCAGAGAGACAGGTTACAAAGCAATTGCACGATCGTGGCGAGAGAGATGGAGAGGGAGAGGGGGTGTCGCACAGAATGAGAACAGTGGCAGGGGGGCAAGGTGGGTGGTGAGGAGTCAGACTCTAAATTGCTTTCGAAGGCAGAGCAGTAGAGATCTGCTGGAAGGTTGCAAGTGGAACGCAGGAAACGAAGAAGTGGCAAGAAGGATTGATTCCGAGCCCAGCAGCGTGGCTCAGGGGCTGAGCATCGACCTCTGAACCGGGCGGTCATGGTTCCATTCCTGATCAGGGCACAGGCCTGGGTGCAGGCTGATCCCCAGTGGGGGGCATGCGGGAGGCAGCCGATCGATGCTTCTCTCTCATCACTGATGTTTCTGTCTGTCCCTCTCCCTTCCTCTCTGAATTGTTCCTTTCATCAAATGAGAAATAAATATTTACAAAAAAAAAAAAAGGAGGAGGAGGAGGAGGAAGGCGTGTGGGTGGAGGAGGTGAAGCCCGCAGACGCTGCCCTGTCCCTGGGCCTCTCCCCTGGGGCGTGCTCTTCCCTCCTGCCCCGGCCCCAGCTTCAGCAGGAGGAGGCGTCCACGGTGTTTCTCTGCCACCTCACCGCGCTCCTCACTCAGAATGTACTTTCCGCCGAAACTGGTTTGGCTCAGATAGAGCATCGGTCTGCGGACTGAAGGGTCCCAGGTTCGATTCTAGTCAGGGGCATATATCTTGGTTGCGGGCACATCCCCAGTGAAGGGTGTGCACGACGCAGTGATTGATGTCTCTCTCTCATCAATGTTGCTCTCTATCCCTCTCCCTTCCTCTCTGTAAAATATCAATAAAATATATTTTTTTAAAAATGTACCTTCCTGTTATTCTGCCACCAGCACCGGGAGAACAGACCCGGTGACCATGAATAGTCTGTGGCTGGTGCCTTTTATGGCCGAACCAGATGCAGCCCAAACAGCTCCATCGTTTCTCGCCCACGAGAGTCAGCGTCAAGGTGGTTCCGGCGCCAGGACCGCGGGAAGGGGTGACCCCCGTGTTTCGGGGTTACGTGTGGACAGTTCTGCAAACCCCTGTCCACCATCAGAATATCAGGAGTCGGCTGTGTCAGAGCGGGGGTGCCCCTGAGCGAGGGATGCCCGGTTGCTGGTGGGCGGTGGTTCTCAGCCAGAGGCCCCTGGACCCGATGCTGGAGCGTTGTCCGGGAAACAGCTACACATGGGGATCCGGGGCCCCTCCAGACCCACTGAGCCGCAAAACCCCTGAGGAGGAGCGGCCAGCCATCGTGGGCGAGCGAACCCCCCGGAGATTCCGGCACACGCTTCCCTCTGGCTGCCCCAGCTTCCCCGTGCCCACCCGCCTCCTTCCCTGTGTGGGGGTAGAAGGGAGGCACCAGGAAGCCGGAGGGTGGGCTGGAAAGAGAGCTTCTCCACGCCTTTACCTTCTGGGCATCCTGTGGGCATCCTGTCTGGAGCGTTGTCTGTTTTTTAAATATCTTTCTATTGACTTCAGAGAGGAAGGGAGAGGGAGAGAGAGAAACATCCCTGATGAGAGAGGATCATGAGTCAGTTGCCTCCTGCACGCCCCCTACTGGACATCGAGCCCGCAACCTGGCATGTGCCCTTGACCAGAACCAAACCTAGGACCCTTCAGTCTGCAGGCCGACGCTCTATCCACTGAGCCACACCGGCCTGGGCTGGAACTTTCTTAATGGCCAGAGTGGCGCTGCTTATTTAACGCGCACATGAGCGGCGGGACCACATCCACGCGTCGTGTCCTGGGCTCTCAATCAATTTTACACGAACACGGCCAGGGCCTGGCGAGCATCACGCGGCCAGAGGACCCTCGGTGTCCAGTGGCGACAGTGGCGGTATGGGACCCTTTCTCGGAAGGATTTCTCAGAAACATGACAACAGGCCAACGGTTGTTTTTCCAACACGCGTCAGGTACAGGAGGCTCACATGTCCCGTGTGTGTGTGATCCAGACCAAACCAGCTGTTCCCCTGGCGTGGCGTCTCCACGCGATGGCTGTCTTCCTGGGGACCGGGAACCCCTTCTGCGCTCGCCCCAAACCTCAGATCTCCTCCTTGTTCTGTAAGAAGCGGCTGAGCCCTCACAGCGGTGCGGCCCAGTGTTTAACGAGACACTGCCACACAGTCCGCACGTGTGCTCAGAGCCACGTGTTCTTCCTTCTGACGGTCCCCCGGGCTGGTGGCCCATCCCTCTCACGTGACCGTCCTGCCAGTCGTGGCAAGGTTCTGGGATTGGAGGGGAAGGCTGTGCTGGAATTTCGTGTGGGCCGTGGGCGCTGAGTCTTCAGCCCCAGGAGACAGCCCCTCCCTCCCCCCCCCCCCCCCCCGCTCCCCCCCCCCAGGCTGGGAGCCCCGTCACAGAGGGCAGCTGCTGTCCCCGTGAACACCGGGGCCTGAGTCAGGCGCAGGGAGAACTCCTACTTTTTATTCTGTGTGTTTTGTTAATCCTCACCCGGGGGCAGTTTTTCCCAGACTTTCTTATTTATTTTTTTTTAATATATTTTATTGCTTTTTTACAGAGAGGAAGGGAGAGGGAGAGTTAGAAACATGGATGAGAGAGAGCCATCGATCAGCTGCCTCCTGCACGCCCCACACTGGAGGTGTACCCGCAACCAAGGTACATGCCCCCGACCGGAATCGAACCCGAAACCTTTCAGTCCGCAGGCCGACTCTCTGTCCACTGAGCCAAACCAGTCAGGGCTTTCCCAGACTTCTTTAGAGAGAGTGGAAGTGAGGGGAGAGGCAGAGAGAGAGAAATGTCGAAGAGAGAGAGACACATGGATTGGTTGCTCCCATCTGTGCCCAACCAGGGCTGCGCCTGGAGTCTGCCCCCGAGGCACGTGACCTTGTCCGGAACCGAACCCTCGACTCTTCAGTCTGCAGGCCGACGCTCTAACCTCTGAGCCAAACCGGCCAGGGCCAATGCCCACCTTCTTTTTCTTTTTCTTTTTAAATATATTTTATTGATCTTTCACAGAGAGGAAGGGAGAGGGATAGAGAGTTAGAAACATCCATGAGAGAGAGACATTGATCAGCCGCCTCCTGCACGCCCCCTACTGGGGATGTGCCCGCCACCAAGGTCCATGCCCTTGACCGGAATGGAACCTGGGACCGTTCAGTCCGCAGGCCGACGCTCTATCCACTGAGCCAAACCGGTTTCAGAACCTTTTTTTTTTCTTGATGAAAATCGTCCCGCGTTATAAAGCCAGGCTCTGGGGTCCCTCTGTCGGAGTTCTCCCTCCTCGGGGCACACAGTCTGCTCCGGACACGGGGGGAGGGGCTCGGAGTAAATGGAGGAGAGACGCCGCCTGTAGGGCCAGGCCAGGGGCACCAGGGCCTCAGGGCTGAAGCCCCGCACGCAGCCTGTCCCCCCAGCTCGCTGCCCGCCCACCGGCCTTATGCACCCCCAGGGCCTGGCCAGGGGAGGGGAGGCAAGAGAGACACCCCGGGGGGTGGGCAGCATGGCCAGAGGCGCCTGCCCTCAGGTGCCCGCCCTGTGCGGCCATGACCCTGGGAGGGCACAGCTCACGGTTTGGTGGAAGGCGCTGGCCCGCGGCCTGGATCCTGGCCTGCCGCTGCCGAGGTGACTGACAGGCGGCATTGCCCGAGTCAGCCGCCCTCCCAGAGCTCCTCTCCTCATCTGCAAACGCCCATCACCCCCCACTCCCTGCGTGTCACCAGTTGCTTCGAACCTCAGAGACTACCTGTGAGGGGGGGGTGAAGATGAAGCGACCCTGGGACAGGACGCCCCCCAGCTATGGCTCTGTCTCCTGCAAGGTCTACCCAGCTCTCCCACTGGCCAGGCATTTTCTTTCTTTTCTTTTTTGTTTAATTTATTTTCATTGATTTCAGAGGAAGGAAGAGGGAGAGACAGACAGAAACATCAATGCTGAAAGAGAACCACTGATCGGCTGCCTCCTCCACACCTCCGACTGGGGATCGAGCCTACAACCCAGCACGTGCCCTTAATGGGAATCGAACCCGGGACCCTTCAGTCCGCAGGCCGGTGCTCCGTCCACTGAGCCACACCGTCAGGCCCAGGAGTTTTCATTGCAATTGCCACGCCCTGGTCTGAGGCCAGAGGGACTGACCAGGCCCGCCCACAGGTGTTGTGTTTGTGCTTTTTCTACGCTGTGGCCCGGCTCGCAAAGCCTGGGGAAGCATCCTGCTAAAGTAATAGGACGGCCGAAGCCTGTGTTGCTCAGTGGTTAGAGCATCGGCCTGGGGACTGAGGGGTCCCAGGTTCGATTACCGTCAAGGACATGTACCTTGGTTGCGGGCACATCCCCAGTAGGGGACGTGCAGGAGGCAGCTGGTGGATGTCTCTCTCTCATCGATGTTTCTCACTCTCTGTAAAAAATCAATAAGGTTTATTTTAAGCAATAGAACGAGGCTGCGTCCATTCTGACTTCAGAAAGCGCGACGGAGACGCAGGCGTCGTGAGTAAAGGGCAGGTCAGGCTAAGCCACCGGCGCTAAGCTCATGGTTCGTGAGGACCATGGGGACACAAACCCAAAGGCCCAGTCCACTCACTCTGAGCCTTTGTCTGGCACTCCCTCCCAGAAAGCTGGCGCCGTCCTGCCCTCCGCGTCCAGAGGCTGGGAAGCGGGGGCACGGATGGTTAAATCGCGGTCTCGGTCTGGAGCCACCAGAGGCGAGTTCTGCCTCCCCCACCTTCTGCTCCACTCAGGTCTTTGGTGGATCGGACACTGCTCACCCACACACATCCATCTCACTGAGTCCACATTGCAAATGCTACCTTCACTCAGACACCCCCTCCAGACACCCCCCGAAATAATGGTGAATCCGGGCACCCCCTGGCCCAGTCAGGCTGGCACATCCCGTTTTCCGTGATCGCCCTGGCCGGAGGTGCTCCGTGGGTTGAGCATCGTCCACGCACCAAGAGGCTGCAGGGTCCATTCCGGACTTGGGGCCCAGGCCCAGGTTGTGGGCTCCATGCCCAGTAGGGGGCGTGCAGGAGGCAGGCGATCAATGATTCTCCTCATTGATGTTTCCACCTCTCTTCTCCCTCCCTTCCTCTCTGAAGTCAATAAAATATATCTATTCAATAATAATCAATAAAAGCATCTTTTCAGAAAATTAACCATTATCAGTAATCACACGGTTGCAAATGCTGGGGAGAACAAAGAAGAGATTGCTTCCCAGGGGTGGGGAAATCGGGGGGCAGGGGAGGGTACGCTGGGCCGCGTGACTGGAAAGGATCCGACTGCCTGGCGGGCCAAGCATGGGGGCAGCGTTGTGACAGCCTCGCTGCTGTCTCACTCGTCCGCCCCCCGCGTGTTCTGGACCCTGGGGATATGGTGGGAACGCACAGAGCCCAGGTCCTGTCCCAGGGAGCGCAGGAGACGGACAAGAGAGAAAACCAACACATGGGTGTCCTGGGTGATAAACACTCAGAAGCCAACCAGGCAGGGAGACGGGGTAGAGAATGCCTTTGTGGGCGCTGGGAGGCGGGATACAGGGATACAGGGTTGTGGGGATGCGGGAATACAGGGATGCAGGGATGCGGGAATACAGGGATGCAGGGATGCAGGGATACAGGGTTGCGGGGATGCAGGGATACGGGGATGCAGGGATGCAGAGATACAGGGATGCAGGAATGCTGGGCGGGTGCTGATTTAGCTGGAGCTTCGGGACCCTCTGGGACAAGTGCATCCGAGGCGGGGGCGCCGCCTGCACCGGGACCCTGAGCTTGGAAGGAGGTGTTCCTTCCACCAGGCGGGGCAGGAAGGAGCCAGAACTCAGGGGGACCTGCAGGCCCGGGCGAGGAGCTGGGTTTACTCTAAAGGTGGGTGAAGTCCACGGGCAGGACTTGCATCAGCGGGGATCACGTGGTCTCCACATTTTGCGAGCCAGGACTCGGCTCCTCAAGGGCGTCCAAGCATTTATTGAATTGCCTTGAATTGCATCCACGCCTCCAGTACCAGCCAGGTGACCTTGGCCCGATCCCATCCCCACCGCCTCCCCTGCGGGGTCCTCTCGGCACGCGGTAGGCACAATTCCAGGATGTGCGGGGGGGCAGGGGTGGGAAGCCTGTGGTTGCCTCCCTGTGCGGCGGGGAAGGTGGGGGGGGGGTGCCGGGGGGTGCTGCAGCGCCAGCATCTGCTCGCGTCCGTGACCTCAAACCGCCAAGTGGTCGCGCAGTTCGCCAAGCTTCTCCCCGCGCGCCGCCGTTCCCATCGGATCATTACAGCCCATTTCTCCCCAGAACCACCCGGCTCCTCCCTCACCTCCCAGCCGCGCGGGGGGAATTAACGGGCCCGTAAAGAGTTAAGAAGGTGAGGGAACAGGATCGCTCTTGTCAACAATAAAATCAGCTGCTGATCTTCGGTTGGGAAGACGGGCGCATGTATTATTTATAGCTACAGATGGTTAAATATTAAACGCTCCAGCCCAGGATGGTGCGAGGGTAAAACTGGGCGTGTGAACTTGTCCAAATCGTAAAAAAAAAAAACGGTAACTCTGTGCCAGGGTGGAGTGCACCTGCATTTGTCACCGCGGTTATGACGCCGTGAATTAAGAGGGGGCAGCTGTGGCGTGTCGGTCTCTGGGATGGCATCCGCGGAACTCCGCTTCATCAACAGCCCACTTGCCTAGAACTATGAGCTATTCCGCCTGAGAAGGCGGTCAGAGGCCAGGTTTACCCCCTTCTGTACCGCACGCGGGACCAGCAGGTGCGCAAAGCGTTTTTTACGAGCTGGCGATGTTCCTTGTGGTGACTTGCACGTCTGACTTCCCCCTGGCCCAGAGGTTTGTGTGGATCACGGCAGAAAAGAGACTTCTCGAAAATCTTAAAAGTCACATCTGATGCCAGACAGCTTAGGGTTCGTCTGAGGCTGATGTCCTTGAATTGACCCTAATACGGGTCTGGCCAAAATTTTTCCTGCAAATTTAAAAACTCGAATCGCTGCCATTGGCTTCATCATCCACCGGAAGGGAGATGCCACGAGGCCTGGTAGAATCCAAACACCTACTCAGCCTGCCCCTAACGCGCAGAGCTGTGAAAGTTTGATTTCTTGATTGATTGCTTATAATAAAGGGATTCTTCCCTTTTCTGGCAAAGAAGATTTGCACATCCAATTTGTTTTCCCTTTTTTAAAAAAAAAAAAGTGTTGAATTTAACCAAAAACTTTCCAATGAATTGCCACTCAATGAGGCAGCCTTACGCGTCACAAGGGCTCAGACCCATGATCTTACACAAAAACACACGGATAGCCAGAACCGGTTTGGCTCAGTGGATAGAGCATTGGCCTGCCGACTCAAGGATCCCAGGTTTGATTCCAGTTAAGGGTATGTACTTTGGTTGTGGGCACATCCCCAGTAGGGGGTGTGCAGGAGGCAGCTGATCGATGTTTCTCTTTCATCGATGTTTCTAACTCTCTATCCCTCTCCCTTCCTCTCGGTAAAAAATCAATAAAATATATTTTTAAAAAAACAACAACACACTGATAAACTCATCGATACTTGGACTGATTTTAATGTGAAAGAAGTAAATCCTGAACATACCCCTTTGCAGAAGAAAGGCAACCTGTGGCTTCCTTATATGACAATTCGAACCCTGATTCTTCCTTTTCCTGTTTGAATGCTGCATAATGACATTAAATTCAGAAGTTCATCTAGCCCGCAGGATGGGTAATGAGTCAAAAGCGGGGGAAAGTCTCGAGACATTAACAATGAGATCCATTCCTTTATTCTTCATCACACCTCTCTCTCCTGGGCATTGTCCGCGAGGCAGGTTCTTAATAGGCAGCTCGCTGCCTTCTTTTAGAATTCTGCTGAAGTTATATTCCAGAATGATCTAGACTCTTCCTGGGAGAGACAAGAAAAATGAAGGCAGGCAAAGTTCCCTGATGACAGGAAGAAAACCCCGGAGAAGAAATGATTCAAGAACAGGCTCAGCAGGGAGGAGGGACAAGCCGGAGCGCAGCGGAGCCGAGATGACTTCACCGAGAAGGTGGCAGTGCGGGAGCAGCAGGACGGTTCTCAGGAGGCTGGACATCTGCGCGGCTGGTGTGGCCCAGCGGTTGAGCATCGCCCCAGGAACCAAGAGGTCACCCGCTCAATTCCCTGCCAGGCACGTGCCCAGGCTGGTGTCTAGGTTGTGGGCTCGATTCCCTAGTGGGGGCCATGCAGAAAGCAGCCGATTTTTCCCTTTCCCTTCCTCTTTCTCTAAAAATCAATCAAAATATTAGGGGGAAAAATAAGATCTTTCTTTAAAAAAAAAAAAATGCTGGAAACCTATCAGAAAAACAGAGAACTCCAGGAAGAATACCTGTGGTGAAAACAGATGGAATAATTGAGAGCTTGAAAAAGAATTGAAAATAGGATTAGAACGTGCTTGCACACGAGTGCGTGCATGCAGGCATAAACACACACACACACACAAATAACAACAACAAAGAAAAATAAAAAAAAGAAGGAAGAGGAGGAGGAGGAGGAAGAGAAAGCCAATTAGACATTCCAAGAAAAACAACAAAAAGTATATAAGAATACATGCAAAAAAATGAAACTAGACCACCAGCTGATACCATACACAAAAATAAACTCCAAATGGATACAGGACTTAAACATAAGACAGGAAACCATAAAAATACTAGAGGAATCCACAGGCAGCAAAATCTCAGATTTATACCGAAGGAACTTCTTCACTGATACCACTCCTAGGGCAATTGAAGCTAAAGAGAAAATAAACAAATGGGACTACATCAACATAAAAAGCTTCTTCACAGCAAAAGAAACCACCAACAAAACAAGAAGCAGGCCCACTATATGGGAGAACATATTTGCCAATGTTATCACTGTTAAAAGTTTAATCTCCAACTTCGACAGGCAACTTATACAACTTAAGAAAAGGAAGATAAATGATCCAATAACAAAATGGGCAATGGACGTAAATAGAATCTTTTCAAAAGAAGACAGAAGGAAGGCCAAGAGACACATGAAAACATGCTCAAAGTCACTAATTATCCGAGAGATGCAAATCAAAACAACAATGCGATACCATCTCACACCTGTCAGAATGGCCATCATCAATAAATCAATAAATGACAAATTCTGGTGAGGATGCGGAGAAAAAGGAACCCTCATGCACTACTGGTGGGAATGCAGATTGGAGCAGCCACGGTGGAGAACAGTATGGAGTTTCCTCAACTAAAAATGGAACTCCCGTTTGATCCAGTAATCCCACTCCTAGGAATATATCCTAGGAAACCAGAAACACCAATCAGAAAGGATATATGCACCCTTATGTTCATAGCAGCACAATTTACCATAGCTAAGATTTAGAAACAGCCTAGGTGTCCGTCAGCAGATGAGTGGATCAGAAAACTGTGGTCCATCTACACAATGGAATTCTATGCTGCCATTAAAAAGATGGAATCCTTACCTTTTGCAGCAACCTGGATGGAACCGGAGAGCATTATGCTAAGTGAAATAAGCCAGTCAATGAAAGAAAAATACCACATGATCTCACTCCTTTATGGATAATAAAGAACATTATAAACTGATGAACAAAAAGATAGATACAGAGGCAGTAAAGCATCAAACAGACTGTCAAACTACAGCGGGAAGGTTAGGGAGAGGTGGGGAAGATAAGAGATCAACCGAAGGACTTGTGTGCATGCATATAAGCAGAACCAATGGATGCAAGACACTAGGGGGGTTAGGGAATGCATGGGAGTGGGGGGAGGGGCAATGGGAAGAGATGTACACATATAATACCTTTAAAATTTTTTTAAATAAAATATTTTAAAAAGTATATAAGAAATAATGGTTCAAATACAAAGCAAACAGAATGAGTCATAATTGTAAGCAATCAATGGACTCTAATAATTTTTCTGCCTTTGGAAAAATAACACAGCTCAATGCTAGGCCAGGCAGGGGACACTTCAAGGATGCCGTTAAAGTGTAAAGCCGTTTATTGGTTTGTAACTTTCCAATGTGAACTGCAGACCTAGCATCCGAGACTCGGTTGTGTTGACAGGACAGAATACAAATGCTACAACCTTGAAGTCACAAAAGTGTAAATAATAGATACCATCACAAGAAAGGAGGAAGGAGCAAAGAGTGCGTGTGTCCTTATCTGACAAAATGAGAGATCAGATGAAATTGCGGATGATGGGTGTGTAAAAAATCAAGAGATAAGCCCATTTTTAATGTTAGAAAAGTGACTGGCAGGAGAATTTCAAACAATGCAAACAGCAACCAAATTAAAAAGAAGAAGGAAAACTCAAGAAGGGCCTCAAAGAGAAACAGAAAAGCCGGGCCGGCATGGCTCAGTGGTTGGGCATCGACCTAGGAACCAGGAGGTCACAGTTCGACTCCCCGTCAGGGCACATGCCTGGGTGGCGAGCTCCCTGGTGCAGGAGGCAGCCGATCAACGATTCTCTCCCATCATGGATGTTTCTATCACACTTTCCCTCCCCCTTCCTCTCTGAAAGCAATAAAAATACATTTTTTAAAAAGAAATAGGAAATGTGAATAGAGCTATAACAAGTAAAAAGACCGAATTGGTCATCAAAAACTCCCCTTCCCCAATACACACACAAAAGCCCACACTTAGCCAAAACCGGTGTGGCTCGCTGGATAGAGCGTCAGCCTGCAGACTGAAAGGTCCTAGATTCGATTCCGGTCAAGGGCATGTACCTTGTTTGCAGACACATCCCCAGTTGGGGGGCGTGCAGGAGGCAGCTGATCCATGTTTCTCTCTCATCGATGTTTTTAACTCTCTCTCTCCCTTCCTCTCTGTAAAAAATCAACAAAATATATTTTTTAAAAAAAAGCCCACACTTAGATGGCTGCACTGATGAATTCCACCAAATGTTAGAATTTATATTAATCCTCCGCAAGCTCTTCCAGCACATAAAGCAAAAGGCAACACTCCCCGACTCATTCCGAGTCCGGCGTTCCCCGATACTGAAACTGAATACAAACAGCACAGGCGAAAGCAATCACATACCAGTATCCCTTTGGAATATAGATGCCAAAATCCACACCACAATACTAGCAGATCAAACCCAGCAGCATAGAAAAAGGATTGTACGGCCCCGCTGGCGTGGCTCAATGGTTGAGCATCCACCTAGGGACCAGAAGGTCACGGTTTGATGCCCAGTCAGGCCACATGCCCAGGGTAATGGACTTGATCCCCAGCGGGCGGTGCAGGAGGCAGCAATGGATGAGTCTCTCTCATCATTGATGTTTCTCTCTCCCTCTCCCTTCCTCTCTCTGAAATCAATAAAAACAGATTGTAAGTAAATAAGCAAATAAACGCAAACAAAAAGGATTGAGTGGATTTCCAGCCAAGATGGTGTGGTACAGAGGTCAACACTGTGCCCACCTCCTCCCACGACCACCGGGATATTACCGCTAAATTATAGAGCCGCCACCCAGAGAGTCACCCACTAAAGATGTAAAGAACAATGCTTCGTATCATGTAAAAAAGGATGCTGTGATGAAATGGGATTTATCCCAAAAGTGCAGTGTTGCTTTAATATATGGAAGATTTTATGCACTATGCCATCTTAATAGAATAAAGGACAAAAACGACATAATCACAATACACGCAGAAAGGCATTTGACAAAATGCAATCTCTTTTACATTAACCGTACCCACCGCATTAGGAACATAAAGGAACCTCTTCAACCTGATAAAAGCCACCTATGGGAAGCCCACCGTGAACATAATTCTTATTCATGAAAGTCTGCATACTCTCCCCCTAAGTTCAGAGGTAGGACAAGAAGAGCCACTGTCACTGCTTCTGTTCAGCCCTGTGCCAGAAGTGCTAGCCAAGGCAATCAGGCAAGGAAAAAAGGCATCTACATTGGAAAACAGGAAGTAAAACTACTTTTTTATATTCACAGATGACATGATCATGGAAACCCTAAAGAATACACACATACACTGTTAGAACTAACAAAAGGCCCTCGCTGGTGTGGCTCAGTGGATAGAGCACTGGCCGAGGACTGAAGGGTCCGGGGTTGGATTCCAGTCAAGGGCATGTGCCTGGGTTGGGGGCTCGATGCCCAGTGTGGGGTGTGCAGGAGGCAGCCGGTCAATGATTCTCTCTCATCATGGATGTTTCTATCTCTCTCCTCCTCTCCCTTCCCCTCTGAAATCAATTAAAAAATATTTTTAAAATAGATATATAAAAAGAATTAATAATTGAGCTAAACAAGGTTGAGGATATAAAATCGATATGTAAAAATCAATTCTATTTCTATGTACTAGCAATGAACAATCTACAAATGAAATTAAGAAAACAATTCAGCCAAAACCGGTTTGGCTCAGTGGATAGAGTGTCAGCCTTTGGACTGAAAGGTCCCAGGTTTGATTCCGGTCAAGGGCATGTATCTTGGTTGCAAGCACATTCCCAGTATGAGGTGTGCAGGAGGCAGCTGATCGATGTTTCTCTCTCATTAATGTTTCTAACTCTCTATCCCTCTTCCTTCCTCTCTGTAAGAAATCAATAAAATATACTTTTTTAAAAAGAAAACAATTCAACTTACAACAACATCAAATCTGAAAACTACAAAATATTACTGGGGAAAAAATGTTAAAAGGCTTGAATAAATGGAATCCCTGCTCATTGACTGGAAGACTTAATATTATTAAGATAGCAACTCCCCAAATTAGTCCATAGATTTAACATAATCCCTATCAGAGACCTACATATAAGACTGAAAGCTACATCTATTTAAAAGACCTTGGATAAGACAATGGTTTCTTAGATATAACACCAAAAGCTTACACAACAAAACAAAAAAATAAATTCATTGGGCTTTGTCAAAATCTAAATCTTATGATTCAGAGGACATTGTTAAGAAAGTGAAATGGCAACGCATAGAAGGGGATAGATATTTGTAAATCATGTATCTGGTAAGGATCTAGTATCTACCAGAAGAATATAAAAAGAAGACTTAACCCTCAACAATTAACAAGCGATCCAATTGAAAAAGACAAAGGGCATATATAGACATTTCTCCAAAGATCTGTAAGTGACCAATGGACTCATTAAAAGATGCTCAAAATCATTAGTAATTAGGGAACTGCAAGTCAAAAACCACAATCAGAATCACTTCGCATCCACTAGGATGACAACAGAAAATTTTTAAAGACAGGCCAATAAGAAATGCTCATCTATATACGTACAAAACCCTAACGTGCAAATAGACCAAACAGAGGGACAACCAACCAACCACTCACTATGACGTGCACTGACCACTAGGGGGCACGCACAGAACATGGGGGGATGGTGGAGCAGGTGAGCAGGGGCCTCAGACCAAGGCGGGCCACAGGTTGCTGTCATCGGGGCAAGCCTCTGGCGGTTACTGAAATTCTCTGCTCCCGAGTCACAGTCCCGCCAGGCGCTCCCACCTGCTGCCGGTGCCCGTGCCAGAGCCGCCACCCTTGCCCAGCACCGGCCCGAATTGTTCAAAGCCATCAGCCAGTGCAAGTGGCGGCTACCAGCCCAGATCACCCCTCAGGGCTTCTCCACCTCCCCCTGCTCCTGAGGGTCAACTGGGGCCAGCAGCTGCTGCTCACACCGGCTGCTGGCGCCGGCCCCAATCGCTCCGCCCCATCAGCCAGTGTGAGCGGGGCCAGCACCATCAGCCTGTGCCCACCATCAGCCTCAGGCCCACAGTTCCTTTCAAGGTACATGAATTTGTGCACTGGGCCCCTAGTCTACATATAAAGAAATTAATACAGTGGTACCTCGAGATACGAGTGCCCTAACATACGAGATTTTTGAGATACAAGCCGTCGAGCGAGCGATTTTTGCTTTGAAATACGAGCAACATTTGAGATAGGAGTCATCTCGCGGATCGGCCGGCTGCACACGACCCACCAGTTTACCGCGACGCGAGCGTCTCATCGTTTCCCACGCCTCAAGGTGACGGAACGAATTAAACTCGTATCTCGAGGTACCACTGTAGTTGCCAGAGGTAGGAAGGAAGGAAGAAAAGAAGGAAGGGAGGGAGGGGACTGGCTGCCAACGGATGGGGGTTTCTCTGGGGGGAGGCACTGAGAAAATATTCAGGGTTTAGAGAACGCGCTCGCCGGATTCAGACATACTCCGAGCCACCAGCTCTGTGCCTACACTCAAAACGCGCTGCGCCGGACAATGTGGACGAAAAGGGGGCCACGTGCTGACCCAGCAGGCTCAGGGGAGGCCTGGCCAACTCAGTGCCCGGAAGTCACCGCCAAGGATGGTCTGAAAGGACTTAAAGCTTCAGCCGAGAGCAGCTTACGGTGGGGCGTCGGGCCCTAGGCCGGCGCCCTCCCTGGCCAAGATCAGCCTGGATCTTAACGGGGCCTCCGGTCTCTCTGCGTCTAGGACAGGGGTCGGCAAGCTGCGGCGACTCTTCAGCCACATGCGGCTCTCTGGCCCCTTGAGTGTGGCTCTTCCACAAAAGACCACGTACGGTGCGATTGAAACTTCGTGGCCCGTGCCCACAGGTCGGCTTCCGGCTCTGAAAAGAGATTTCAATGGTGGTGCTGCTGACGTTTGGCTCTGCGGACGGACGGACGGGTTTGCCGACCCCTGAGCTGGGGTAACACCCCCGTGGAAGGTCAGACCCCCCCGGGCACCGCCAGCTCACCAGGGGAGGCCACAAACGCCCTCCCGGCTACTGCGGTCGGGTTGCTGCCCGTTACCTCGCGTCTATCCTGACCCCCCTGTGTACGAGGGGGGTTCCTGTCCTTTTACTTCCCCTCCAGCCCCCGGGGCCCGCCCCCCCCCCCGCTTTCTCCCGCGCCCCCAGATCCACCGCCAGTGGGTCCATCGCCTGAGACCCGCCCGCTGTCCTCCTCGGACGGCCACGGGCACAACACAAGGTGCAGGCTGCCCGCCTGCCCTTCCCCATCCGCTGAGATCCTGTTTCCCGGCAACTGTCGACAGCTGGGCTCAGACCTCTGTGCACAGGTTGGTGAGGTTCCCTACCTTAACGTGCGCTTTGTTTTTTCCTCCTTTTTATTTATTTATGTGTTTGTTTATTTATTTATTATTTACTTATTTATGTATGTACTTATTTATGTATTTATTTTTTCCTATTGCCCTCCCCCCCCCATTGCCCGGTGTCCACTGGCTACGCCTACACACACACACACACACACACACATACACACACACACACACACACACACACGCGCACACACACGCACACACGCACACACGCATGCACGCCCTTCGGATGGCCGCCTGCCGGCCCCGTTCACGCGCACTTCAACGGGGTGAGTTTATGGTGCGAATTCCAGCTCAATCAAGCGTGGAAAAGAGTGAAAAGGAAACAGGGAATTAACCTGGAAAAAAAAAAAAAAAAGCCCATGTTTTTTCTTTTTGGTTGGTTTGGTTTGTTTTTTTTTTTACCAGCAAAGTAAGTTCATTTGGGAATAACCGACTGCATGGCCACTTGGCGGGACAAGCTAAGTCACGGGGAGCCACGGGCAAGAATGAGGAGCAGC